>OW121743.1:21258377-21788441 GCA_933228675.1 Stomorhina lunata
CTTAAATGGCCTATATTACAACCTGTTAAGGTCAAAGGCCGAGCATATTTTAGAATTCCATGCGCTTCGATCTTGTGCGCATATTCTCCAATTTCGTAAGCCAAGCTTGGTTAAATTTTCTTCTACTTGGTCTTTCCATCGAAGTTTCGGTCGTCCTCGTCTTCGAGTTCCCTCGGGATCATGTTCAAACACTTTTCTTGCTGGAGTACTTTCATCCATTCGCACCACATGTCCCAGCCAACGCAAACGCTGCTGTTTGATGCGTTTTACTATGTCAATGTCAGCAAATAACTCATACAGCTCATGATTAAATCGATGCCGAAATTCATTGTTAATGCTGATTGGACCATAGATTTTTCGTAGGATTTTCCTCTTAAAGACTCCAAGAACAGCTTCATCGGCTTGTGTAAGTGCCCATGATTCAGCACCATATAATAACACTGGTAGTATAAGCGTTTTGTAGAGCGTAATTTTAGTTCTTGTTGAGAGGATTTTATTCCTAAGCTGCCTGCTTAGGCCGAAATAGCATCTGTTGGCAAGTATGATTCTTCTTTTAATTTCGATACTTATGTCATTATTTATATTTACTGCTGTACCAAGGTAGACAAATTCTTTAACAACCTCGAAGCTATAGTTGTCCACGGTTACGTGTTGTCCAATTCTAGTGGATTGCTTGCTAGTAGAGACCATTAGTTTTGTTTTGGAATCATTGACTACTAGACCCATTTTCATTGATTCCTTCTCAATACTGGAAAATGCGGCAGTCACCTCACGCAATGTGCGCCCCATAATATCAATGTCATCGGCAAAAGCGAGTAACATGTGCTTTCTGCTAAAATTGTGCCAGTTGTATTAACTGCAGCACCACGCAAGATTTTCTCTAACAAAATGTTAAAGAGATCACATGATAAACTGTCGCCTTGCCTAAAACCTCGCTTAGTTAAAAAGGGTTCTGAAAGGCTTTTACCTATTTTAACTGACGATGTTGTGTCAGTTAGTGTCATCCTGCACAACCTTATTAACTTCGTAGGAATGCCAAATTCTGACATTGCTTTATACAGCTTTGTTCGTATTGGGCTGTCAAAGGCAGCTTTGTAGTCAACGAAGAGGTGGTAAGTGTCAATTTGCTTTTCTTGGGTCTTTTCCAGGATTTGACGCAGAGTAAAGATCTGGTCAGTGGTGGATTTACCTGGTCTAAAGCCACATTGGTAGGCCCCTACTATTTCGTTCATCTTGGGTTTTAGCCTTTCACACAGGATGCTCGATAAAATTTTGTAGGCAATTGAGAGGAGACTTATGCCTCTATAGTTAGCGCATACGGATTTATCACCTTTTTTGTGCACTGGACAAAGAACACTGAGGCTCCAATCGTCAGGCATACGTTCTTCTAGCCATATAGAATTCAGGAGTTGAAACATGTTCTTTATTAATTCATCACCTCCGGTCTTAAAAAGCTCTGCTGGTAATCCATCAGCACCCGCAGCTTTGTTATTTTTTAGACGAGATATTGCAGCTCTTATCTCACTTATGTTGGGTGGTGGGCATATAATGCCGTCATCACTGATTTGTTCAGGCATGTCATGGTCACTTTCACTTGATACCAGCAATTTGCAGAAGTGCTCATTCCATAATTTCAAGACGCTCTCAGTATCCGTCACCAGGTTTCCTTGATTGTCCTTACATGAGAGAACACAATTGCTAAAACCTTCAGTTTGGTGTTTGATTTTTTGGTAAAATTTTCTCATCTCATTTCGGCTCTTATACATCTCAATTTCATCAAAAACGCAATTCTCTATTTCTTTCTTTTTCCTTCTGAATATGCGTTTTTCTTCCCTCTTTTTTTCGCGGTATCTTTTCAAAGTTCCTCGCGTAACTACATTCTGTAGAGTTGCCATATAGGCTGCATTTTTTTTCGTCTGTGGCATTACGGCATTCCTCGTCATACCACGAGTTTTTAGGGCGAGGGGTTTGGAACCCTAGTGCCGATTTTGCAGCAGTTTTTAAAGCGTTGGCAATATGTTGCCACTGCTCATTTATATTACTGGAACTCGGAGCATTTTCTCTGAGAAATTGAGTTGCTCTTTGCGAGAAGTCGATGGCAGTTTGCTGGGATTTTAGCTTCGCAACATTAAACTTTCTTTGCGCTTCCGATTTTACCTTCCGAGAGACACTCAAGCGTGTTCTTACCTTTGATGCGACTAGATAATGGTCGGAGTCCATATTTGCTCCACGTATAGAACGCACATCCATCACACTTGATGCGTGTCTCGCATCAACTAAAATATGGTCAATCTGGTTTTTCGTTTTCTGGTCTGGTGAAACCCATGTTGCCTTGTGGATGTCAAGGTGTTTAAACCTGGTGCTGCTCAATATCATATTTCGGGCTGCCGCAAAGGAGATTAGCCTCATACCGTTGTCGGTAGTCACATTATGGAGACTGAACTTACCGATAGTAGGTTCAAAGATGCTTTCTTTTCCAATCTTTGCATTAAAATCACCAAGGATTATTTTCACATCATGACTGGGGCAGCTATCATAGACTTCTTCAAGCCGGTCATAGAAAGCTTCTTTCACATCGTCGTCTTTATCTTCTGTGGGAGCGTGTGCACAAATAAGGCTTAGATAAAAGTATTTAGCTTTGACGCGAATTGTTGCTAACCTTTCATTTACTGGGGTGAACCTTGTAACAGAATTTCGCAATCTTTTGCTTACCATGAACCCGCAACCAAACTCATGCTTACTATTATGACAGCTGTAATACAGGTCGCCTTTTGGTGTTTTGGCGACGCCGTGGCCATTCCATCTTATTTCCTGTACAGCAGTCACATCACATTTATATTTATCGAGAACATCCATTAACTGGATCAGAGCACCTTCTCTGTAAAGGGTTCGGATGTTCCAGGTGCTGATCCTTAAATCATGATCCTTTTTACGTTTGCCATGGTCGTCAACATTAGGGGGGGCCGTTTTAATTCTTAAAATTTGCTTTTTCATAGTAGCTGATTTTTCCAGGAGTGGGTTACTAGCCCGACGTCCTAAACCCATGTTTTTATAGTTCTTATGGGAGAACACGCGGCACTTGTTAGCTCACTACTTTAACGGGTGTTAAGGTAGCTACCCAGGTGACACCACGAGGAGGTAAGTGACCACAGTTGAGATGAAGGATAGACCAAGATTAGCCTGGGTTTACCAAGTTAAACCAGTCAGGACCGTTACTTGGAATCCAACATCCCCTACATCACCCATTTTCAGTAGTCTATTAAATAAATTTCTACAATAGGTTATGGGCCTTCATTCATTTCATCAAAAAATATTCGTGTGTTAACAGTGATTGTGTTTAGTGAAAATAAAAAGTGAAGTGAAAATAGAAACAAGTAAGAAAGCGCTATAGTCGGTCAAGCCGACCATACGATACCCTTCACCACTAAGGTCAAAGGTGTTAATTTTCCTGTGAAAAGACAAATATTTGCTAAATTTTGCCATCATACAAACATTTTTTCAAAACTTATATATTCAACCTGTTTCCGTCATTTGGACTTATATGAGAGCTAGGGTCAAATGTGGACCGATTATCTCGAAATTTGGCAGATTGATTACAAAAATTATGTATGCAAAAAATAGACTCAAAATTTCCATTACCTTTAGATTTACGAGTGTTTTAGTGATTTTTTGTCTCATTTATTGGGTTTTTAAAGAAGAATTTGTATGGGAGCTATGGTCAAATGTGGACCGATTTAAACGAAATTTGGTACAGTGATTTTAGTTGACATAAGCAGTATTTGTTTTAAATTTCGTGGAAAAATATTGATATTTGTGGCCAATATAGCAATTCCGGGAAGTGGGACCTATGGGAGGTACCATAAATAATGGACCGATTTTGACCAATTTCAATAGCAATTTGCGACCTGTAGTTTGATTACAAGGTTTACATGGGGGTCCAGCCAGCCAGACGGACGGACATCGCTAAATCGACTCAGAAAGTGATTCTAAGCCTATTGGTATACTAAAAGGTGGGTCTACGACAAATATTTCTATGCGTTACAAACATCAGCACCACCTATGGTGGTGAAGGGTATAAAAATATTGTTTTGAAAAAAACAATTAAAACAAAAATATAATCCCTAAAAACTTTTGATTGATTTGATTTCATTTATTTCCAAATAATTGTATTTACATGTTTTTAAGACTAAATTTAAGGATATTATAAATTTTCTTACATACTAATGTATTTTTTAAGAACTAACAATTTAATTTATACATATATACATATTTTTAATTTTACTTTTAAATTTATATTGTTTTATACAGACATTTCTTTAATAATTTTACCCCAAAAAAGGAAAAAAAAAGGGAACTCTTAGAATTTTAAAATACTTATATAATAATAACTTATAACTAAATTAAAATATTTACAAAAGATGAGAATAGGGAAGAAAAATATACAAAAGAGAGTGATAGGATAGAGTGAAATGAAATTTACAATAGAAGAAATTAAATATATACACATTTTACCTATTGGGCTATGTTGTATACCGTGCTCTCGATGTTGAGCGTATTAATTCGCCGATGATAAAACATAAGATCTGCACCCTGAAAGAGAAGACCAGCTTCCCTTAGCGTTAAAAGGTCTACCGGGGACATATACCTTGATTGATGGATGGAGTCAACACTGACAGGTTGTTCAAAACATTCCCTGACTAGGCTATTCTCAAGAGAACGTGCCTTGTCAAGAAACGCCATGCCCGACCTGATCATGTAACCATCTATACGGTCAAAATTGATCCCTCCATAAATGGATCTGCAAGTTGGCTTACGGTATATTCCGTCAGGTCCTTGTCTGCATCGAAGACACAGACAAGCCACCAAAATTTTCCTCTCCCATACCCTAAGCCTCTCCATCTGGGCAGAAGAAATTCTAAACCAAACCGGAAAGGCATAGGACATGAGAGGACGGATAATTTGTCTGTAGAGTAACAGACCCACTTTTTTATCTAGGCACCCTTGTCGACCAAGGATGCTTCGATAAGAAGCGAATGTTCGCTTTGTGCGCTCCAATACAAGGTCTATATGGCGGTAATACTCGAAATTTTCGTGGAAAATTACGCCTAAATATTTGATTCTATCCGAAACAGTAAGAAGCTCACTACCAATCGTTAGAGAGGGAATGAACCCCCTACTGTTTGGATACAAATATTTTCGCCTGCCTTTAATAATAATGGCAGTCGATTTCTGAATATTTATTCGTAACTTCCACTTCCCGAAGTATTCCGCCAACTTTGCCAAATATGTGTTAACGTTTTGGTTCACACTTCTTGCCCGTGCACCTGATGATGCAATGAGAATATCGTCCGCATAAGTCAGAAGAAGGTCACCCTCTGGAGGCTTAGGGATATCACTCACAAAAATATTGTAAAGGACAGGACCAAGAAGGGAACCCTGAGGTACCCCCGCTGTTACCAATTTTTCATTCGAGCGGCAATCACCCACCCTCACAATGAACTTTCTTTCAAGCAAAAAGTTTAACACAATCCGGCAAAGATGTCTATCAAATCCAAGATTCATCATCTTGAATATGATTCCATTCTGCCAGACTGTGTCAAAAGCTTTGGCAATGTCTAAGCTGACTGCTATAGTAGGGTATCTCTTATTGAGGCCCCTAGCTACATAGTCACCAAAGACCATCAGCGCATGTGAAGTTGAGTGACCACGTCTGAATCCAAATTGGGAGTCAGCGAGGATATTCGCCTCCTCAATCCTGTCATTTACTCGACCTAGGATAAAAGATTCCAAAAGTTTTCCAAAGGGTGACAGCAAAGAGATGGGTCTGTAATTGCGTAATTGCTTTGGGTCAGTTCTTGGCTTTGAAATTGGTACTACCAAGGCTTTTTTCCAATTCCTTGGAAAGTAGCCAATGTTGATGCAGTGGTTAAATAAGACTGCCAGAAAAAGCCAGGTCGCACTTCGAGTTCGTTTGAGAACGATGTCTGGAATTTCATCAATCCCACTCGATCTCTTGTTTGGCCTTCTTTTAATGGCAGCCCCAACTAATTCCGCCCGTACAAAGCCAAGACTGCTTCCATTAGCACCATCAGCTGATGTTGACTGACCAAATATTGTAATTGGTTCATCATGCAATTCATTAACTCTGTCCCTAACAGTCTCAAAAAAGGAGTCAGTGTCAGTTTCTTGTCCACTTTGATGTACCTCTGAGAAGTAGTCGGCTAACAAATTAGCTTTTCCACTTTCATCAGACACCAAAGTGTTCCCTGTGTCCAGTAAGTCATGTACAGTCGACCGTTTATTTTGTCCTGTCGCTGCCCTAATTGTCTTAAATGTCTTGTCATTGAGTTTTATATTTCCAAGGAATTGACACCAGTGTTCACGCTCAAAATTGGCAATTGCTCCTTGAATAATTTTATCAAGGTTCTTTATATCAGCTTTAAGCGTCAGACATCTCCCAGGGTCTCCACACCTTTGGACTATTCGACGTAATCTTTTCTTTTCTGCAATAAATTGCAGAATATTGTCTGGGAGCTTTAACAGACCTTTTCGTCCAACAGGCACCTTTGGTACGGAGATGTCTATCGCTTTTTGAAAAGCTCGAGATAAGGAATCAACGCAATTGTCAATTTCTTGCTCGCTCACATTCTCATTCAGTGGAAGCATAAAACCCTCAAGTTCCCTATTCAAAGTTGAGTTAAAAAGTCCCCTGTTCATTTTGTCATAATTTAGCCTAGTCGGTTTTATCCGACCTATACAGTCCGCAATGCCAAAAACTATTTCAATCGCTTTATGGTCCGACTCATAATCTATGGTTTTGAGTCCCTCCTCAGTAGCCCATGGAACCATATCAGAGGAAGTCAACACGACATCAATATATGAGGAGGACACACTGGTAATTCTTGTTGGCCCGTCCGTAGGGTGAATTACCAAGCTGGGGTTGTTAAAAAGTACGTCATAAAGACGCCGACCATTAGTACATGTAACAGTGTCTCTCCAATATGAATGCCTAGCGTTCAAATCTCCCGCCACCACTAGATTACCTCCATTTGCTAGATCTAAAAGCGATGCAAAATCAGCTTCTGACATTGTACCTACAGGTCTACGATACAATGACACAAATGTCAGTGTACCGTCATTTAGTCTTCGGATTTTAACAGCAGTATTCTCAATAGAGCCAGTATTAATAATGATTCTCTCACTATTAATACTGTCTCTAACAAAAATAGCTGTCCCGCCTCGTCCGTTTTGTCTATTCTGTCTATAAATAATGTAACCGTCAATGTCCAGCTTATGTCGAGGACTAAGTCCATGTTCGGCCATAAGCAGTACGTCAGGTCTATGTTGGTCTAAAAACAGTTTTAAGTAATGTCTCTTATGTCTGGAAACAATGGAATTTGCATTGATGAATATACATTTGATTTGTCTAGCCATGATGTTGTAACGCAATTGTTAAGCCAAGCAATGCCTGAGCTTTTTCTTCGTCCGACTTAATTGTACGATATTCTTGTACAAATTTCCCCATTTTTCCCAAGCAACTCAGGAAACCACCACCAAAGAGGCGCTTACAATCATTTTCAATTGTACTAAATGCTGCCATAGCGTTCTTTAAATTAATGTCATCATTAGAAGGATTAGTTGGAGTTATTTTAGGTTTGGGCAAGTTTGATGCCAATGCCGAGGCATAAGAAAAACCAGGCATGACGCTGGCATTAGCATTTGTGACATTGTTATTCACATTTTGTGCATTTATCATGCTAACATTTCGTGGCCTTACTTGGCCGACCGAAGACGCCTTTTTAGTTCCAATATTTTGGAGAATTTGTACCCTACGGGGGCATTGCCTGAAGCTAGCTGTGTGCCCTACGACGCCACAATTTACGCACTTAACAGGTACACCAATTTGTTTGACAGTCCGTCCCGAAATGGGATCAGTTGTCAAGGTTTCCTTATTATTATGATCTTTATTAGGAATCTGACAGTTGCCAGGACCATGGGATTCACCACACTTCACGCACCGATACTGCATATTGCAGTTGGCAGAAGTGTGTCCAAAACGTTGGCAATTAAAACATTGTACTATTGCGGAACGTTTGAATTTACGCAAAATTACTCTACAGCGGAGAATATACCGTACTGTGTAGAGTGTTGTTATATCAGTATCTCTTGATACTTGCAAGAGCCATTTATCTTTGTTTAGATTGACTAAACGAATTACTTGCATTTTAATGTTAAGTCCATTAAAATGCTCTTTAACATCATCAATGGTGTATGAACTAGATAGACCCTCTATTACTAGTGAATATGGACGCTGCCCTTTAGGCGTATAAGTATAAAAATTTACTTTTTTTTCAACAAACAATTTTTTTACTTTTTCAAAATCTTCCAGGGTGCAGACCCCAACGTTTGTAGCGTTCTGGCTCATTATTTTTAAATTAAAATTTGTGTGCCCTAATGTTTTTTCAATAAGGATTGATGTTTCCTTAATATTTATGTTATAAGATGTAATAATAGGTATATGTTTTGATTTTAATACTACCTTACTTTCTTGAGTACCACTGCAACCAGGAACACCATCACTTGTTTTATTTTGGGAAACCCTCTCTTGGCGGCTTGATTTTTTAATATTTCCATCCTGACTAAGCCCTTGCACGTTATCTTGAAGTATCTCATTACTCATCTCCTCATCAAAATACTCAACGCTTTCATTGTCGTCATCTTGTCGCTTTTCAAATTTGGCTAGAAGTATCTCCAATTTCCCTCGTAAATCGGCATTTTCCTTTTCTAAGTATTCAACTTTACCATCAGCGAAATCAAGTCGTTTAAGCAAAGACTCATTCTGGTTGGCTAGCTCCTTAAATTGTTGCTTTAAGTCAACACTTCCATCCCTGGATACATTTTTCTTCCTCTTCTTTAATGCAGATTTTTCCTCGTCACCATCCATGATGGCTAGTGAGTAAATTATGCTTCGCTTTTGTTGGTTTATTAGATTTGTTTGCCTTCTCACTTTTATGATGCAATCAAAACAAATGTTCACAGCACTGATGAATTTTCGCTGACTACTATTTTGTCAGCGCTTCTCAAAATTGTGAGGTACTAAAAATTTTGTTTGGTGACTACTATAAGTCACTCGCTTCTCAATTTTTTAATTAAGTAACAGTTTTTGGTTCTTTTTTTTTGGGTTAAATTTTTGTTTCAAATGCTTTTTTTAAAGCAGTATATTCTAAGTGTCTTTTTCACTATAATTTTATATATTATTTTGGCTTTTGCCGGCCATTTAATTTGTCTTATCACTTGTAAATTATTGTTTTCCGCTTAAGCACTTCACTTGTTCACTGATTAAACACCGATTCGCAAATCGACTGATCCCTAAAAACTTTTAATAAAAGTGTTACTTAACTGAATACTTGTGAAGCGGATGACAACTAGTAGTCATCGAAGATTATTTTTGGTACCTCAAAATTTTGAGAAGCCTGTTATTAATAGTAGTCACTATTTATTAAAACTTTCTGAACATTGAATGTAGCTTAAAGTGGGTCTGCTACTCTACAGACAAATTATCCGTCCCCTTATGTCTTATGCCTTTCCAGTTTGGTTCAGAATCTCTTCTGCCCAGATGGAGAGGCTTAGGGTATGGGAGAGGAAAATCTTGGTAGCTTGTTTGTCCTTAAAACGCAAACAAGGACCTGATGGAATATACCGTAGACCATCTAACAGGTCAGTTTATGCGGGGATCAATTTTGATCGTATCGATGGTTACATGATCAGATCGGGCTTGGCATTTCTTGATAAGGCACGTTCTCTCGAGAACGGTCTTGTCCAGGAATGTTTTGGCCGCTCTGTTGATGTTGATTCCATCCATCTAATTCGGTATATGTCTCCGATAGACCTTTTAACGCTAAGAGATACTAATCTTCTATACCAGGGTGCAAACCTGATGTTCTATCATCGTAGAATTAGAACTTTAAACATTAATAACACTGTGTACAACACTGCCCAATAGGATATTTGTGCAATATATTCTTCCCTCTTCACCTTTTGTAAATAATTTTCCCTCTATCCTATCTCTATTGTAAATATTTTTCATTTAGTCTTAAGCTATTTTTAAGTAATTATAAGTATAGATATAATCATAATTTTTAATAGTATCCTTTTTTCCATTTTTGAGGAACTTTAAATAATATAATATTCAAATAAATTTTGTAACATAATTGTATTACACGTAACTTAAATAGTTATTGTGCCATGTAAATATTTATAAAAATGTCTTAGTCCTAGAAAAATACAAATGTATGCAGGGAAATATAATTAGTATTAAAATAGTATTAGAAAAACATGTATAAAAAAGAAATTTATGGAAATAAAAAACTTGAACTTGAATGTTGCTTACCTGTGGTGCTGTGTAATTTTGAGAAGTCTATAGAAGGCTTCGAAAAGTGCTTACAAAACAATTTAATAGCCTCTTGGCAAAAAATAATTGATATTAATAAAGAAATAATAAAGACATAAAATAAAAATATAACCAAAATAAACTTTAAAAAATAAATAGATGTGAAAAACATTTTTTCCAACGGTTTATTTTTAAGCCCTTATAATGGAGGCGGATACTAATCCCCTCAAAAGACAGAGACTCTCTGAAGAGGAATTTTATCGTGTGTTAAGTGAACGCGATAAAGAGTACGAGGATTTGAGTGCTAAATTCCAAATGCTCGTAGAAAAAAGCATAAATCTCCAGAAAAACTACGATGATTTATTGGAGAAATTTAACCATCGGTTCTCTTGTGGGGAACTTACAACTGAGGAGGATATGGCAGTCGATGAGCCTATCCCAAAGACAAACAAAAAGAAGAAGAATAAAAAATCTTCTAACAAAAATATAACAAGTAATGAAAGCCATGCTAAAGCCGTAGCTGGCATGCACACAGATGGTGCACATACCGGAGCCGTTCCAAAAGTGCGTAAAGAAGGACTAGCCAAAGTCGATAAGTGTGTTGCAGTTAACAGCAAAGACGCCGATGCCTCAATTTCTGCAACTGACAGCCAAGGTGATTGCGATGAAAACGACCTGATGATGACCGGAAATGATGAATCTTGTGAAGCGAGCCAAGTTCTTCAAAATCCTAATATAAATAGTAAGTTTAAAAAAATCCCTGTAATTACTTGCTACAACATTAATGTTAGGGAAATTTCATTAAAAATAGATCAGGCTTTAGGCCACAAAAATTATAATGTTAAGTTAATAGGGCAAAATGTTACTAACATAGGGGTTTGCACCATCACTGATTTTGAAAAACTTAAGGTTATTCTTAAACAACACGGTGTAAATTATTACACCTACACACCGAAAGGTCAGAGACCTTTTTCGGTTGTAATAGAGGGTCTATCTCGTACATACGAAACTGACGAAGTTAGAGAATTTTTAGGCAGCCTAAATATACGACTGGATATATTGGGAGTTATAGAATTGGGCCATGATAGGTGGCTTTTGCGCCATTCTCGGGATTCCGACTTGAAGGCATTATTTGAAGTCCGCTACATCCTCCGTTGTAGGATTAAAATGCGTAAGTTTAAAAAGGACAATATAACGCAATGTTTCAATTGCCAACGCTTCGGACATGTATCCTCCAATTGTCAGATGCCTTATCGGTGTGTGAAATGTGGAGGATCACATGGTCCAGGTAAGTGTAGCATTCCTCCCAAGGAAAGCAACACTAAAGAAACCCTCTTAACGCACCCTATCTCGGGACAAGTCTCCATAAAGGTGGGAATTCCAGTAAGATGCATAAACTAGTGCAAAAGATTGCCCACGCAGAATGGACTTATTAAAAAAGATTGAAGATAAAAAATCTTCACGAAATGAGGTACAACCCCGCAGGTTTACAAGTAACCCTGTTAGGAATGGTGTATCCTATGCTTCTGCAGCTGCAACATCAGCTGTTAGACCACCTTCATCCAGAGTTGCATCTGGACATAAATCTAGTTCTGGACCAACACTGAAAAGTGCTTTAGACGAATTTGATCTTCTTGACAAAGACTGCAATCGCTTCTTTGGAGGTGGATTGCTTAATTGCCTCAATAAAATGCGTGGATTTGTGCAAGAATATCGTGAGCTCAAAAATGACGATAACAAAGTTCGCGTTTTTAAACATTAACTCGGTAGTTTCTAGGCAAAAAAGACACTACTTAAAACTTTTTATTGACCAACATAAACCAGACGTGCTTCTCTTAGCTGAGCATAAACTCAGCCCGAGACATAGACTGGACGTAGCAGGATACTTGACTTTTCGACAGAATAGACAACATGGACAAGGAGGAGGGACGGCTGTTCTCGTAAGGGACACAATTTCTTGTGAAAGAGTAATCCTTAACTCTGGAAACATTGAAAATACGGCTGTTTGTATCCATAGGGCAAACGGCGAATCACTTACTGTAATATCACTGTATAAGAAACCCCGTGACACGCTGTCAACGGCAGACTTAAGTGGGGTGCTTGATCTTGCTCGTACTGGTTGCACAATTATTGGAGCAGACCTGAATGCCAGGCACCCATTCTGGGGTGATTCAATTATCAATGCGAGTGGTCGGGTTCTCCACTGCTATTGGCAAGCCCAAACCTTGAAATACATCCAACAGAAGGGCCGACGAGAATTGCGACGAGAATTGTCGTTTATAGATATTTTTATGACCTCCGTTGACATTACTCGACTTGAGACAGGAAACGGACTTAAAACTCTTGATTTTGAATCAGATCATAGAGCAATAGAATTTATTACTGGAATTGACAATTGTGTAGGTCGGATTCGGCCGACCTTTTTTGACTATGGCAAGATGAATAGGCGTCTATTTAACACTACATTAACAAGACAATTAACGGACTGCATCCTCCCAATCGACGCTAACGTTGGTATCCATGAAATTGATGAATGCATTAATTCAATGAATTGTGCTTTTAACAATTCCATGGAAATTTCAGTACCTAGGGTTCCAGTTGGAAAAAAGGGACTTATAGATCTTCCTCCTAACATACTGTGCTTCATTGCAGAAAAGAAACGATTGCGTCGAGTGGTACAAAGATGCGAAGACCCAGGACGAATAAATATCTTAAAAGCAGATATAAGAAATTTGAACAGGATCATACAGGGGGCCATTGCCGCCTACGAGCGTGAACACTGGATCAAATTTCTAAGTGATATAAAACTTAATGACAGGACATACAGGACTATTAAAACTGCAGTGGGATTAAATAAAAATGCCAAAATTCAAGATTTGCTAGGTACAGATGGTTTACTTGTTTCTAATGATTCTGACAAAGCTGAGCTCTTAGCACAACATTTCTCTGATATACACCAGAACTCTATAGATACTGATATAAATTCGTTCTCAAATATGGTAAGAGAAAGAGTATCGACTTTAGAAAATCATACACCTCTTGTAGTATTTGACGCCATATTAAAAGCGGATGGATCATTCCCTAACATACATGGGTTTATCACAGAAAAAATGATTGGTGAAACTCTAAAAAAGAGACCAAATAAAAAATCAATTGGAGTAGATGGGATTCCTGATATTATATTAAAAAGAACTCCCAAAGAAACATGGCGTTTCATTGCAGTGTTGTTTAACCATTGCCTCAATTTAGGTTATTTCCCAAAGCTTTGGAAAAAGGCACTTGTCGTTCCCATTCCAAAGCCCAGAACTGATCCTAGCTCACCAAATAATTACCGGCCAATATCGCTCTTATCCCCGATTAGCAAACTATTTGAACATTTTATACTGGTCAAAATTAATAACAAAATTTCTGAAGGAGATATTTTGAAAGACTTTCAATTTGGCTTCAAAAAAGAACACTCGACCACACACGCCCTAACCGTTTTCTCAGACTATGTGTCGAAGGGACTTAATAAAAGATACCCCACAATAGCCGTAAGCTTAGATATTTCGAAAGCCTTTGATACTGCCTGGCAAGACGGTATTATTTTTAAAATGTTAAATTTGGGATTCAGCGTGAATCTGTGTAGGTTGGTGGCAAACTTTTTAAGTAACCGCTCGCTAAAAGTTAGGGTTGGCGAAAAGCAATCAAATGAAAAGGTGGTATCTGCAGGGGTTCCTCAAGGATCTCTGCTTGGTCCTGTTCTTTATAACATATTTGTTTCGGATATTCTAACTCCCTCTGAAGGAAATCTTATACTTCTATACGCAGATGATATTTTGATTGCGTTTACTGGCCCTCGAGCAAAAAATATCAATAACAGCATTAACAACTACTTGTCCACGCTGGAACCATATTTTTAAAAATGGCGACTCCATTTGAATGCCTTAAAGTCGGAATCCATTATAATAAAAGGAAAGCGAAAATACTTATACCCCAATAGCAGACAATATATACCAGTTGTTAAAATAGGAAACAAAATTATTCCGACTTCTGACAGAATTAAATATCTCGGAATTATTTTTCATGAAAATTTCGAGTTCTATCGACATATTGACTATGTCCTAGTACGTACAAAACAAACTTACGCCGCCTATAGAAAAATTCTTGGAAGTCAAGGAGGCTTAGATAAAAAAATAGGTTTGTTATTGTATCGCCAGGTAATCCGACCTCTCATGTCCTATGCCTTCCCTATCTGGTCAAGGATATCTTCTGCCCAGATGGAGAGGCTTAGGAAGTGGGAAAGGAGGATACTGATAGCATGCCTCGGTCTGAGATGTCGTCTCGGGCCGGATGGTATTTATCGTAAGCCACCCAATAGGTCGGTTTACGCGGCGATCGATTTCGAAAGGATAGATTCTTTTATGATGAAGGGGGGAATAAAGATAAAGCTCATTCTCTAGAGAACGATCTTGTTCGAGAATGTTTCGAAACGACTAGCGATTTGGTAACCATACAGTCGTGCAAATATCTGTCCCCGATAGACCTTCTTGAACTGAATAGAGGGAATCTCTTGAGAGATGGTGCAAACCTCTTGTTTTATCATAGGAGAATAAACACTCTAGATATAAACAATGTAGTATACAGTACTGCACAATAGGCTTTAAGCCATCCATGTAAATATCTTTTGTAAATAATTTTTCCTTGTAAATATTTTCTTCTAGTTTTAAGTATTAGTTTTTAAGTTTAGTATTTAGTTTAAAACAAAAGTGCCTCCCTTTTTTAAAAAAAATTTTTTTGGGGAATATAAATATAAATTTATAACTTAACTGTTAACTATAAAATTGTTTAATTATATGTAAATATAAATGTGTAAATAGATTAAAATGAATAGTCCGTAAGAAATACTAGTATGTAAGGAAAAATATGTTAAAAATAGAGTTTAAGCAAAACTGTAACCAATGAATTTTACGAATAAAAATGAAATGAAATGAAAGGTTATGGGCCTTAAGTCACGCCTGAAAAAATAATTTGAAAATTGAAAAAATTATTTGAAAATAAAAAAAAAAAATTGAAAAAGAAAATTTTTCAATATTTCGTATAACGCGTTGAATTCGAAATAAAAGAAATTACAAACGCGTGTTAATAATTGTAAAACAGTGATAACAGTGAATAATTGTGAAAGATGACAAACCTTCCTGCTGGATTTGCTCTCGATAGGCTAAAAGGTCGAGAAAATTTTGATGTCTGGAAAAGGCAAGCAAGATCATGTTTGGTCATCAAAGGCTGTTGGACTGTTGTTGAAAGAGGCGTAAGTGATAACCAAGAAGACTCTATTTTAAATGAACGTTCTTTGGCTGAAATAACTTTAATGATTGATCCCTCAAATTATGGACATATAGCCACAGAGAAAAGCAATTAGTGAATATGAAAATGGAAAATTTCAATTCTATCCAAAAATATGTGAATGAGTTAGTAATTCTTGCTATCAAGGTACGTAATGCGGGTCTAAATATAGACGACGAGTTGACGGCTTCATTGATGTTAGCTGGATTACCGGAGGAATACAAGTCATTGGTAATGGCTGTCGAAAATTCAAAAGAAAAATTGACGGTCGACATGTTTAAAAATCTCTTGTTACAAGACACCAAGTTTGATGATAAAACAAATAGAGAAGGAGCGTTGTATTCCAAAGAAACTAATAAGAAGAATCCAATTCAGTGCCACAAATGTAAAAAATTTGGACACATTTCAAAAAATTGTCAAACCAGAATCAGGAACAACAGTGATGATAAAAATAAAAGCTTCAATAAATTTAATAAAAATAGACAACAAGATTCATCATTAATGGCATCAACAAGCAAATGTATGCAGGTCCGGAATATTCATCAAAACCAAGCAAGAAACGGAAATAAATTTGTTTATTGGATCGTTGATAGCGGTGCAAGTAATCATATGGTGAATTTTAATGATTTTATGTTTAATAAGAAACCAATTGAAAAAAACAAGTAAGAAAGCGCTATAGTCGGTCAAGCCGACCATACGATACCCTTCACCACTAAGGTCAAAGGTGTTATTTTTCCTGTGTAAAGACAAATATTTGCTAAATTTTGCCATCATACAAACATTTTCTCAAAACTTATATATTCAACCTGTTTCCGTCATTTGGACTTATATGAGAGCTAGGGTCAAATGTGGACCGATTATCTCGAAATTTGGCACATTGATTACAGTTGTTACAAAAATTATGTATGCAAAAAATAGACTCAAAATTTCCATTATCTTTAGATTTACGAGCGTTTTAGTGATTTTTTGTCTCATTTAGAAGAATTTGTATGGGAGCTATGGTCAAATGTGGACCGATTTCAACGAAATTTGGTACAGTGATTTAAGCAGTATTTCTTTTAAATTTCATGAAAATATATTGATATTTGTGGCCAATATAGCAATTCCGGGAAGTGGGACCTATGGGAGGTACCAGAAATAATGGACCGATTTTGACCAATTTCAATAGCCATGGTCCCATTATCAAAAAAATGATTTGCGCCAAATTTCATCAAATTATCTTTAGAATTGCGACCTGTAGTTTGATTACAAGGTTTACATGGGGGTCCAGCCAGCCAGACGGACGGACGGACGGACATCGCTAAATCGACTCAGAAAGTGATTCTAAGCCTATTGGTATACTAAAAGGTGGGTCTAAGACAAATATTTCTATGCGTTGCAAACATCAGCACAAACTTATAATACCCTTTCCACCTATGGTGGTGAAGGGTATAATAAAAAGGTGATTATTGCAAATAATAGTGAATTAAATGTAGAATGTGTTGGTGATGTGAAATTAAACATACTTGGTGAAAATCATAGCTGTACATTTCGATTATTTTTATATAAAATTTTAAAAAAAGATTTAATTATTTTGTTATTTAGTTTACTTACAAGGAATATAATTAGTATGCAAAATCCATATTCGTACACCCGAGAAAAATGAGAAAATTTCTAAAATATTCAGCGCATAATTGAATTTTTGTAAAATTCGTATCCGTTTATTGTTTTTATGACAAAATACAAGTAATGATATAGTTATCTTAGATATTGACCGATAGATGGCGATGCATTTAATTAATAGATAGCAAAACCCGTATTCGTACAGGTGGTAGGGCTATATTTCCTTTTTGTTGGCGTGAGTTTTAAACTCTGTTTTACTTGCGTGGTTCCCCCTTTTTTCTCGGTTGTGGTCTGTGAATATCGTAGTCGGTCATAAATTATCATAGTCAGTTGAATTATTAGAAAAAGTTGGAAATATTCAGCATGGGTAGAAAATCAAGCGAACTTTCAAACGAACAACGGAAAATAGTAATAGATCTACACAATGATGGAAAATCTTTGCGGGAAATTGCCAAAATAATGAAGCGCAGTGCTTCTACTATCCAATACGTGGTATCGAAATATAAAAAAAGCGGACAAGTTAAAAAATCGAAACGAAATATTAACCGATGCAAGTTAACAAGAAGACCATTGCTCATTTCTACGTCGTCAAATTCGCATCGATCCTTCCATAAGTGGCGTAACACTGGCTGCAACTTTGGCACAGAACTTTGGAATCACCGTTAAACCTCAAACAGTTAGAAATTACATCAAAAGAATTGGATGCAGAAGCCGATATGCAGTCAGAAAACCATTTGTCAGCTTGATTAATAAGCGAAAACGGGTTATGTTCGCTAAAAAGTATAAAAATAAGAATTTCAACTTCTGGAAAAGAGTTATTTTCACGGATGAATCCAAATTTAATATAAAATTGTCGGATGGACGCGTTAAAATTTGGCGAGAGAAGAACACGAGCTTATATCGTCATAACCTTGTCCCCACATTCAAACATGGTGGGGGCTCGGTAATGGTTTGGGGTTGCTTTTCAGCATCAGGAGTTGGGAATCTACATTTCATCGATGGAATTATGACAGCAAGAGACTATATAAATATTTTAAAGCGAAATTTGAAGCAAAGTGCAGAAAAAATGGGTATTTCGAGGGATTTTATCTTTCAACAAGACAATGATCCCAAACACACTGCGCTAGATTCCCGACTTTGGATCCTCTACAACTGTCCCAAATACCTAAAAACACCACCACAGAGTCCAGATCTCAATCCTATTGAGAATTTGTGGTCAATTTTCAAGAAAAAGTTGAAAAATTACGATTTAAGGAACGTAAGTGACCTGAAAGTAGCATTGAGAACAGAATGGAATAAAATATCACCACAATTAACTTCCAAACTGGTGGAATCGATGCCAAGACGTCTTAATGCTGTTATAAAGCAAAAAGGATATTCAACAAAATATTAAATTTAGTCCTAGTTATAATATTCTTAACTTTATTTTAATTCTTACCCTGTACGAATACGGTTTTTGTTATCCTTTAAATGAATACTTCAAGATTTAGAACTTAGTTTATAAGATACCTACATATAAGTTGTCTCTTCTCATAAATATAATAAATTGATATGAAAATTAAAAAAAAAAATTATGCTGTATTGAATATTTCTTAAATTTTCTGTTTTTAGAGGGTGTACGAATACGAGTTTTGCATACTGTAAGTTAGAATTATTTAAGATTGTTTAAAATAAAATAACAATTTGCATGTGGTTTTCTGGATTTATTATGTTAAGTTATTATTTAAAATTATTACATTTCAAATACAAATTTTGAAATGAAATCAATATTTTTTTGTAAAAATTGAAATAATTTAAATTTGTATTCCTTTCAAAGAAATAAAATATTTCTTTATCTTATATTCTTAAACGAGCAATAATTGTATGTATTTATATATATATAGAATGGCTATCTCAAAAACGGCTCTAACGATTTTGATAAAATTTGGACAGTGGGTATCTTTTTTGATGTATAGGTCGAAGAAGAAGGGACTTTTGGAACTTTTGCCTCCAAGAGGGTAAAAACGGAAAAAAATCGAAAACGCTATATCTCCTAAAGTAATAGGTATAGAAACAAAATTAAAATTACGTTTTAAACAACTATGAAAATAAGTGGACAGGTGTTTGGTACTTTTTTGAAACTATGTTCGATAGGGGGTAAAAAAGGGTGAAAATAGTTTTTTTGGTACCTTTTTAATCCACTCTTACATTTTAAACTAAAGAATATAGAAATAAACTTTGTACTGCAATCAATAGATGTAAAAGAAACATGAAACACGTATTTGGTACTTTTTTGATTTTGGAGCCAAAATGGGTAAAAAAGGGATAAAATGATAACTTAACATCTCCAAAGTAATATGAATAGGAACATTATACATTATGTTAAATGCGTTTTAAAAAAATGTACCGAATTCAATTGGCACCAAAAAAGTACCAAATATACATATGGAACTTTTAGAAATTAGGGAATAAAAAGGGGGAAAAATTAGTATTATTTTAAACAAATGAATGTTTGTCTGTATGTATGTTCTTTATAGAATAGTAAACTGTGAATTTGATTGTGTTATGCTCTTTAGCGAAGATGTTGCGGATAAGCCGGCGAAGGTTTTAAAGTTGATAAGACTTATTTCCGACAGATGGCGCCACTTAAAATTACTAAAAATTAATTAAATTGTAAACTGTACATTTGATCATGCTATGATCTTTAGCAAAGTTGTAGCACATGAGCCGACGAAGGCTTTTTAGTTGGTATGAATAATTTCCGACAGGTGGCGCTACAGAAACTTACTCAAAGTCAATTTAATCGTAATCTGTACATTTAATCATGCTACAATCTTTAGCAAAGTTGTTGCACATGAGCCGACGAAGGTTTCTTAGTTGGTATGAAGAAATTTCGACAGATGGCGCTACTGAAATTTACTCAAAGTCAATTTAATCGTATGCTGTACATTTAATCATGCTATAATCTTCAGCAAAGTTGTTACGGATAAGCCGAAGAAGGTTTATGAATTGGAATAAGCAAAGTCCGACAGGTGGCGCCACAGAAAACTACTCAAAATGAATTAAATCGTAAACTGTGCATTTGATCAGACTATAATCTTTAGCAAAGTTGTTGCGCATGAGTCGACAGAGGTTTCTGTTGATATGAATAATTTCCAAAATTATTCAAAATGAGTTAAACTGTAAACTATGCAAACTATGTGTTGGTCGGACAAAATAAATCAAATAATTCAAAATTAACTGAATATTTCTACAATGTCTTTTCTCTAAATTTATTTTAGCACTTTATAATATAAAATATATAAAAACTTTAAAATTTTCCTCAAAATGCTTATCATAAAGCTCCGAGCAAGGCTCGGTCTACCAGGTACTGACATATTATACAAAATCATTTAGCATTAAAATGTTTACTTGGTACTCGGGTTTTGCAAAATTATCGACTTTTTTCGGAAACCCTCCCATTAAAGATTTTACAGTTGCTTCTTATACCTTTTTTTAGCATGTGTTCCACCTGCGCTTAAAAACGGACATGTTCTTGGAAATCTTTCCTTTTTTACCAGAGCCCAATACTTTTCCACAGGCCGAAGTTCTGGACAGTTAGGTGGATTTGCCTCTCGTGGTACAAAAATGACATTATTCTTTGAGTACCACTCAAGTGCCTTTTTCCATAATGGCATGATGCCAAATCGGGCCAAAGAAATGTAGTCACTCTGTGCTCTCTTAAAAAGGGTAACAACCGTTTTTGTAGGCACTCCTTTATATAAATTTCTGTGTTTATTGTGCCAGATGCCACAAATACTTTACTTCTTTTGCCACAACTGCAAATAGCTTGCCACACGAGAAACTTCTTAGGGAATTTTGTTTGTTTTTTTGTGCGAAACTCTTGCCGAACATTGCCCCGTTTATCAGCAACATAAAAATCTTAACCAGGAAGTTGAGAAAAGTCTGCCAGTACGTATGTTTCATCATCCATCACACAACAGGTGTATTTTTTTTATAAAATCAGACTTCAATTTTTTCGCTCGTTTTTTTGCTTCGAAGTTCTTTATAGCATTGCGATCTGGAACCTTTTGGACTTTGTATGTCTTCAGTCCAGCATAAGCTTTGACTCTATGTGCAAAATTCGTAATACATTTCACCGTACGAGCTGCTTTTCTTAAAGAAGTGTTAGGCGCTCTTCGAAAGAGTCGCTCGACTTCTTTTGCCTTACCAATATCTGTAGGACCTTTTTTCCTCCCTGATCCAGGTTTTCTTTCAATGCTCAGGTTTTCCTTATACCGTCTGATGGCATTAGAAACCGTTCGAGGGTCAACTTTCAAATTTTTAGCTATTTTTTTAAAAGTCCATGACGGATTTTTTTGAAAAGTTTTAATTATACTTTCACGAACTTTTTTTTCGCAGTCCATTTTGATTGAAATAACTATTGAAAATTAATAATTTCTAAAATAATAGTATCTGACATATCTATGGAAACTGACTTGATCAAAAAATAAATTATTTCTTGCACTATGGATAAATTTTGTCTAAAATAGTAAATGCATATTTTTTTTAGAACACTCTTTATTCCTTAATGTGAAATTAAAAAAAAACTACTTCATTTTGATACCTTTTACTACTAAGGTTAAATATGGATCAAAAGCTTTACAGATTTTTCTTAAAGCTTAAATACATACATATCACCCACCTAGATGGAGTGTTAAATCGACTCGAGATGGTGAAAAATATAAAAATTAGCACAGATATGTATCTTCGAATTTATTAAAATTTGTAACGTTATTGGTCCATATCATATAACCATAGAAGTGACTATAGAATTATATTACTAATAGGATTATCTTACTATCTTATACATAAGTTTGTAATGCATAGAAATATGTGTACATTGTAATCACGATATATTGACTAAAGTTAGCATGGATCTTTGTTTTGGAACTAGGGATTATCTATCGGATATAAGATATATCGGCCAATTGAATACAACACCATGGTTTAACGAAATCAAGTTTTATACTAATGTATACATAAGAAAAAAGTATCTTAGGATGTAGAACGTCGTTTTTTAATACGGAAAATCAATTTTCGCTTGTATGAATTTTTACTTTACGCTCATGTGTATTGAGAGTAGTTTAGTTTTTGTTATTATTATTTTTTGTTTTATTTTTCAAATCTCAAAACAAATAAATTTATTTACTTTAAATGTTTGAAGATTCAAAAAATTCCATAATATTGTATGAAATAAATTTTATTCTTCATTTTTTGGTTTGAATAAAATTAATCAATCCGAATAAAATTAATCAATCCGAATAAAAAGTTTGGGATGTAAATGGGATGCAGTTGTTGCCTGGGTTTCCAGCTAACAGGTAATAACTGTATTCAATTCCTACTCACACCTCCTAGTGGTATATCCTGGAAACCTGAGCAACCTAGTTGAAGATGCGGTAAACAATCCGAGTGGGATTCTAGGTCAGGGCTAACGTGAGGGAGAGTTATCTTAGAGCCATTCCGACGTATTTGGTCTAAGGGTCTAAGATAATTGTACTTGGTAAAGTACGAAATTGTAGCGTCTGTTCAACATGTTAGTTGCGGCTACAAGCGGGCGTCTGTCTCGGACCGAGCGGCTCGCTTTAAAAACGTGGCTCTTGTCTTTGGACTCATCATCCATCGACTAAGCACTTACGATGTTTTAAGCATGGAAAGAAACAACATTATAGAATATACTACTCCCATTGCTACGGCAGCTGGCACAAGGATTTTGGAGGTGCCTAATCTATGCAAGAACATCTTGATGAATGAAACCAATTCTATCCAAAGAAATCGAACTATAAAAACTAATATAGGCATGAAAGAAAGTTTAAAGTTTGCGACATGGAACGTACGCACGTTATACGAAACTGGGAAACTAGAACAACTAAGGCGTGAAATGTTGGGTTATAAAATTGATTTTCTGGCGGTGCAAGAAGCTAGATGGACAGGACAAGGGGAAGTTCGGAACGAAAATACTGTGTTTCTTTACTCCGGTCGCCCGGATGGTGATGAACATAGTAGGGGTGTTGGCTTTCTGATGACTAAAAGAATAGCTAAAGCCATGATAGCATGGTTCCCTCTCAATGAGAGGCTAATGGCAATAAAACTTAAGACCAAAGCTCGTAATATGATAATTATCAATGTCTACGCCCCTACTGAAATCCAATCTGAAAACGATAAAGACGAATTTTACGATATATTAAGCAGTTGGATGAACAGTAATGTACATAATTGTGACATTACTATGATACTGGGCGACTTTAACGCCAAAGTTGGCTCAAACAACACCGGTTTGGAACACTACATTGGTAAGCACGGTGTCGGAGTAAGAAATGACAACGGAGAAAGATTAATCGAACTATGCTGTGAGAGGAAACTGGTTGTAGGTGGCACAATTTTTCCTCATAAGCTCCACCGTAAAATAACTTGGATATCGCCGAACGGTGTCACTAAGAACCAAATTGATCACATTTTGATCAACTCTAAGTGGCGATCATCTTTACTTGATGTACGCTCGAAGCGCGGAGCAGATATAAACGGCGACCACCATCTAGTTATATCTAAAGTTCGTTTGAAGGTAGCGGCTCTGAGGTCAGAAACGGCAAAAGTCGATCGGAAAATTGATGTTGGGAAACTGGTGTAATGTAAAAAATCAAAATATAAGGGAATAGCTAATTAATGTCATTAAGTCATAAAAAGAACGCAGGATGTTTGATTGGTTTTGAGTATTGTCTTAGCACTCCTGCCGCATTAGCCGAGCATAAAAATGCCCTTTCTGAGAATTAAAGAAAAGAACTGAATATTTCTGTTTCTTGATTAATTCTGATTTTATTAAATAAAAGTAGCGGCTTATATAGTAAAATAATCTAATGTCAGCAGTTTTCATAAAATTAAAAGAATCAATACAATATTAGTGAATATCCAAAAAAATTATTAATAAATAAAAATGATATTCATATAAACAAATGATGACATTGAAAAGAACATTGAACTAATTATTTGCTGACAATGTTTTCCTTAACCTACGATAAATTAAAAGTATACAAAAAGTTCTTAGATTACATACAGTGTTGCACATAAGTGTGCAAACACAAGTTATTACAGTGGTGTACAGAAATGTACATACACTACACCCTCACCCTTTTTGGTTTGGGTATTATTAAAAATAAAAAATATTGAGTTATTGTATAAGTAGATATATTAGTATAAAAAATTCTTCTTATTTTAATATATGTCTTATTGTAGTTATATACATATATATTTAATTATGTTTTTTTTTTTTTTTTTTTTTTTTTTTACTTATGATATAAACTTTTTTAAGTTATTTTTATGTACACTTTTAACTTTTAACTTATCTATTTCTATAATTACATTTAAGTCATCTATGTCTAGTATTTTGTATGGACCTTTGTATGGAGGCTCGAGTTTTTTCCTATTCTCGGCTTTTACTAAAACTAGGTCTCCTATATTTAGTTCTATTTTGTTCTGTCTTTTTTCAGATTCTAATTTTCTCTTTTTCTTTACTTCCAATATAATTTCTCTCGCCTTTTGTAACGAATAGCGAAGTCTAATCTTAATTTCATTTAAATAGTTTTCTAAGTTATAAATTTTTTTGGGTTGACTCAATTCATCACCTGGTAGTCTAGGAAGTTTTCCATACACCAATTCAAAGGGTGAATAATTAGTATCTATATTGGGAGTTGTATTAAAAGCGAAAGTAAAGTATGGAATCCATTCATGCCAATTGTGGTCTTCTACGAAATTCAGAAAATATTCATTCAGAACGCGGTGATTGCGTTCTACTGTTCCTAAAGTTTCGTGGTGGTAAGGTGTCGAGAAATTCTGTTTTATTTTTAATAATACACAAATCTCTATCCTTAACTCATTAGTAAATTCAGTGCCTCTGTCTGTTTTGAGAACGTTAAACAATCCGTATTTCAGAATAACTTCTTCTACTAGTGTTTTCGCTACTGTTTTGGCATCTTTTGATATTATTGGACAAGCTATAACGTATTTCGTCAATTCACACTGCATTGTGAGTATATATCTAAAATTTTCTGACGGTCTTAGTGGTCCAACTGTGTCCATTACTATTGTGTCGAAACTACTTGTTGGTGTGTCTGTCACTGAAAAGGGTTCTTTCGTATGTCGCACTTGTTTATTCTTTTGGCATGTTTCACATGTTCTTACGTAATTTTTAACCATTTTATTCATATCTTTCCAAATAAATCTTTGTTTTAATTTGCTTAGCGTTTTTCTTACTCCGAAATGTCCACTATGAGGTGAGTTGTGAAATTCTTCTATTAATCTGTATTGTTTTATGTTATCGTTTACTCTTTTTGGCATTCTGTATATAATTATATCGACGTCATTATTTTTAAATTTATTATATTCTTCTTTCAATTTTTCTACCGGTATATATTTAAATATTTCATCATTATCATATAGTACGTACTTCTTATATTTCAATTTTTTTATTTTAAATAGAAGTTTCTCCATAAATGTTTCTGAAAACATAGGATTTTCGCTTCTACTACATATCACGCGTGTAATTTTATCATTATTTTTATTCTGCAGATTATTATCATTATTTTCATATATAAATTTTATTCTTTGAAGCTTCTTTATATCATTTATTGATATACATTCCCACATATGAAGGTGATCAGTCTCCTGTTGGGATATGTAATTCTTTTTCTTGTTATTTATTTCAATTCTATCTTCTTTATTTTTATTAAGCATGCTACGTGTTATTGCCAGAGTTTTTCTTTCTTTTTCATCAATACAGAGTGGAATCATTTCTTTTAGTATTTTTGAGTTTATTTCAATACGAGATAACGCGTCTGCGTTAGTGTTATTTGCTCCCTTTTTATATACAATGTCGAAGTCATAATCCGATAATTCCAGACGGATCCGGGTTAGTTTTGAGGACGGGTTCTTATGTGAAAATAGAGAAATGAGGGGTCTATGGTCTGTCACGACGGTAAATTTTCTTCCATATAGGTATGGTCTGAAAAATTGTATGCCCCAATAAATTCCTAATAATTCTTTCTCTATAACAGATTTATTTTTTTCATGTTTGTTTAGTGATCTGCTTGCATATGATATAGGCAAGTCCTTACCAATTTCGCCTTGTGAGAGTATTGCTCCTAACGCTACGTTTGAGGCGTCTGTGGTCAGTATAAACGGTTTCTCAAAATCAGGATACCGTAATATAGGCGGATTTTTTAGTTTGTCTCTTAATGTGTCAAATGCAATTTGGCAGTCTTTTGTCCAGTTGAATACGACCTTCTTTTTCAATAAATTATTTAAGCAATTTGCTGTTTTAGCGAAATCCGGTACAAATCGTCTATAGTAATTACAAAAAGCGATAAATCTTCTGACGTCATCTGAATTTTTTGGAATAGGATATTCTTCAATTATTTTATATTTTGATGGATCAGTTTTAATACCTTCTTTTGTAATTAAATGTCCCAAGTATAGGACATCAGGCCGTAAAAAACAACATTTTTCTGCATTTAGTTTCAGATTGTATTGCCTTACAGCCTGTTCACAAAACTTTCATACGTTAGAAGGCAATCGAATACTAGCCAGACGATTAAGCTTTAAATTGAGTTCATTTTCTTTTTTCGTTTAGAAATAAAAGCTTCGTAATGAAATATCAAATAATAGTATTGCCATGATATATTTTATTACTTTTCTGAAAGCTTTTCTTGTAAAACTTAAGATTTTGTAAAATGATGTTAACCCTAAAATTGAATAAAATCGAAAATAAATAAAAACAAAAAATAATAACATTTAAAATTTTTTTCAAAATTAAATGTGTGGCTGTTGTAAATATATTGTTGCTGAGTTGACAGCCAGCGTTACCGTTATGCGACTAAAGTCGCAATTTGCGACTTTTTCAGGTGGCCTGCGACGGAACCTGCGACTTTTCTTCCATTACCCTTTTTTGCTACTTTTTTGAATTTTGTGCGACTTTTGACACCTTTTTACAAAATTATTTAAAATTTTTATTTTTAGCCCATTATCAATATCTCAACTAAAATTCCCCTCAATGATTTCAACTTAAGTATAAATACCATCAATTTGAGAAGTCTTTTTGTACAATAAAAAACTAAAACAAATAAATTTTGGCGGCAGAGCCGATAGCCTTTCGACAACTCCCGCATAGCTACGTACAAATATTGGTTTTGTTCGTTTGTCATTATTTCATTAATATTTTACATTTATAGTTCGAGCAAAAAGAAAGAGTATTAATGAAACTAAGCAGGTGAAACACCAGTTAAAATACAATCAAGTTCTGAGTCAGAAGATGATGAAGTTTTCCAGCAATTCTCATGCTCTTCGAAAATACAGAAAGTTTAAGGAAATATTCTAAGATATGGAAGTTGCATTAGTGAATGTAAAATCCGTTCTCGTTAATGATTTTACTCGATGCGATCAGAATTTATGATAGTTAAAATAATAATTTCTAAAAATAATTTAAAAACCATTTTATTTTATTTAGTTTTATGTTGATTTGGACACAACTTTCAGGGGTTTTGTCATTTTATGGTTATTTATACATGCTTTAACATTTGGTCCGTCAAATAGTTAAACCCTTAATTATTTTGGTGCGCTTCAGATCTAAGGTAAAGTTTTTTTAAAGAATAGTTTTAACACCATTCCTGACCAATTTTGTGCTCTATTCGCAATGTGCTTCAGTAAAATATTTTTAGATAAAACCTTTGCGGTTTTTTTTGACAAACTTTTAATGCAAATCGTTATAAATGACATCGCTTTCATACCTTTTATGTGATTTGGTCTTAGTTTGTTATCTAATACTATTAAAAGCAATATATACTTTTTTTGCACGATTTTCAAAATCTTCATAAAATTTTAGCAATAAATGATGAGAAAAAAATTAAAAAGTCGCGAAAACGTGCTTCAATTTTGGCAGCAATTAAGTAGCATTAGAAGTAACGAAATTAAAATTTAGAGAGCAATGGATTCATCCCCCAAGTATGGGGTCTATTTCATAAAACGACTTGGGTCCAAATGAAACAAAAGAAGAAGAAGACGAAATATGAAAAAAACGTAAATGCTTCGTTCGGTTTTTTTACGTTTTCGAAATTTGCGTGCCAATTACGCTAAGAAGTGCAAACTTGCGCTACTAAGATTTTGTGTTCAATATACCTGAAGTCTTAGGAGTTCAAATCTGTAATTAGATTTTCCGTACACCTAAGAGTACAAAAATTATTCGAGTTGAAAGTCGGTTTCTTAGTCCCAGTTTACATTGTACAACTTTTGTCGTTGCAATTCTTAGTTTGTGGGAAAATAGGGGGAGTAAAAATACTAGGGGAAGAGAGAAACTAAAAGTAGTACACATATGCATGTACTCTTGCAAATTCGTTTATTCCCCAATTCGTAATTTTAATCGTGAAGTTAGCTGCAAGTATATTTTGACACTTGTTTTATTTTCTTATTCATGAGTGCTCACGTTCAAGTGGCTTTATTTTCAATTGAATTAAATATAAAATTAAAAATATTCAAGAAACTCACTTATTAATTGGTATTTATCAATATCCATTTCGAAAAACAATTTATTTTACACGAAAAATACTTGTTTGAGCACAAATCTATTGTTTTTTTTTACCACACGAATATACTTAAAAAAGAAAATGTCAAAAATTATGTACCTATGCATACGTCAATAAAAAATATCGGCGACAAAAATCGTACAATTTAAACGCAAATGCAATTTTAAAGAAAGAACGACAAAAATCGCAGCGATAAAGATTGTACAATGTAAACTGGAATTAAAACTGTTTGGTTTTTGCCTATATATCTTTTCAAGTATGAATTGTTTTATGGTTTTTTGTTCATTGTTTAAGTAAAAATGTATTAAAAAAAATTTGCGACTTTTTTTTATTGAGTGCTACTTTTTGTGAGACTTTTTTTTAAAAAAGCGACTTATTTTGCGACTTTTTTAAATTTGTCAGCGGTAACGCTGTTGACAGCCCTTGGCAGGGAAACTTCGGGTCATTCCGGTACGTAGAACCGGCTGTCGCCGAAATGATAAAACGATGTTCTGGACATGGAAATTTAATGTGATGCCTGTTGGACAAATCACATTTTCAAGTAAGACATACTTTACTTCATCTGATTTCCATTCTATTTACACCACCTACATATATCCGACCGAAAATGGAATACAAATCTCATGTATGGGCCGGTGCTTCAAAGTCTATTTTGGAGTTCTCGAGCGAGTGCAGGTGAGAGCAAACAGTAGATTATCCAACACTATTGCTCTAAAGTTACTATTTTGGACGAAATCAGGGAACTCGTTCCCGATACTCGAAATTCTTACCCAAAACATAAGTATGTTAGAGCGCATCCCATCGTATTCGATTGGCCAGTAGACAGAACAACAAAAGTTCGTTATTTAGCCGTACAGTTCGCATGTAGAAATTGCTTCCCGTATAAGTTTTGCCAGTCAGTTGCAATATAGGGAAGTTCAAATCAAATATCCATGAACACTTTTCCACCTATTCCCCCTCCCACAACCTTTTCCTAGCTCCAACAAAATGCATTGCATAAGTAGGGTCATCAACTGAGTGCTGGTCCTAAACAAAAAACTAAATAAACATATTTTTGTTTCCCAGACGATTAGAATAATTCAATTGCCTAATTTGACATTTACTTTCGTCTACACATTTCATATACGAACCAAATTTTTAAAAGCTTTTTCTCGTTTCACTCAAAAAAATATTTCAAAAACCAAAAGTAAAATTTTTTCGCCAAATGACGTACAATTTGAAAAAATAGTAGTTTCAAAAACAGGCTGTTAGTCTTTCAAATACTTTTATAAGATTTTCATTATGATGTTTTAGGTTGCATCCAAAAATAATTATATCATCCACATATAGAAATGCTTCTGACTGTAACCCAGATAATGCTATTGTAAGCATCCTCTGAAAACTGTTTGACGATATTTTCAGTCCGAAAGGTAGTCTATTATATTGATAGTGACCGTTATTAGTTGAGAAAGCTGTTAGTGGTCTAGATGTTTCATTTAGTTCTATCTGATGGAAAGAACTTGTCATATCCAGAGTTGTAAAATATTTAGCTCGTCCTAGTTTGTCTAGAACATCTTCTATTCTTGTTAGTGGAAATTTGTCGTTTACGATCTTATCATTTAAACGTCTGTAATCTACCACTAATCGCCATTTTTTTATGTCGTCTTGCCCTTTTTTTGGTACTAATAATAAAGGTGAATTATACGGGCTAATTGATGGTTCTAATGGGTGTTTTTTTTAGAGGTATAGAACTTCGAATTGAAATAAAACACAAGAAAATCGTTTTAATGTCCATCAATTTGGCTTTATTGGAAGGATAATTTTATGCCATTATTGTTTAAATATGATTTCGGGCATGTGGCAGCCGCGGCTGGCTCGAATAAAGCCAATTCTACAGGTCCAATTTTCAACTACTTTTTCGATCATATGGGGCCGTATGTTGGCAATAACGCCACGAATGTTGGCTTCCAAGTCCCCTAACGTTTCTGGTTTGTTGGCGTAGACGAGCAACTTCACATATCCCCAAAGAAAATAATCCAGTGGTGTCAAATCGCACGATATTGGTGGCCAATTGACAGGTCCATTCCGCGAAATTATGCGCTCATCGAATGTTTCCTTCAATAAATCAATTGTGACGTGCGCTGTGTGGCATGTAGCGCCGTCTTGTTGGAACCACAACTCATCCACATTCATGCCATCCAATTGGGGAACAAAATAGTCGGTTATCATGGCTCTATACCGGTCTCCATTTATGGTAACTGACTCTCCAGCATTATTTCGGAAAAAGTATGGCCCAATGACTCCACCAGCCCATAGAGCACACCAAACAGTCAGTTTTTGTGGATGTAATGGCGTCTCAAGGGTCTCATGTGGATTCTCTTCACTCCAAATGCGGCAATTTTGCTTGTTGACGTAGCCATTCAACCAAAAATGAGCCTCATCACTGAACAAAATTTTGCGATGAAAATCAGCATCGAGATCAATCTCATTTTCGGCCCATACACCAAAATCACGACGCATTGCATGGTATCGCGGCTTTAATTCTTGCACAAGCTGGATCTTGTAAGGTCGCAAGCCAAGATCTTTGCGCAAAATCTTCCATAAAGTTGATGGACAAAGCTCCAATTGCTGTGCACGGTGGCGAATCGATTCATTCGGGTCCTCTTCAACACTTTGCTCTACAGCGGCAATTGTTTCTTCGGTGCACACTGTTCGACGTCGCTGCGGATGTGTATTATCACATAGAGTAAACGTAGTGCGAAAACGATCCATGGTTAACCGAATTAATTGCTCTGATGGACGATTTTGTCGACCATAAAATGGACGGAGCTTGCGGTAAACTTCGCGAACTGAACCATTATTTTCGAAATAAATTTGCACGATTTGCAAGCGTTGTTCTTTTGTCAACCTGTTCATGATGAAATGGCAAACCAAACTAAATATTAATCACTTGACAGCTGACAAAATGGCCGCCAGTTAAAAAAGTGATGCCAACTTAAAGTTCTATACCTCAATAAAAAACACCCGATATTATATTTTCCTGTAATAGATTTTGTACTTGTCTGTCTATTTCTTTCAACTGAGTTTGTGGTAGACGATAATTTTTTGTATATATAGGTGTATTATCTTTTAGTTCTATGTTTTGTTTGTAAAAGTTGTTAGTTGTCAACTTTTCTCCTTCGAGATGAAATATGTCTAGGTATTGTTTCAATATGTTGTAGAGGGCCTTCTGTTTTTCACTATCAAAACTTTCGAATTTAATTGTTTTCAATAATCTCTGAAATCTTTCTTCTGAATAGTTGTTATCATTTTTGTCAGTGGTTTTCATAAAATTAAAAGAATCAATACAATATTAGTGAATATCCAAAAAAATTATTAATAAATAAAAATGATATTCATATAAACAAATGATGACATTGAAAAGAACATTGAACTAATTATTTGCTGACAATGTTTTCCTTAACCTACGATAAATTAAAAGTATACAAAAAGTTCTTAGATTACATACAGTGTTGCACATAAGTGTGCAAACACAAGTTATTACAGTGGTGTACAGAAATGTACATACACTACACTGGAATCAGAGCGACACCGAACTGCCTTTATAACATCCATAAGGAATCGGCTTCCAGATACAACAACGCCGCAAATATAAACGAAATCGGAAGGTGTATCACTCAGACATACAATGAGGTTGGTCAACAAACGTTAGGTTTTAAAGACCATAAAAGGAAAGTATGGCTCACCCAAGCAACATGGGACCTGGTTCAACAACGTAAAACCATAAAAAATGCGAGTCTAAATGCAAACGCTGATGTTGAAGAGCTTAACACAATGTACCGTGACCTGTCCAACAGAATAAAAAGGTCTGCAAGGAGGGACAAGAGAATGTGGGTAGATGAACAAGCAAGCCAAGCTGAGTCAGCTGCAAATAAAGGCGACATGAGGACCTTATACAATATATCAAGGGCGTTGTGTGGCAAACCTACCTACACCAATAGTCCCATTCTGAGTAGTAGCGGTACACTTCTCTCAACCCCGGATGAACAATTAATACGATGGATGGAACACTTCCAGTCAACATTAAACAACATGGGCTGGAAATCAATATCTCCAAGACAAAGATTATGCCTGGAGGCTAATCAGTCGCCACACATCAATGTGGATAACGAGGGTATTGGTTGTGTAGGTACCTTTAATTATCTTGGTAGTTTGGTATCTACAAAAGGTGGCGCCGATGAGGATATTGAATCGCGTATTAATAAGGCAAAATCTGCATTCGGCATTCTCCGAACTATATGGAAATCTCGGCAAATATCAACAACAACTAAGTTACGAATATATAACTCGAATGTCAAGTCCATCTTGTATTACGGCTGCGAAAGTTGGAAACGCACAAATGCCATCGATAAGCGCCTGCAAACCTTTGCAAACAAATGCTTGCGGCAAATCCTTAATATATGGTGGCCAAATCGAATAAGAAATGAAGATCTACTAAACGCTACAAACCAAATCCCTTCTTCTATAGAGGTATGTCAACGGAAATGGCGATGGATAGGCCACACACTTCGAAGGCCAAATACCAACATTACTCGACAAGCGCTTCGTTGGAATCCACAAGGAAGCGGCCGTCGTGTTGGTGCACCTGCTAGAACGTGGAGAAGGTCAATTGATGCGGAGTTACAAGCAGCAAACTATTCATGGAATGATGTATGCCTAACATCTCGCAATAGAGTTCGATATAAAAGGATGGTTGAGGCCCTATGCTCCACTGGGAGTCAAGGATAACAGAAGAAGAAGAAGAAGACAAAAAGTTTGAAATAAATAAAAAATTTTAGTATTTTAGAAATTTTGTTTGAAATAAAATTGTTGGAAAAATATGAAACTTTTCAATATTTGAATAAAAAAATATCGAATATTATTCTTGCTAGTATTATTCAAATATATTAAATTATGATATTTTTGTTAAGAATGAAGAATATTGGATTCAAAAATTTTCAAATAATTTTCTGAAAAATTTATTTATATCAAGAATAATAATTTATACTTTAATTTAATTTCTTTAGAAGGAATAAATCAAGCAAATAATTTAATTTAAAATTCATGAAATAGAATAACAATTATTCATATTAAGTAAAAAATAATTAAAATAATTCAAAAAGTAGTTTTATTTTTTATTTTAATCACACTATACAGCTATGATTACAACATATAAAATAAGGAAATAAATAAATATTATAAACTACAAACTTTGGAATTTTCTTTTATGACATTTTCTATTATTGAATAACGAAGTGTTGCTCTGAATACTCTGGAAAAAATCTGCCATCATGTGTGCATCTCAGCGACCTTGGTATCTTTCCTCCATTGTCCGAATATCTTGGTGAAATCGTTCGCCCTGTTCCTCACTTAAGTCTCCTAGATTTTTAGGAAAACGATCTAAGTGACTGTGAAGGTAATGTAACTTGATGCTCACGTTGCATCCAAGATTCTGGAAGTGAGTTAACATCTCTTCAACGTGCGCAACATAATCATCATCCTTGTTATTTCCTAAGAAATGTTGAATAACCTATACAAACGAATCCCATCTTTGACCAATTTGCGAATTTGTGGGCCGTCAAATATTCCTGCCCTCAGCCTTCAATACTGTATTTCCACAGTAACACGTGTCCCACAGAAATACGTGTTTTGCCCAAAACAGTATTTCGCGTACTTGTTTTGCCATAAATTTCTCATTCATCCAAAATGCTTTGGCAGTACCTGGATATTGTATAGTGGTTTCAAAAGCATCGAATTTTTTTATTTTGTTGCGTTGTGTAATAGGAAGATATCCGTCAATTTTAGCGAAATTTTATATTTTATTGTCGACATGTATATTGTAAGTTAAAAAAGAAACAAAGAAAAAATTTTAAACTAAGTAAAATGTTTTTGTAAATTGTCTTCGGCAAGTCCTCAAGGACATGTAATGGCCAGTGAAAATTATAATAACTCGAAAACCGTTTAACCGATTTTAAAGGCATGTAGCTTATTGGAAAAATCATTGCCTTTGCACTAAGAACTAGAATCCACTTTTTTGCAAAAGGGGGAATAAATAGCTTTAATTTTGCAAAAACTGAAAATTTGTCAATTTTTTTCGATTTAAACGCTATTTTTCAGATTTGGGGAATATGCTCTACGTGTTAACGTTCTCCAATTCGACTAAAATTTTGTGGGTGGAAGTTTCTCACCAAATCTCACAATAATCCGACATGCACCACTTGAAATTGGAAAATTTATTATACCCTTCACCACCATAGGTGGAAAGGGTATTATAAGTTTGTGCTGATGTTTGTAACGCATAGCAATATTTGTCTTAGACCCACCTTTTAGTATACCAATAGACTTAGAATCACTTTCTGAGTCGATTTAGCGATGTCCGTCCGTCCGTCCGTCTGGCTGGCTGGACCCCCATCTAAACCTTGTAATCATACTACAGGTCGCAATTCTAAAGATAATTTGATGAAATTTGGCACAGATAATTTTTTTGATAATGGGACCATGGCTATTGAAAATGGTCAAAATCGGTCCATTATTTATGGTACCTATCATAGGTCCCACTTCCCGGAATTGCTATATTGGCCACAAATATCAATATTTTTTCATGAAATTTAAAACAGATACTGCTTAATAAATCACTGTACCAAATTTCGTTGAAATCGGTCCACATTTGACCATAGCTCCACACAAACTCTTCCTCAAAAACGCACTAAATGAGACAAAAAATCACTAAAACGCTCGTAGTCTAATAATTATAAAAATTTTGAGTTTATTTTTTGCATACATAATTTTTGTAACAACTGTAATCAATTTGCCAAATTTCGAGATAATCGGTCCACATTTGACCCTAGCTCTCATATAAGTCCAAATGACGGAAACAGGTTGAATATATACGTTTTGAGAAAATGTTTGTATGATGGCAAAATTTAGCAAATATTTGTCTTTATACAGGAAAAATAACACATTTGACCTTAGTGGTGAAGGGTATCGTATGGTCAGCTTGACCGACTATAGCGCTTTCTTACTTGTTTTTATTTCAAAACAATATCGAAAACACGAGTTTTCCTATACAAATCGAAAACTTCTTACATTCGGGGTTTCAATGAAAAGAAGGCTGTAAACTTATAACATATTAAAATGTTTACCAAATGTAGTTTTGAGATTTTGAGGTATTAATATTAGGTATTTTGACACAAATGTTTGCTTCAAAACTCAAGATGCCAGGAAATTCAAATGTGAATAGTAAGGTTTTCGAAGTGGTTTTCATTATTGAAAACTCATTAAAATTGTTAATGTGAATAGGCTATTAGGAACGAAAACTACTTTAACGAGTTTTCAAGCTTAATGTGAATGAGTTATTAACTTTCACTTTTATTTTAACTATTATTATTATTATTATTGTTATTATTATTATTTTAATTATTATTTTTATTATTATTATTATTTTTATACCCACCATCAAAAAGAATGGGGGGTATATTGAGATTGTCATTCCGTTTGTAATTTCCTTAATATTGGTTCAAAAATCAAAAACGATATATATTCTGAATCCTTATGAAATTCTAAGACGATGTCCGTCTGCCTGTTGAAATCACGATAACGTCTAAACGAAAAGAGCTAGCTAACTGAAACTTAGCAAAAACATTCTTTATCTATGAGAAAATTTTGGTATTGAAATTGGGCAAAATCGGTTAGCATTTGGCCATAGCTGACTAATAACCTCGTCTAGGCTAGTCGCTTATTTGCTAATAAATGACAAATTATGACAGTTATGATGACAAAATTTGGTATCTAGAAGTTTTAGATAAGCACTAGGCAGCATATAAAATTTCATCGAAATCGGTTCACATTTAGCCATAGCTCCCATACAAAAAACTTACGAAAACAGGCTAAATTTCACCCAAAATACACTTAAATGCTAATAAATCTAAAAGTATAACAGATATAACCACTAAATTTGGCACAAGAAAGTCTTATGTCAATGCCAGCCAGTGTGCAAAATTTCGTCACAATCGGTCACCATTTGACCATAGCTCCCATATAAAAAACTTATGGAAACACAAAAATACATAAAGAAAAGGTTGTTTATGTCCGTCTGTCCGTCAGATAAAAGCACGATAGCGCCTTAACGAAAAGAGCTAGAGGGACAAAATTTTACAAAAGTATTTTGGATATCTTGAAAAAGATGTGTGTTGAAAATGGAAAATCGGTTCAAATTTAGTTAGAGCTCCCATATAACCCCGCCCCGGGAAACACATTAATGCTGATAAATTGAATACAATTGTAATAGCTATGACGGTTAAATTTAAAATAGGGAAGTTTTATGCAATTTTTGATCAGTTTATTAAATTTTATAGGAATCAGTCCATATTTGACTTTAGCTTTCATGTGAAAAACACTCACGGAAACCAAAAATGTTAGCAAAGGCCAGTTAAAAGCTATTAAATTAGAAACTATGATAGCTATGGTCACTAAATTTTCGGTCAACATTTGGCTATAATTCTTATATATATAATATCCCCTTTTTATATCTACAATCAAAAAGATTTGGAGGTACATTCATTATATTAAGATTGCACCTATGAAATTATATAGGCATCAATCAATGTTCAGCCCAGACTTTATATATGATGAATGCATTAGGAACTCATAACGAAATATATGGACCTGTGGTATTACTATTAACGTGTTTAGCCTAACTACATATTAATCACAACGAAAAGTATTTAACAACTTATTAATGTAAAACTATACCTGGTTATGAGACCTAATTTTGATCAAAGTAAATACTGGGGAAACCACTAAAATATTTTTGAATGTTGAACTAATGGGTGTTTTTTTTAGAGGTATAGAACTTCGAATTGAAATAAAACACAAGAAAATCGTTTTAATGTCCATCAATTTGGCTTTATTGGAAAGATAATTTTATGCCATTAATGTTGAAATATGATTTCGGGCATGTGGCTGGCTCGAATAAAGCCAATTCTACAGGTCCAATTTTCAACTACTTTTTCGAGCATATGGGGCCGTATGTTGGCAATAACGCCACGAATGTTGGCTTCCAAGTCACCTAACGTTTCTGGTTTGTTGGCGTAGACGAGCAACTTCACATATCCCCAAAGAAAATAATTCAGTGGTGTCAAATCGCACGATCTTGGTGGCCAATTGACAGGTCCATTCCGCGAAATTATGCGCTCATCGAATGTTTCCTTCAATAAATCAATTGTGACGTGCGCTGTGTGGCATGTAGCGCCATCTTGTTGGAACCACAACTCATCCACATTCATGCCATCCAATTGGGAAACAAAATAGTCGGTTATCATGGCTCTATACCGGTCTCCATTTATGGTAACTGACTCTCCAGCATTATTTCGGAAGAAGTATGGCCCAATGACTCCACCAGCCCATAGAGCACACCAAACATTCAGTTTTTGTGGATGTAATGGCGTCTCAAGGGTCTCATGTGGATTCTCTTCACTCCAAATGCGGCAATTTTGCTTGTTGACGTAGCCATTCAACCAAAAATGAGCCTCATCACTGAACAAAATTTTGCGATGAAAATCAGCATCGAGATCAATCTCATTTTCGGCCCATACACCAAAATCACGACGCATTGCATGGTATCGCGGCTTTAATTCTTGCACAAGCTGGATCTTGTAAGGTCGCAAGCCAAGATCTTTGCGCAAAATCTTCCATAAAGTTGATGGACAAAGCTCCAATTGCTGTGCACGGTGGCGAATCGATTCATTCGGGTCCTCTTCAACACTTTGCTCTACAGCGGCAATTGTTTCTTCGGTGCACACTGTTCGACGTCGCTGCGGATGTGTATTATCACATAGAGTAAACGTAGTGCGAAAACGATCCATGGTTAACCGAATTAATTGCTCTGATGGACGATTTTGTCGACCATAAAATGGACGAAGCTTGCGGTAAACTTCGCGAACTGAACCATTATTTTGGAAATAAATTTGCACGATTTGCAAGCGTTGTTCTTTTGTCAACCTGTTCATGATGAAATGGCAAACAAAACTAAATATTAATCACTTGACAACTGACAAAATGGCCGCCAGTTAAAAAAGTGATGCCAACTTAAAGTTCTATACCTCAATAAAAAACACCCGATATAAAGCTACGGAAACCTAATTTAGTCCAAAGGTTTTACCAACAATACCAAATAGCTTATCGATTTTTCCAGTTTTGGTGCAGATTTTGAATTAGCTGCACCCTTGTAGATATATGAGATATGTTTCTAAATTTAACACAACTTGATGGTGGGTATATAAGATTCGGCACAGCCGAATATAACACTCTTACTTGTTATTATTATTATTAATCTATCGAAGTGTGCTACAGTTCTGGAACGGCAAAAATAAAGCAACCCAAATTAAGCAAATTTTATGTATGTATCTGCGAACAAATACATCACGCATCGTGCCAAAATTTGCTAAGTTTGGCTTTTTGGGTTGCTTTATTTTTGCCGTTTCAGAACAATAGCACACTTCCATAGAACATGTTTGAAACTGCTCCTTGTAATTTTTGATAGTGTGTATACAAATTGAAAAAAATTTATTTCACTTACCTACACACCCATCCATCTTTCTTATTCTTCTTGAAGAAATGACCATTAGGGCACTTATATTCCCCCGGTTTTGGTAGAAGTTCCCACTCTATCAACTTCCCTAGGCCATCCTCCGAAATCTGGTCATTTTCATGGTTATAAAACCATTCGTATACATGGAACATCTTAATTTCCATTTTTTTTATTTAATTTTTCTAAATTTGATCTTATTTCACAAAAGACTTTAAATTTAATAACGGTATTTTTTGGTTTTCTTTATTTCTTTTTCGTAAGAGTTGCCATATAAATTTTATTGATAATACATCAATCTTAATAATATGGCATCACTCATAAAAAATAAACAAAGTCCCTTTTACACTTGATCAGTTTTTCTTTAAATTTCTTTTGAACCTGCATTCACGTTCATACACGAACATTTTCTTGATCAGTTTTCGTTTTATTTCCTTTAAATAATTTAAAATTATCATAAAATGCTTATACATATATTTTTTTTGATGTTTAACTATTAAAATACTCTCTAAAAACGGAAGATTAAAAAAATGCAAATTTAACCCTTAATATCTTTGTTATCTTAAAAGATATAAAATAATTATCAGTTAAATCTATATATCATCGGATTAAGTTATATCGGTCAGATTTTGAGATATGTACATTTTCCCAAAAGGCACTTTTACATGAGATGTATATTGTTGTAATTGGTCCAATATTAAAATTAATAAATCGATCGATATTTAGAAACCTTAAAGCACTGTATCTCCTAAACGAAAGTTTTCTTGACAATAATGTTTATACTAATATTCTTAAAATTAAAAGTTCTTTACGTACAATTAAACTAGACTTTGAAAATTATATATGTATAAAAAAAATCAACGTTAAACCTTAATATCTTTGTTGTCTTAAAAGATATTTGCTAGCTAAATATTTATCGTTATACAGGAAAAAGAACACCTTTAAACTTAGTGGTGAAGGGTATCGTATGGTAGGGCCTGACCGACTATAGCACTTTCTTACTTGTTTTTTCTCATTTTTCCACAAAAAATTATTTATTTTGTAAAATTTGGTGATAATTTAAATAATTTTTAATCATATTATGAAAAAATTAAAAATATTAAGATATGCTGTTTTGTCTTAAGAACACACAATTTTCTTAATATTTTGTTTTTTGAAATTTTATTTTATTATTTCTATTTATTGAAGAAAGCTTTTGTAATATTTAAATGTATTTGTTTAAAAATATTTATAAAGGCTTATTTTAAAAATGTCTGTGGTTCAAAAAAATTACAAAGGTCGACTTTAAAATAAAGTCAATTTTACATAAAATCGACTTTAAAAATTTGTTTTGTGGTTGGTCTGAATGTTTTAATAACATTTTAAAAGGATTAGCAAAATTTTAATTTAAGTTTTTTATATTAGTTTTAAATTTAAATTTATTTCAATCCGTTTTATCCGGAGTGTGTTGCTGAGGATCTGGTAGATGAGGAGCCGGTAGTGGTGGTTGAAATATTAGAACCACTGGTTGTTATGGCTGCTGTTGGTTCTCCCAATTCTGAAAAGAAAAAATGTATGATTAGTTAAAAATATGTTTTATATTTAAAATTTATACTTCCATAATGATTTTGCATCTAGAAATTTGTAGGTCCTCGGCTCCCACGGTTACCGCGATAGCTACCACTGTAACGACAGCCACCGTGGTAGCCCTGCGGTAACCACGGTAGTTACCGCGGTCACCCCAGTAATCATCACCGTAACTCCGGGACTAGGACCAGCAACTCTACCAGGAAAAAAAACTTACTAAATCAATAGGATCCATTTTTTAATGTTGCTTCTGAAAAAAAATATGGAATAAATTGACGATTATTTCTGCAAATAAATTGATGATTATCTTTGTTGAAAAAATATTTTTTCAGTTTTGAAAAATAATTTTTTCAGTTTTTTTTCTCCACATTATTACTTTTAAATTTTCAAATTACTAATGAACTCAAGCCTGATAATTCTTAATTTTCCAATTAAATATGGAGTTCAATTAAACATTTTTACATTATTTAAATATAATTTTTAATAGTTTAATACTTTTCATACCCACCACAGTGTTGCCACCAACCAAGTGTTAAATTACACATGCATCATACCAAAATTACACATGAAATTAGGAATTACACATGCTTTTTTTTTGGCAAAATAACATACTTACTTACTTACTTGGCCTACTTTTACAACCTGTTAAGGTCAAAGGCCGAGCAATTTTAGAATTCTATGCTTTTCGATCTTGTGCGCATGTTGTCAAATTTCGTAGGCCAAGTTTTGAAAAACTTCCCACTACATGGTATTTTCATCAATGTTTTGGACGTCCCCTTCTAACATATGGGACAACTCGCGGCACATGATAGCTCATTACATTAACGAGTGTTACAGTAGTTCCCTGACAGCAGCGTTCAAATATGGCGAAATTAAAATATAGTTAATAACTTTTTGCAAAGTAGGAAACAATCAGTCTTTCAAGGTATTCTTTAAATCAGAAACCTTTATCCAATAATCTTCTGGCTCCAAATTGCTGTGAATCCCAAAATTTCAAAATCTAAGAGTGCAGTTGCTATTTTGGGATTACAATATCCACAATTGTATAAATATCGTCACTAAAATTAAATGTTTTTTTTTCTTGGTTTGACGAATTGCCTCGATATAAAATTCTCGGCTATATTGAAGCATATTTTTTCCCAATAAGTCTACATTTTAAGACATCAATTTTTATGAATGTAGTTACATTAAAAAGTTTTCATTATTTCGATTTCGAAAAGGAGTACAAATATTTACTTTTTAAAATGCATGTGTTGAAAACAGTTAAGAAATTTTACGATAGCTAGCACACAAAAACGACAAAAATGTATATTACACAAAATTACACATGATATGTGTAATTACACCTAAAGTGGCAACACTGATCCACCATCAAAAAGAAGGGGGCGGAAGTATATAGAGATTGTCACTCCGTTTGTAATTTTCTTAATATTGGCTCAAAAAGCAAAATTCCTTGTCCTGAGTCCTTGTGAAATTCTAAGAGCGATGCCAGTCTGTCTGTTGAAATCACGATTACGCCTAAATGAAAGGAGCTAGGCTCACTGAAACTTTGCTAAGTTCATTTTTAATTTTGTATATGTATATATATCTATATGTATGTATGTATTTATATATATTTTTTTAAGCTGCTAGTATTTACTTACCCCCTGGAGGTGGAGGTATTTCAGTATGCTCCGGTACCGCTGTTTGGGGTAAAGGCGGTCTGGGTGGGTTATGTATCGGGTATGGGCGAGTTTTACCAGGGGTATCCATATTTTTCGTTTTGTGGTTTTGCCTCATTCGCATTATGGTCTTTAAATTGCACCATCAGGCCCACTTTTTCTCCACAGAATGGGCAGAAGAAATGCTGAGAGAAAAACAAAAACTGTTAATATGTTATTTTGTTTTCAAATAAATACGTACGTTTTGCCCATGTGTCATTTTTTTTGCAATTCTTACATTAATAAATAATTTGGTTTTGCACCTTGGACACTTGTTAACCTAAAAAGAGATTTATCGTTAATGATTATTTTTTCATATAGTCGGTCTGTATCTAAAATGGCTTATCTGCAAAATACTGACTTTTCAGGGGAAGCAAAAAGTCTTGTCTCTTAGTTTTTGTATTTTATTATTTCTTTTTTCAAAGATATTTGCAATCACTTGGTATTTGAAAACAACAAATAAATAAACAAATGACATGAACATATCTAAAGAAAGGTAAATAAATATCTAAGTGTAGGGGTATTGTTCCTAGATGCTTTAGGTTTTCATTTGTATTGTGAGTCGTTTTATTTTGTAAAGGAAGGAAGGTAGTAAGTTGGTTATGGTTTAAGTTTGACAACTATGTAGTCAGTTTTATATTATATCATGAATACTACACAATTAGGGATCTCAACAATTGTAGTTTTACATTGTAATGATTCATTGAAATGTTCAAGCTTTTTGGAACTTATAACAAACTTCGAAAAATTGAAAGAAAAAAGTATAGAGATAATTTTTAATTAATAGATATTAATAGATATTAAATAAGTAAATTATAACAAAACCAAAAATTAACTCAGTTTTATCTACCATTTATTAAAAGTAAGAAATTAAAAAAAAAAATATATTCTTGACTAGAAATCGAAAAGATTTCAAATATACCTCACTAAGATATCTTTAATTAAAGATGCAAGTCTTAGCTTCACAATGGAGTATAAATAATCTGCATATACAGTTTGTCAAGTAATTGTTTGCATTAAACAAAAATATTGAAAAATTTGTTTCTTTTGTTTAACACATACCGTTAAAGTAACTGTTTACTACAAAAAGTCGTAAACAAATGTCATGTGTGGGTTAAGCAGGAATAGGTAAGGCAGTAGAAAAAAAATGTTGGATAAACAAGTGGCAACATTAGTAGAAAAAAAAACATATGGAAGAGAAAAAAACAGAGCAGGAAAAACATATACTTAAACAAAAAGGGAGAGGGAAATAAATTAAAAAAAAGGAAAACAAAAACAAAGGGATTTGACTAGGGAATAAGATGGCTGAAAATCGAGAAAGATCGGGAGGTTGAGAATTTTCTGTAACAGAGGCGAGGTATCCTGGGAGGAAAATCTGTGAAATGTGGTCTTTTTCTTTTGGAGTCTGATGAAGAGGTAGCCGATGGCAGTAAAAAAAAACGACGCATAAAATATTCATTTCCGGTGTTTTTATTGAAAAATAAATTATATTGAATTTTTTTTTGTTACAAACTAAACTCAAAAAAAAAAAAAAAAGTTAAAGAAATCTTATAAACTATAAGAAAAAGGTTGTGTGAAAACCTAGAAAGTTTGATTTAGTTAAATTTAAATACTAAAATAAAGAAAAAAAAACTTTTCAAAACTAGAAAAGATTCTAATTTACACCAATCAACAGAATAAAAACTATTATAAAAATTTATAAACTTAGCAGAAATTTAAAACCTAACAAAAACCTAAGAAGTATTTAAAAAATCTTAACACTACCTTAAATACAAAACAAAAAGTGGTTAAAAGAAACCTAAAAATTAATTAAAATTCTAAAACCAAATTTAAAATTAAGGAATAATATTAAAACATAAAAACTCGACAAATTGTTTGAAAACCGGAAAGCCATCTCATCACCGTTACCTCCACCGTAGGACCATCATCAATTTGTGCCATCAGCTTTAACAGAGCTCTGTTCCTGCCGGAAAGGGGCAAGGTATCGCCTGACCTGGACTTTTGACTGACGGACCTTTATAAAGAAAAAAAATTCAAATATATATATTTTTTTTATAGAATAATTAGGGCATTTTATCTTTAAGTACCTCAGTCCCCTAAATTAGGGTGCGCGAAACAGATTTTGTAGGAGTGAACTCAATCCTAGAGAAATCAACGTTGTGTGGTCCTATGGACAATTTATAAAAATAAAAAAAATGCTTTAGTTATAAAAATAAAATTAATCTATATATAAATATGTATATATATACATACAAATTATAAAATAACTAAAATCTAATAACCAGTCTAAAACAAGATGGCGTATCCTGAAAATATGTAGAAAATTTCTTATCAATTGTTTTGTTAGATTTAATTTTTTTTGAGAAATTTAAAATTTTATTTGTAAATGCAATTAGTGTTGAATTTTTTTATTTTGTTCAAGATTTTCTTTTTATTGAGAGCATTAATTTTTACATTTCATTTTTTTTATATATTTTTTTTTTAATTTTCAAAACTTTATTTTGTTTAAATAAAAACCATAATGTTTATAACGTTTAAAATATGAAAATTTTAGTGTTCTTAATAATGAAGTGTTAAATAGGTAATATTTGGTGGTAAGTAGAGGAGGAAACCAGGTTGCAGGTCAGATCTTGGGACACTCTCAAACTCCTAAACAAGAGTGTCATGGAGAGCCTCCAGGCTCTAGTGGGTGGGATATCTCCTGGCATAACATCCGCCAGAGAATTTTGTGTGTGAGAGTGGTGATGTTTATTTTTTTTAACACCTCGGGTTTCCATCAAATCTTTTCTATAATTTCTTTGATATCAGCTGGTATGATTTCTCGTGTGTGCAAAACGGTCCAGTGCGTTGGCAAGAACCACCCCATCCGGCGAGTCACAGTCCGGCAAAACGCCAGCATACCAGCGCCGCTAGCAATCTGGCCACAAAAACCCAGCTCGTCTGGTAACCCCAAAAGCATCGCACAGTACACAAATTTGAAATTAATTAATACATGTATTGCAACAAACATAAAAACAAGAAATATATTAAATTAAACAGGAGTCAAATAAATGTTTGCGACATCAGTAAAAGTAATTACAAATGTTCTTATTTACGGCTATATTTTTGATTTTATAATGTTTTATGAGTGTTATACAATGAAAGTTAAGTAATGAAAAGTACAGTTATTAAAAAAAAAGAAAATTTGTATGCAAAAAGTGTCTTCCATTTATAAAGCAAATGTTTGTAAAACGGATTTCAAAAGGCGTTATAAAATAAGTGTATTTCCATCACTATAAGCCTTATAGTATAAGGGCAACTTAGACAAGGAAAACGCTGAAATGTTCTCCCGTATGGTTAAGACGTAATATCCCGTACCGAAAACGAAGGAATATTGGAACTAAAAGGTTTACCATGCAGCCCAAATAAAAAACATTACAAATTTAAAGTAAAATTATTAAAACCTTCTAAGAAAAGTGGCACTCCAGCACTAGGAGCTTAAGTCCTAAAAGAAAAATGATTATGGGCTAAGAGTATCCCAAGGAGCAATACGAAATGTACTGGTAAAACAGAAGTAATCAGCTACAGTGGCTAGGAAAAATCTACTTCTTTCAATTTTTTGCATTAAACAAAAATAGTGAAAATGCAATTTAAATTTTGAAAATTAAACATCAAATCGTTTAATACTGTTTATTTTGTTTAACGCATACCGTTAATGTAACTGTTAACTACAAAAAGTCGTAAAAAAAATTTAAATAGATACATTCATTGCAACAACAACAATACAAAATGAAATATACCCAATTAAAAAGGCGTCGAATAAATGTTTGCACAATGAGTAAAAATAACACCAAATTTTCTTATTTACCGTTATATTTTTTATTTTATGATGCTTTATGAGTGCTATTCAATGAAATTAAAATTATAAAAAGTATTGTAAAAAAATGTGTTCATTAGTTCTTAATTTTGCAGACATTTAAAAAATGTCTGCAAAACTAATTTCGAAAAGCGTTATAGAATTAACGTATTTCCATCACTATAAGTGCAAAACCGCCAGTGAAATCGCTGAAATGTTCCCCTATGTGGTTAGGACATCATATCCCGTGCTAAAACTGAAGGAATATTGGAATTAAGAGGGTAATCATGCAGTCCAAAATATAAAACAATACCAATTTAAAGTAAAATTATTAAAACCTTCTAGGAAAAGCGGCACTCCAGCACTAGGGGCTTAAGTCAGAAGTGAAAAATGGTCATGGGCTAAGTGTATCCCAAGGAGCAATCCGAAATATACAGGTAAAACCGATGTATTCATCTACAGTGGCTAGGAAAAATCTACTTCTTTCAACATAAAATATTGAAAATCACTTCATTCTTTCTATTTCGCACTTAGAATTAGTATTGGGGTGCATTTTTTTCTCTAGCGATATTAAAATCATGTATTATCATGATGGATCCCCAAAAGTTTGGAAGCCGAGTTAAGTGCTCTATACTAAACTTGAAGAGATTTTTAATATTTTACGTTGCCAGCAGTATACTTTTCCTAGCCACTGTAGATTAATATTTCAGGTTTACCTGTATATTTCGGATTGCTTTATGCGAAACACTTATCCCATAATCATTTTTCATTTCGCAGTTAAGCTCCTAGTGCTGGCGTGCCACTTTTCCCACACGGTTTTAATAATTTTACTTTTAATTCGTATTGTATTTTATTTTGGGCTGCATGAATATCCTTTTTATTCCAATATTCCTTCATTTTCAGTACGGGGTATGATGTTCTAACCATACGAGAGAACATTTTAGCGATTTCCTAGGAGAAGTTGCCCTTATAGTGAGGGAAATATGCTAATTCTATAACGCCTTTCGAAATTAATTTTCTAGGCATTTTTTTTAACATAGGACAACTAATGCACATAATTTTACTTTTTTAACAAGTGAACTTTTTATTACTTTTTTTTTCATTGGATAACAATCATAAAACATTATAAAATCTATTCCTGATAACGGTAAATACGAACATTTGGTGTTATTTTACTCATTGCGCAAACATTTATTTGACGCTTGCTAAATTGAGTAAATTTCTTTTTTTATTGTTGTTGTTGCAATGCATGTATTTACTCCAATTTTGTTTATGACTTTTGTAGTAAACAGTTACAGTAACGGTATTTGTTAAACAAAAGAAACAATTTTAAACGATTTAATGTTCAGCTTTCTGAATTGAAATTGCATTTTCAGTATTTTTGTTTAATGCAAACAATTACTTGAAAAACTGTATATTTATGTGAGGAGGACTTAAAAGAAAAGATCGTTCTCGATTTTCGAGAGAGAGATTATAAGAAACGATTTATAAGAAAAGCTGCTAAGATTCTTTAACTTAAAATATGTATAAAAAATTTGTCTAAATCATTTTTATACCCTTCACCAATAGGTGAAAGGGTATTATAAGTTTGTGATTCCGTTTTACTAGTGATCGTAGACCCCATAAAAATTATACCGATCGACTCAGAATCGGGAGGAGAATCGATTAAGCGATGTCCGTCTGTCTGTCTGTCCGTCCGTCTGTCTGTCTGTCTGTTGAAATCAAGTTTCTGAAGCCCCTGGAGGATGGACTAACATAAATTATATATCAGATTTTAGGAAATTCTCCCGCAATGAACGCTATTAAATTTCATTAAAATCGGTTTATTAACACCGAAAATATCGAAAAAAATACCAAAAATTAGACAAAAATTTTAAAATTTTTGATTGAAACACACTTTTAAATAACATGAGAAAAAAGATACTCCTGGTGTACATGTGATAATATGTTATATATCAGATTGTAGGAAATAGTTTCCCAAAGCACTCTGTAAAATTTTATCAAAATCGGTCCATAAACAACTGAGATATCGTCAAAACACTGAATTTGATGTATCGCAAATTGCCCATAGTTCGCATTAGAGAATGTTTGTTGAAAAAATTAAATGCAGAAATAGGAAAAACCATCCTCCTTTAGCACGGACCTACATAAATTTTATATCAGATTTCAGGAAATTCCCCCGCCAAGCACGTTATTAAATTTTATCAAAAGCGGTCCATAATCAATTGAGATATCGCCATAACACTACATTTGATGTACAGCAAATTGCCCAAAGTACGTGTCTAAGAAATTTTGTTTACATTTTGTAAGTATTGTTTCAGCGATATCTCAGGTGTTTATGGACCGATTGTGATGAAATTTGACATCGTTCTTTGTGTGAGGATTTTCTAAATCTGATATATAAACTCCAGACATCTGATTACGAATACCATTCAAATTGTACCGATCAACTCAGAATCGTCAGGAGTATCGATTTCGCAACCTCAGTCCGTCCGTCCGTCTGTTTGTTTGTCCGTCCGTCTACCTGTCTGTAATTTTTTCTGTTGTAGTCAAGTTTTTGAAGCTCCTGTTTTGTCGATATCTCAGGTGTTTATTTTGATGAAATTTAATAGCGTCCTTTGCAGGGGATTACCTAAACCCTGATGCATTCGGTAATTTGAGGTAGATATAATTTAGCGTGTTTTGATCGACAATGATAAAATTCAATTTCAAAATTTTGTGTAAAATAAAGGAGCTCCACAAATCTGATTTTAGCAGACAGACACTCTGCATTAATCTTAATTTTGTGTCTGACTTTTGAACATTATGATAACATTTGAGAATGTATTATATATCAAATTATAGGTAATCTTCCTAGGAAGTACAAAAATGCAGCTAATTACATGATATCCGTTCAAAACCTACATATGTATGTAAGTATCTCACATATCAACGAAAATTTAAATTTTTTAATTGCAATTGGGAGAAATCCGTTCACGTTTGACAATTGTTCCCGTATAACTTCGCCTAAGATACGATGATGACATTTAGTATAAAGACGTTGTACAATATTAATATTCAGGGCCATAGCGCCTAAAATAAACTTTCTAGAGGGACAACATTTGACAAAAGTATTTCTGATCTCTTGAAAAGTTCGATATTGAAAATGGGAGAGCTCTATTCACATTTAGTGAAATCTCCCATATAACCCCGACCGGGAATCGATTTAATGCTGATAAATTAAATCACATTAAAATTGCACAAGGACTTGAGCAAAACTTTCCAAACATCCATCGGACAGATCGAAAGGACAATACATTCCAAATATTATTGATGAAGTGTTCATTTTAATTAATTAACTAACTTCAGATTAATAAGTAAATCTTTAATAACTTTTCCGACAAAGCTGATATCCATCCATTCAAAAGCTATATATTTCACGTATGTATCTAAAACTAAGAGTGTATACCCTATAATTTTAAGGCTTATCATTGTTAAAGCTTTGACCTAAATCAGTCCGCTAACTTCCGAGTTTTACATAACTAATCAAGAACTTTTACTGGTGGGATAATTCGTACGAATTAAAGTGCACATTCCTCACTGGGCACTGTGTTTTTGGGTTGCATGCCAGAATACTTAAACTTCATCAAATCGATGTCCTATTGCAAATGTAAGGGCATCTACATTTTGAAGCATCTTTTCTGCATGGTTTATCTGGTCTATCGAACTTTATTAAGTGTTCGTAAAATATGTGTCTATTCGAAGCTACTGGCTGGCTTAAATATGCATTCTCTACTTGTAGTCTAGTAATCATTATCTTTCACAAAGGGACCACTTTAGAACCCAAGTGAAGCTTCCCTAGACATCAGCCAGCTGCCCAACCTAACCTTTGGGTGCATAACTATTTTAGATGATGACGCCACCGAAAAGCTTTTCTTTTTCCGACTCTTAATTTTAAAGACTCTTTGCATATAATACTAGTATAATCAAATTTTGCTAGGAATTACATTAAGTACTTTTGCAACACCATTGTTGAAGGGTATCCAAGATTCGGCAAAGCCGAATATACCACTCTTACTTGTTTACAGAAGCTGATGCGGAATTTTCTCAAATTAAATTTCATCATTAAAAAAATCGTTGATGATGGTTTCGATGTCAAAAGTTTCAAATTTTATTCAACAAACCAATTTTGTGAAGACATTTTAAGCAAATATAATGAAAATTTGACTCTTTGTTTAAAAGTAAAAAAACAATTTTAAAAATAGAAAAATGATTTATAATAAGGTAAGTTAAAATAGTATTCCAATTAGCTAGATACTGAAAACTTTGTGCTTCAAAGTTCAGACATATTTTTATGGTTTATCAATTTAGATAAAGAGAATGTCGAACCAAAATCAAGAACATTTTAATACGTCCAATATATTATAAAAATGATTTTGAGAGCACAAAATTGAGAGAACACCTCGCTATTATAGGTTCTTTTAATGTTATACCCTTCACCACCATAGGTGGAAAGGGTATTATAAGTTTGTGCTGATGTTTGTAACGCATAGAAATATTTGTCTTAGATCCACATTTTAGTATACCAATAGGCTTAGAATTACTTTCTGAGTCGATTTAGCGATGTCCGTCCGTCTGGCTGGCTGGACCCCCATGTAAACCTTGTAATCAAACTACAGGTCGCAATTCTAAAGATAATTTGATGAAATTTGGCACAGATAATTTTTTTGATAATGGAACCATGGCTATTGAAATTGGTCAAAATCGGTCCATTATTTATGGTACCTCCCATAGGTCCCACTTCCCGGAATTGATATATTGGCCACAAATATCAATATTTTTTCATGAAGTTCAAAACAAATACTGCTTATGTAAACTTAAATCACTGTACCAAATTTCGTTGAAATTGATCCACATTTGACCATAGCTCCCATACAAACTCTTCTTTAAAAACGCACTAAATGAGACAAAAAATCACTAAAACGCTCATTAATCTAAAGATAATGAAAATTTTGTGTTTATTTTTTGCATACATAATCTTTGTAACAACTGTAATCAATTTGCCAAATTTCGAGATAATCGGTCCACATTGGACCATAGCTCTCATATAAGTCCAAATGGCGCAAACAGCTTAAATGTATAAGTTTTGAGAATATGTTTGTATGATGGCAAAATTTAGCTAATATTTGTTTTTATACAGGAAAAGGAACACCTTTGACCTTAGTGGTGAAGGGTATCGTATGGTCGGGCTTGACCGACTATAGCACTTTCTTACTTGTTTTTATTAACTTAGATTAGTTTTTTTTTTATTATTGATTGTGATATATATTTTTTTGTAGATTAACAATAATTTAGATGCTTTATTTATTTTACAAGGCAAAAGTAATATATTCAATGAGATAGAGAACATATATATACTAAGTAAATTAAAAATGTGCTTTAGAAGCACTATTGTGTCTTGGAAATTTTGAAAGTTTTAAACTTCACCATGCAAGACAAATAAACGAACTTTGAACTTTGCGTTTTAATGGACCTTAGGGTGACAATTTCTTGTGTGATGGAAAATGATTTTTCTAATTTTATAACTTTCTACGGAATATTGTGACACTAGGTCTAAAAGTTTAGATCTAAAAAATTGAGCCAAATCGGACAACGCTCTAAGGGCGCGAATCTGGTATTGTCACATAATATTTTTCAATGAGAAATACCAACAACATTTTTATGACATGCGTAAATATTTACGACAATAGGATTTAATAGCAGAGACTGTGAATTGGCTAATTATAATTTTTTTTCAAATCGGTGCTTTGCCTTTTTAGAAATTTTTGTTTAAACCAAAATTTTTTTCAAATTTACATTTTTTGGAGAGGGCATGTGCGAAGACCAATTGACAAAAACTTTGTTTTATACGCATTCTCATTATGTTTTTTTTTAACTTTAAAAATCTTTTTATATTTCTTAAGAAAATATTTTTTTATAAGTGAAAAACTCAAAAAATATTTTTAAATATTTTTTTTTATGTTTGAACTTTTTAACTTTTTAAGGAAAGAAAATATCTATAACCAACTCGCACAAAAATTATTCAGAATTAAAGGAAAAAAAAATTGGTCTTTGTTCCGCTGCTCCTCATATATTGTATAAAAAACAGATAATTTGTGAAATATATTTTATGAAAAATTAACTAAATATAAACATTATTTATACAAAGTAAGCTATAATTTCAGTATAATTATACCCTTCACCACCATAGGTGGAAAGGGTATTATAAGTTTGTGCTGATGTATGTAAAGCATAGAAATATTTTTCTTAGACCCTCTTTTAGTATACCAATAAGCTTAGGATCACTTTCTGATTCGATTTAGATAATTTGACGAAATTTGGCACAGATCATTTTTTTGATAATGGGACCATGGCTATTGAAATTCGTCAAAATAGGTTCATTATTTATGGTACCTCCCATAGGTCCCACTTCCCGGAGTTGATATATTGGCCACAAAAATCAATATTTTTTCATAAAATTTAAAGCAAATACTTCTTATGTAAACTCAAATCATTGTACTAAATTTCGTTAAAATCGGGCCACATTTGACCATAGCTCCCACACAAACTCTTTTCTCAAAACGCATTAATGAGACAAAATTCACTAAAACGCTCGTAAATTCGAAGATAATGAGGATTTTAAGTATACATAAGTTTTGTAACATCTGTAATCAATTTGCTAAGTCTCGAGATAATCGGTCCATATTTGACCTTAGCTCTCATATAAGTCCAAATGGCGAAAATATCTTAAACTTATAAGTTTTGAAAATATGTTTGTATGATGGCAAAATTTAGCAAATATTTGTCTTTATACAGGAAAAAGAACACCTTTGACCTTAGTGGTGAAGGGTATCGTATGGTCGGGCTTGACCGACTATAGCACTTTCTTACTTGTTTTAAAACTAAAACTATTATTTTGCATTTTTAAAATGTATTTTTCATTTAAGCGTCTTTACATATCAACATATTGACAACACTCCTGATTAATGTCATTTAAGAACGTAAGCATTTTCTATTTTTAACAGATTCAGACGTTAAGGTTAAACGACAGCAGTAGATCGTTTCTGTAACTCAAAGTGATAAGTTTTCACAGCGAAAAGTATGAAACAAAAAATTCCACAGTTTCTCGACCTGGAAGAAAAAAGTGTTTCTGTAACTCAAAGTGAGAACTAGCAACACTGATTGCGTTTTTATTGGAAATTTCCAAAAAGAAAACAGCTGGTAGAAAAAGAAAAAAATTATCATAAAAAAAGAAGTGTCCAAAAAAAAAATTTAGTAAAAAAAATTAATTAAAAAGAAGAAAAAAAAATAGATATACAGTTTGTCAAGTAATTGTTTGCATTAAACAAAAATAGTGAAAATGCAATTTAAGTTTCGAAAATTAAACATCAAATCGTTTAAATTTGTTTATTTTGTTTAACATATACCGTTAATGTAACTCTTTACTACAAAAAGTCGTAAAAAAAATTGAAATAAATACATGTATTGCAACAACAATAAAAAAAGAAATATACCCAATTAAAAAGGCGTCAAATAAATGCTTGCACAATGAGTAAACACCAGATGTTCTTATTTACCGTTATATTTTATAAACGATGTTTTATGAGTGTTACCCAATGAAATTAAAGTTATGAAAAGTATTGTAAAAAATATGTGTGCATTGTTGTCCTATTTTAAAAAAAAATGCCTGAAAAAATAATTTCAAAAGGCGTTAAAAGAATAAGCGTATTTCTATCACTATAAGGGCAAATCCGCCAGGGAAATCGCTAAAATGTTCTCCCGTATGGTTAGGACATCATATCTCGTGCTAAAAGTGAAGGAATATTGGAATTTAAAAGGTAACAAGTAATCCGAAATATAACGGTAAACCTGAAATATTATTCTACAGTGGCTAAGAAAAATCTACTTCTTTGAACATAAAATATTGAAAACCACTTCATGCTTTCTATTTCGCACTTAGAATTAGTATTGGGGTACAATTTTTTTCTCTAGTCATGCTAAAATGATGTTGTATTATCATTTTGGGTCCCCATAAGTTTGGAAGCCGAGTTAAGTGCCCTGTAGCAAACTTGAAGAGATTTTTAATATTTTGCGTTGATAGCAGTATACTTTTCCTAACCACTGTAGATGAATATTTCAGGTTTACCGGTATATTTCGGATAACTTCTTGGGATACACATAGCCCATGATCATTTTTCACTTAGAAGGTAATTTTTTTTTTAATTCCAATATTCCTTCATTCCATACGGGAGAACATTTTAGCGATTTCCCTGTCGAATTTGCCCTTATAGTGATGGAATTCTATAACGCCTTTCAAAATTAATTTTCCAGGCATTTTTTTAAATTTAGGACAACTAATGCACAAATTTGTTTTACAATACTTTTTATACCCATTATCACTTTTTTGTTAATGGGACCATGGCTATTGAAATTGGTCAAAATCGGTCCATTATTTCTGGTACCTCCCATAGGTTCCACTTCCCAGAATTGATATATTGAAATCGGTCCACATTTGACCATAGCTCCCATACAAACGTTTCTTTAAAAACGCACTAAATGAGAAAACAAAATCACTAAAACGCTCGTAAATCTAAAGATAATGAAAATTTTGAGTATATATTTTGCATACATAATTTTTGTAACAAGTGTAATCAATTTGCCAAATTTCGAGATAATCGGTCCACATTTGACCCTTGCTCTCATATACAGTGATTCACAGTCAAAAGTATCCACTTGAGTTTCTTATATTAAAAATGCGATTGTTGATAGTTAATTAATACATTAAATTTTATTCTTTTTTATATTTTAATATTCATGTCTTAACTTTAATGAAATAAAATTAGCAATATTCAGGTAAATTCAGATAAAAAAAATAATAATTGTTAAACAGGATCAATTTCTACCTCACAGTGAAAAGTATCAACGATAAAAGTTTTATTAAAAAAAGGATTTTTTAGGTGTTTAGTATTTTGTATGATATCCTTTATTATCCTTTACAGCTTTGAGCCTTCTTGGCATAGATTTAACTAAATTTTCCGTGCAAGAAGTCTGAATTTTTTCCCATTCTTCTTGCAAAGCTTTTTTCAGACTTCCTATGCTTGAGATGTTATGACTTCTAATATTTGTCTCCAAAATACTCCATAAATTTTCAATAGGATTCAAATCCGGCGATTGGGGAGGCGTTTGAATCACTTTTGGGCAGTTATAAAGCATCCATTCTCGAACAATGGTGATTTGTGCTTGGGGTCATTATCTTGATAAAATTGGAATGTTGTCCCCAATCCCAATTTTTCAGCACTACATTTTAAATTATCTCTCAGAATGTTTAAATAACACATCTTATCCATGATACCTTCGATAAAGACCAGATTTCCTACACCGGCAGCACTCATACAACCCTATACCATAACAGACCCTCCTCCGTGCTTTACGGTTGGAGTTGTGTGTTTAAGGTCCAAGGCCGTATTTGCCCTACGCCATACCTTACTTGGTCCATCCGACCCAAACATGTTAAATTTGCTTTCATCGGCAAAAATAACAGTCTTCCAAAATTCAAAATCCTTTTTTTCGTGTTCCTAAACGAACTCCAATCGAATTTGGCGGTTTTTGGGATTTATGAATGGCTTTTTTAGTGCAACTCTACCATGAAGACCATGCTTACGCAAGATTCTCCTAATGGTTTCAGGGTTACACTTTTTGTTAAGATATTTTTCCGCGATTTGAGCAAGTTTGGGTGCACTAAGCTTCGGGTTTTCAGCAACCTCTCGAAGCAACCACTTTTCGTCTCTTTCAGTAAAAATTTTTTTCTCGCTGTTTTTCGGCTTGTTACTGATTCGATTCTCGGTTTTATGCCTCAATATAATTTTTTGGACAGCAGATCGAGTAATATTGAGTATTTCTGCTATCTTTCGTTGAGATTTTCCTAGTTCAGCATGATGAATAACTAATTTTCTTTCGGCAATCGTTGTATGGCGTCCCATGGTCTTAATTCGAAAAAATTTAACTCTCAATTGGCAAACTTATACGTAAAGTGTAAAAAATCAACTGATGCAATATTGTGTTTACAGCTGGGCTGATCATCTTATTTGAATGGTTTTATAATTTTTTAAATTGTCATTTTTATTTTACTTTTCCCAAAAAAAAAGGTAAAAAGGAAGTCTTTTTGTTTTTATAAATAACTTAAAAATAAACTTATGTCTACTTTTTAAACTAAGAGGAAATATATTTACAAAAGGAAAGATTAGGGAATAATATATACAAAAGGGTAGTTATATGGTGTATTGCATAGTGCTATAAACCAGATCTTGTATATTTAAGGAGTTTATTCTCCTGTGGTAAAACAAGAGATCTGCACCATTATAAAGGAGCCCTGCATCTCTCAAGGTCAAAACATCTACCGGTGACATATACTTGGACACCTGAACGACCTCCAGATCCCCAGAACATTCGTAGCATTCCTGAACAAGACTGTTCTCTAGAGAACGAGCCTTTTGCAATAATACTATTCCAGACCTCACCATAAATGAGTCTATTCTTTCAAAGTCAATCGCCGCGTAAACCGACCAGTTGGACCAAGGCGATATCTTAGGCCCAGGCATGCTACCAGAATCTTCCTTTCCCATCTCCTAAGCCTTTCCATCTGGGCAGATGATAATCTAAACCAGACTGGGAAGGCGTAGGACATAATTGGTCGGATAACTTAGCGATACAGAAGAAGTCCGACTTATCTGTCAAGACCCCTCTAATGACCCAAATTGCCTCGATAAATGGCATATGCTCGTTTGGTACGCTTAAGTACATGATCAATATGTCGGTAGAATTCAAAATTTTCGTGAAATACAACTTCGAGATATTTGATCCTATCCGACGCATTGATCAGCTCATTGCCTATCATTAGGGAAGGGATAAAACCTCTACTATTATTGTAAAGATTCTTCCTACGACCCTTAATGATAACAGCTTCAGTCTTATTCATGTTTAAACGGAGATGCCATTTTCGAAGGTACGGTTCGAGGACTGCTAGGTACTCATTAAGACGACTTTTAATGTTTCTTGCACGAGGACCAGAAAAGGCGATGAGAATATCATCGGCATATATTAATATAAGATTTCCGTCAGGTGGTTTCGGAATGTCACACACAAGGATATTGTACAGCACTGGCCCAAGTAATGAACCCTGAGGAACCCCCGCTGCTACACTCATTTCATTTGATTTTTTGTCACCCATTTTGACACTGAAAACCCTATTTGTAAAAAAACTTGATGTCATCCTGCATATGTTTCGGTTGAACCCCATTTCCATCATTTTATGAACGATGCCATCTTGTCATGCTGTGTCAAAGCCTTGGCAAAGTCAAGGCTTACAGCTATAGTTGGATACCTTTCATTGAGACCATTAGCAACGTAATCTTAAAGGCCATTAAAGCATGGGAGGTCGAATGCCCACCCTTAAAGCCGAACTGCGAGTCCATGAGAATGTGTTCTTCGGCCATTTTATTATTGATCTTGTCTAAAATAAAATATTCCAATAGCTTGCCAAACGGAGAGAGAAGGGAAATTGGTCTATAATTTCAACTCTCTCTTGGGTTAGACTTTGGTTTTAATAAAGGGACGACCACGACTTTTTTCCATGCGTTCGGGAAGTAACCAATATTAAGGCAATGATTATATAACACTGCCAGGAAAATCCAGGTATCGATCAGAGTTTTCTTCAGAACGATATCCGGAATATCATCCAGCCGCATGATTTTTTATTAGCCCTTTTTTGGGCGTCCCGAATCATTTCCGCATAAATAAGACCAATTTCGTTTGGAAAGCTAGTAGAAACATTCTCACTTACTGCTGTTGAGAAGCCATCTCTATTTGAAGTGCTCACCCCTCGATGTATACCTGAGAAGAGATCAGCCAAAAGATTGGCTTTCCCAGCTTCGTCAGTTATTGGCGAACCATTCGCGTCGTTCAGGTCATGAACATCACTCCGTCTGCTCAAACCAGCAGCCGCTTTGACGGTCTTAAAAGTCTTATCGTTACCTTTACTATTTCCCAAGAAGTTCGTCCAACGATCGCGTTCTAGCACAGCGATGGCCTCCTGGATTATTCTGTCCAAATTTTTTATATCCGCTTTTAAAATGTATATTAGAATTTCAACATATGTACATATGTATATTAGGGTGACAGAAACAATTTTTTTCTTTGATTTCAAACGTTTTTCAACGGAATATTATGACGCTAGATCTAAAAATTTTGTTCTGAGAAATTGAGCCAAATTTGACTACGTTCTATAGGTGCTCATATATATATATGTATTTTTTTTCTTTATATATATATATATATATATATATATATATATATATATATATATACGAATTAACAAAAACATGTGAATAGAACTTACAAAATTTCGAGAGAGAGAGAGATATAAAGGAATATAAAGGAACAAAAAAAAATCAAATTTTCTCCTATTCTCATGTAGGTGCATTATGAAACAAGCTATATCATACTGAAATCGGTCAAGAACTTTTTGTTTGATTAAAAGTTGAGTTGAGCTTAAAAAATTTTTAAGAAAAGCTGCTAAGATTCTTTAACTTAAAATATGTATAAAAAATTTATTTAAATCATTTTTTTATTTATTTCAATCATTTTTTTAAGATGGTGCGAAATTTTCTCAAATTAAATTTCATCATTAAAAAAAATTGTTGATGATGGTTTCGATGACAAATGTTTAAAATTTTGTGAAGACATTTAAAGCAAATATAATGAAAATTTGACTCTTTGTTTAAAAATAAAAAGCAATTATTAAAAATCTTTTTTCTATTTTTAAAAAAAGGTAAGTTAAAATATTTATATTAGCTATATACTAACGGTCTCATGCAAAAAAAATCTAAAATATTGCTTAAAGAACACGTTAGTTGCCAAATACTTTCAGGCTAACAAACGATTGTTAAAAAGTAGTATCCAAAAACAGTTCTTTAACTAATGAATACGTCAAGTCAATTTAACATGTTAATGATGGCAACATTATCATTGTCTCTTTATAGTTAAAGATACAAAACAACGAATTAATTATTCATTGTTTCCTTCGGGTAGTCGAATATCTAAATCATGTTTTGTATGTTTTTAATATAAAATAATATTTTTACTTTTTCTTAATGTAAAATTATGTTTATGTTATATAAAAACAAAAACTAAACACATTTATAATACAGTAAAATAATAAATAGACAAATTTTTAATAAGGGCTTTAACCGATTATTTAAAAATCGAGAACTTTTAACTCATGGATATACATCACTATAAAGTTTTTTGTAAATTTCATTGACCGATGCACAGTGGTTTACGGACGCTTTTTTTTGGAAATAATTCTTTAACTTTTGAACGACTGGAGATATTTGAATGAAATTTGACATGGTGATAGTCAAGGAGTATTCGAGTTGGTTTTTAAAAGCACTGGTCCATGAGGGGTCGGGAGAGTGATTGATGGACCTTCAAAGTTGGTCACCTCGGGTGTTCGACTTTTTTAAAAATTCGCCAAAAATCCATTTATGTATGGATTGAAAAGAAATTTTAAACTTAAGTTGTCCTTGAGAAGATCTACAAAAAATACGCTTAAATGTGTAAGTTATCTCCTTTGGATTTCGAGATATTTGGGTAAAAAGGAATTTTTAGGTTGATTTTTTACCTCTTTTTTTAAGCTTTTTTTGATCTGGTGGACGCATCTGAGGACCAAAAATTTTTTAAGAATATTCTTTAAATTTGTAATAAAATTCTGAATAATTTTTGTGCAAGTTAGTTATAGAAATCTTCTTTTGTTTAAAAGTTAAAAATATTCAAAGTTGAAACTTACAAAAAATTTCGCTTTTTTTTAGTTTTTCCCCAAAAGATAGCTATATTTTTTCACTAATAAAAAAATATTTTCTTAAGAAACATAAAAAGATTTTTAAAGTTTTTAAAAGAAAACATAATGAGAATGCGTATAAAACAAATTTCTTGCTAATTGGACTTTTGGTCCTCGCACATGTCCTCTCCAAAAAATGGCAATTTGTAAAAAAAAAAAATTAGTTTAAACAAAAATTTCTCAAAAGGCAAAGCACCGATTTGAAAAAAATTATAATGTTCATATTTTCCAATATATCTGTTATTGATTAGAAAAGTTTTTTCTGAAACGCGCTGCAAATAGAGACAGTGTTGCCATATTTGTAAAAAAACTCATTTTTTGAAACACCTTTTTCCCCAGTTGGGAATTGGGGAATTTTTAAGTTAAAATTGGGAATTTTTTTTAGTCTATTGCTTTTACATCTTATTGGTCTACATTACTACAAAATTTCATTGTAATATCTTTATCCATGTCATTTCCACAGAATATCAAAGATTAAAAATATTTTCCTTAAAAAAGCAGAAAAACAATTTTTTTTTGTTTTACGATACAAAGTGTAAAAAAAGTAACGCACTTAAAAAAAACTTTTACTTAGTGCTAATCTCCTAGTCTTTCCCGATCTAATGATACTAAACATGTATATAAAGCATTAATACCGAGTCTTAAAAAACTCTGAAAACTTTGGCCCCCGTAGCATTTTTACACTGTTTATTTAAATATAAGTGATGAATTTGTGCATATAAAATTAATAATCATACTCAAATATTTCACTATAAGATGACAATGATCCTTCGATAACAAACAAATATTTTTTTATTTTTTTAAAGAAAATATCATGAGGATTTATGAAATATCAAAATGTAAATAATTTGTACTTATATTAAAAGGTGAAATACATTTTATTGAAGTATTTGTAGTTAAAGTTTAAACTCACAGTTTTTATTACATATTTATATAAAAGTAGTTATTTACTTAATTTTTATTTTCAGTAAAATAATCAGTACAATCTATTATATCAAGAACCTCTTCCAGGTGTTCGTTTTCAGAAGTTTTTGTATAACTGCTCCACCATTTCTTTCTTATCGTTGATAGAGCAGGATCAGAAGACAACAAGAGATAATTTATTAGATCCTGATTTTGCGATTTTCTTCAGCATTTTCTGGTATTAAATAGTTGGATATACTTGAAATCTGAATTCCGCGCTTCCTGGGCCTCTTCTGTCAGTTCACCAAGTGGGAGAAGATTTGATTCAATTATTTCACGACCATGTTGAAGGACTTTATGAACTGTTGGTGTAATTTCTTTCCAGTGATACAAATGTCGTATACGAGTTAACGCGTTGAGGGCATAGCAATGAAATTTTTCAGCATTTATTTGATATTTGCTATTTATTGCCGATAATATTACGTAACATTTACGAAGAACTTCCTCATCAATTCCAGTAATCTTTGAAGTTGTTTCATAATTTTCAAAGAATCGCCTGGCCGTATTACCATCGTTTGTACTGCCATATCCTACAAGTGGTTTGTCTATGTTTAGACCCGTCATAGTTTTGAATTCTTCCTGAATCCTTTTTTTTTCACTGGATCTCATTTCAATCAGTTCCTTATTATTTCTCACGGATTTTAGCTGATTATCAGGTATATTCCTATATTTCAGATCATATGCTATATGTAGCATAAATTCTAAAAATCGGATACGTGCATGTAGGGGCGATATACCAAATTCCAGAACCTCTTGATTAATTGCAGTACTAGCTGATGCATCTTCTGAAGTTTGTAGAAATTCCGATTTCTTCTTTCCGCATAATGAGCATTTCCAAGTTGAATGGGTTTCCGTTATAGCGTTGCTTACTTTTCCATCTATCATTGTCAATTGAAGCTCAAAATTTACATTAATCAAATATCCATGTATGTCTATGCAGACTGGACTCAAATTGTCTATTGAATATTTGATATCATCAACCCAATTTTTTGTGCTTGCTGCATTTTCTTTTAAATATTCGAATCTGATCGGTCTGCAAAATGCCTTTGATCCTGGAGATGTGTTAACCCACACATATTCAGTACGCTCTTTTGATGTGGATGGTTCAGAACGATTCTTTCTTAATCTTAGTGGTACTAGGGATGCCATAAAAACGCTTCTGTAGTCATTTGTGTTCTGATGAGATGTTGATTGTTTGTATTCCGGTAATCCAGATAAACCGTCACATCCCCATTTACATATTAAAGTTAAGTCCTTGTTGTCAAGTTTCTTGGCTTCTTCTTCAGACAATGTAGTAGATATCAGCCTTGATGCCGTATTTTCCAATAATTTTGATAAATCCACAGATGCACTTTCGTCTCCTATCACGTTTGTTGGTATTAAGTTTTTTTTGGTTTTTAATAACGCATTATATCCTGGTAAAATTGAGTGTCCTTTGTCTCGTAATGCCTTACAGAGTTTAATATATTTATTTTTACTCAATTTCAACTCGAGCATAAGAGCAAGTGCTTCTTCCTCCGAAAATTCTGATTGAGAAGAAGGAGTTGGTATACTCTTAATAATTCGCTTAAGACGTTTAGGAGAAGCCTCTGGGAGAATATCTGCTATTTGTTTAGCTTCAGCTGGTTGATTATTTCGTTTGAGCACTTCCTTAAAGGAATCTTTGATTTCAGTATCCGAATGAGTAGAAAGAACTTCGGATAATCGCATCTTTTTAGATCTTTCTCCGAGATCATCATAGTTTTTTAGAGGGGCTCCAGCACCAGAAGTTTTAAGCTCAATTGAGTCCTTCAGCCAGTCTTTAAATTTAGATTCAAATCTTTTTAAACAGTAATTAACCGACTTAATTTTAAGTTCAAATAACTTTACAAATTTTACGACTTTGTCTTCCTCACTATTGAGAATCATGGAGTTAGTTTGACTTTTAGCATATCGCATGATTATTTTAATTTTTTCTGCTCTCGAACTGCTTGGTTGTTCAAAAAGAATATCGCACAACACTTTAAATTCCAATGTTATAGCCATGATGTTTTAACTGTTAATAGCAGTTACATTTAAAACTTTCTTTTTTATATTAAAAAAAAACATTTTTTATATATACCTGTATCCAAAGAATAATAAAGAAATCAATGAATTAATGTATTTTTTACCTCTAAAAATAGGTGCATATATAACTCAACCAATATGTGCGTCTCGTAAAACCTACCTGTATGGAGGTGAGTAACCATATCCTTTCTGACCATTATGAAAAACCCAAGTTGTAACAATTTTTACCTATTGCATTAACTTTCACATTAAAAAACATTTTATAACCTTAACATAATTTTGCAATTTTTTCAAATACACCAATTTTAAATACCGGAAAAATGCCTTTAAATCTTATTTTAAATAAATTGTCACACTGTTACTATAAAAGTACTCTTCTAATTAAACTTTTGCTACAAATTATGGATATATTACCTTTACACTGTTATCAAAATCGGTGCCTTACTCGTACTTACTTATTTAGAATCTTTTACTAAAATTTTATTTTTTAGCTTGGAACAAAAGGCAAAATCGAATAAAATTTTTTTAAGTCATTCTTATAATGTTTTCTTTAAAAAAATAAAAAACTATTTATATCTTTTTGAAGAAAATATTTGTTTATTAGCGAAGGATCATTGTCATCTTAAAAATAGTGAAATATTTGAGTATGATAATTAACTTTATATGCACAAATTCATCACTTATATTTAAATAAACAGTGTAAAAATGCTACGGGGGCCAAACTTTTCAGAGTTTTTTAAGACTCGGTATTAATGCTTTATATACATGTTTAGTATCATTAGATCGGGAAAGACTAGGAGATTAGCACTAAGTAAAAGTTTTTTTTAAGTGCGTTACTTTTTTTACACTTTGTATCGTAAAACAAAAAAAAATTGTTTTTCTGCTTTTTTAAGGAAAATATTTTTAATCTTTGATATTCTGTGGAAATGACATGGATAAAGATATTACAATGAAATTTTGTAGTAATGTAGACCAATAAGATGTAAAAGCAATAGACTAAAAAAAATTCCCAATTTTAACTTAAAAATTCCCCAATTCCCAACTGGGGAAAAAGGTGTTTCAAAAAATGAGTTTTTTTACAAATATGGCAACACTGTCTCTATTTGCAGCGCGTTTCAGAAAAAACTTTTCTAATCAATAACAGATATATTGGAAAATATGAACATTATAATTTTTTTCAAATCGGTGCTTTGCCTTTGAGAAATTTTTGTTTAAACTAACTTTTTTTTTTTACAAATTGCCATTTTTTGGAGAGGACATGTGCGAGGACCAAAAGTCCAATTAGCAAGAAATTTGTTTTATACGCATTCTCATTATGTTTTCTTTTAAAAACTTTAAAAATCTTTTTATGTTTCTTAAGAAAATATTTTTTTATTAGTGAAAAAATATAGCTATCTTTTGGGGAAAAACTAAAAAAAAAGCGAAATTTTTTGTAAGTTTCAACTTTGAATATTTTTAACTTTTAAACAAAAGAAGATTTCTATAACTAACTTGCACAAAAATTATTCAGAATTTTATTACAAATTTAAAGAATATTCTTAAAAAATTTTTGGTCCTCAGATGCGTCCACCAGATCAAAAAAAGCTTAAAAAAAGAGGTAAAAAATCAACCTAAAAATTCCTTTTTACCCAAATATCTCGAAATCCAAAGGAGATAACCTACACATTTAAGCATATTTTTTGTAGATCTTCTCAAGGACAACTTAAGTTTAAAATTTCTTTTCAATCCATACATAAATGGATTTTTGGCGAATTTTTAAAAAAATCGAACACCCGAGGTGACCAACTTTGAAGGTCCATCAATCACTCTCCCGACCCCTCATGGACCAGTGCTTTTAAAAACCAACTCGAATACTCCTTGACTACCACCATGTCAAATTTCATTCAAATATCTCCAGTCGTTCAAAAGTTACAGAATTATTTCCAAAAAAAAGCGTCCGTAAACCACTGTGTGACGCTGCCTTCGACATCAGCCACCTGCCCAACCTAACCTTTGGGTCCATAACAATTTTAGATGATGACGCTACCAAAAAGCTTTTCGTTTTCCGAATCTTAATTTTAAAGATTCTTTGCATATAATACTAGTATAACCAAATATTGCTAGGAATTACATTTAGTATGAACAAAAGAAAATGAATATACATATGAAGCATTTGTGTGGGGCTCAACTAAGACAGTAATCAGAAACTATATAATTATCAATACATTCTTACGATTTTGTACTTTACTTTTGGAACACCATTGGTGAAGGGTATCCAAGATTCGGCAAAGCCGAATATACCACTCTTACTTGTTTCTATAAAAATTGATTTTTATTTTTGAAATCTAAAGAAAGTGTACATAACCGCATTTCAAAAAGAATATACAGTTTGTCAAGTAATTATTTGCATTAAACAAAAATAGTGAAAATGCAATTTAAATTTCGAAAATTAAACATCAAATCGTTTAAATTTGTTTAACACATACCGTTAATGTAACTATTTACCACAAAAAGTCATAAAAAAAATTGAAATAAATACATGCATTGCAGCAACAACAATACAAAAAGAAACATACCCAATTAAAAAGGTGTCAAATAAATGTTTGCACAATGAGTAAAACTAACACCAAATATGCACTAGGGGCTTAAGTCCGAAGTGAAAAATGGTCATGGGCTAAGTGTATCCCAAAAAGCAATCCGAAATATACAGATAAAACCGAGGTATTCATCTACAGTGGCTAGGAAAAATCTACTTCCTTCAACATAAAATATTGAAAACCACTTCATGCTGTCTATTTCGCACCAAGAATTAGTATTGGTGTACATTTTTTTCTCTAGTCATGCTAGAATGATGTTGTATTGTCATGATGGATCCCCAAAAGTGTGTAAGCCGAGTTAAGTGCCCTGTAGCAAACTTAAAGAGGTTTTTAATATTTTGCGTTGATAGCAGTGTACTTTTCCTAGCCACTGTAGATTTATATTGTAGGCTTACAGGTATATTTCCGATTACTTCTTGACACATAGCCCATAATCATTTTTCACTTACGAGGTTACTCCCTAGTGCTGGAGTGCCACTTTTTCCAGACGGCTTTAGTAATTTTACTTTTAATTGATATTGTATATTATTTTGGGCTGCAAGATTACCCTTTTAATTCCAATATTCCTTCATTTTCAGCACGGGATCTGATGTCCTAACCATACGGGAGAATATTTTAGGGATTTACCTGGCGGATTTTCCCTTATAGTGATGGAAATACGCTAATTCTATAACGCTTTTCAAAATTAATTTTACAGGCATTTTTTTAAATTTAGGACAAATAATGCACAAATTTTTTTACAATACTTTTTATAACTTTAATTTCATTGGATAACACTCAAAAAACATTATAAAATCAAAAATGTAACAAATATTTAAATTGAGTATATTTGTTTTTTTTATTGTTATTGTTGCAATGCATGTATTAATTTCAATTCTTTTACGACTTTTTGTAGTAAACAGTTACATTAACGGTATGTGTGAAACAAAAGAAACAAATTTAAACGATTTAGTGTTTAATTTTCTAAATTTAAATTGCATTTTCAATATTGTTTTTAATGCAAACAATTACTTGACAAACTGTATTTGAAAACTCAAAAATTTTCATAAAAATTACAAAAATTTCTTTCAATGCTGTATGTAGAGTGATGTTTTACTGACTTCAAATTTACATTTAAATAATCCTGGAACCCTATTCTCTACAAATATTTATAAAAAAAAACAATAGCTTTTACTAAAAAATTGTTTAGAAAAATGTGAAAACTAATTGCACCTTTTTCAGTTTTCATTTTTTTCTATCGGCGACAAATATTTGACTTTTGAAATTTTTCAACACTAAACGGGTTGACATTTTTACAAACCACAAATTAGGCACAGATAGGACACTTAAAAAAAATAAGTCTGGCAACCAATCTGTCGTTAACCCTTTATTTGAAAAGAGATAGCAAATGTAACTTTTTATATACGCTTATCTCTTTTCAATTATGGGGTAAAGTTGTTTGTTTACATTTTCAAAACAAACAAAAAATAATTAAGAAAATTCAGCAAGAAAGGAAATAAATTCTAAATCTACATTAAAATTGGATTTTTTTCCGTTATTGCTTCATTTTTGTTCGATGAGTGGTTGATATAATCTCATCCACTAACCAAACTAAAAGAAAGCAGCCTAGGAATCCTAAAAAATGTAAGTTTCCATTTGGTTACCAAATTAATGATAGTAATTAAATTTACTTTTAGGAGCAGCAAAAGTATAATGAAATATGAAACTGCGGTCAAGTTTGCTGGTCTGCGAAAGATTTGCTGTACTTTCTTGGCGAAAATAAGATTATGGCTTAACACAATTCTAAGGCGTAAGATGGTAAGTTGCTACGTAGGATCTGTTTAGAGCAATGCTGGGCAAAGATTCTCTGATTTTGTATTTTCCTAACCCTAGGGGTAGCAAAATACAAAATAAGAGGGAATCAGAGAGACTTTGCCTAACATTGGTTCAGAGATATAGGATAAGAAATTGTGCCACTTCCACTGGATGAGTCCACAGTGGCACTGTTGGAAATGAAGTGTATCATGGGAACTCTGAATGCTGGAAATGTGTTAATTGGTTGCTCCGTTCCTTTCTTAGTTGTGCAAAAACGATTCTTGTTATCCGCTGCGAATTATTTCCTTCTTCTGCTCCCAATACAACAAATCGTTCCTATAAATGTTGTTCAACGCTACCACATCAGACTCTCGATCAAAAGGATAATGTAAAAAATAATTTCTACAGAAAGTTTTTCGGTTACAATATTTTTTTATAGAAAAATTTTCGGTTACAATATTTTTCTTTTCGGTAAAAAAATTTTTCTATAGAAAATTTTTCGGTAAAAAAATTTTTCTATAGAAAATTTTTCGGTAAAAAAATTTTTCTATAGAAAATTTTTCGGTAAAAAAATTTTTCTATAGAAAATTTTTCGGTAAAAAAATTTTTCTATAGAAAATTTTTCGGTAAAAAAATTTTTCTATAGAAAATTTTTCGGTAAAAAAATTTTTCTATAAGACATTAATGTCCCAAATTAAAAAAATATTTTTATAAAAAAACACTAAAAATTCAAACAATACTTACAATTAATATTTTAATGTATCGAAATCAGGTTTGAAAAAATACAAAATCGTATCGAAAAACAGTTTTGAAAAAATTTAAATTAGACCGACACTTAAATGTTACGCTTAAATGTTAAATTTTCCATTTTAGTGGTAAAAACATTTGAACAAAATAAATTGCAGTTTACGTGTGACCGATTTATCCACAAATGTGTAATTGTATTCCCCTTGCAACAAATTGTTTGTTAAACTTTAGGAACACCGGTGTCCCATATGCGTCGAAGGGTTAAACAATTTTTGTTTGTTTTTCATTGTATTTTTTCTTTGTTTGTCAAAAATAAATAGATTAAAATATATCTTAAATGTTCATAAAAAAACATTTGTAAAGCATTTTATCAGCAAAAACATGTGAAGTATGTACGAAGTCCGAAAAGTAAGAATAAACTATAGAGTGATGCGTGTGGTGCAAATATTATCTTTTACTTCGAGTTTCCTTTTGCTTTCTTGATATAACAGGGTCAAAAAAAATTACAACTCTTCCTAGTGATTTTGTCCAGGAGTTACAGGATGCCAGGAGTTACAGGATGCCATACACTTTTTAAATTATGTGGCATCTCACTTATATATATGGCATACATGGCAACGCCTGTCTTCTAATAGTTAGAACTATACGAAGTGGCAACCTAATTTGCCGGTGCTTTTAAAAATTTTAACCTGGCAACAAATTGGGAAGATATAAAACTTTTTTACAACAACAACAAGGCATATAAAACGATGTTCCCATCGCAGTATGTTCTTGGTGTTAAAATGAGTGAAATTTTAAAATTGCTTATTTTAGAACATTTCAAAACTTTTTTTAACAACTTTGTTCTACCAAAAACGGTGTAAGGTACAGTCTGATATACGAAACTAAGCCCAGTTAGGTCCTCTATCATCCCCATATAGCCAAGGTAATATACAACGCCATTTTTCGTAGCTAGGGCCCGGAAAGTAAATTGAGTAAAATATGACTATTTCAAAACTTTTTTAAACAACTTTGTTCTACCAAAAACGGTGTGAGGTATAGTGTGATATACCACCATCACAACTTATACATATATGGTGTCATAAATGTGGTTTTCTTGTTTTGTCAAACAAATGACAACAAAGAGAATAAGTGGCAAATAAAATTAAATTAATAAAAAACAACTGACGGGTACACAATTGTTAGTACCATTGGAAACATTTCTAAAGATGTAGAGATACTCGAAACGGATGATCTCACAAATAGTATCTTATCTAGCTCCACACCATATTCAACTTTAGCGCCACTTGGAAAAAAGGTAGTTTATCCGTACTGTTTGGTAGGCTTTACATTAGGGTCACAGTCAAAACTATTTTCTTTGAATTCAAAGAGTGTCAGCAGGAATTTTGTGCTGTGGTTATGGGACTGTTTTTAACACAAACTAAGCAGACACCTTACTTGTGACGTTTCAAAAAGTGGATTAACAGCAGTTTGTGCCGCCATCTTAACCCTTTTATCTGAAAAACAAGTAATATACTACATGCCTTAAAAACAATGTGCTAGTGAAAACAGCTACTATATGGTACAACATTTACCATATGATAAAAAATCAAAGCAAAACAATTGGGGGTTGAAAATTTTACAATAATTTTCTTTTTGAAATTATAAATTAAAATATAAAAATAATCAAACAAAAAGTGTTTAAAATAGTAGAGAAATAAAATTGGAACAGGTAAATGGCAAATTCAATGTGTTATTTATAAGCTAAGAGGTGTATTTTTAAAACTAAAAATTCTCTTTTCAGTTTATTTTTGTAAAAAAATTTTAGAGGCAACAAATTTTAATCCTTATTTTTATGAATGAAAAGTTCACAAAAAAATCTGCTTATTAAACGAAGGAAAAGGCAATGTTTAAAGGTAAGTAATGTGTTTGAAGTTATATATTTGCATTTATAAGAATATTTCAGTAACAAAAGTTTCTTCTATTGCAGCGAAAAGTTGTTGTAGCCGGCAGATGGAAGTAGATTTTTTTTGAAACAGTAAGTGAAAATTTTAACAAGATTGAATCTGATGAAAAATACAACTGAATGAAAGAAGGTGAATAATAAAAAGTGGATTTCAAAATTCTTAAAGGAACATTTTTCTTCCATCAATGGTAAGTAATAAGCTATTATAGAAATAAATAATGCACAATGGTTTTTCTTATATATTTTTTATTTATCTTTAAATTAATCTTTTTGGCTAGCTAAAAAACTAAATTTAGGGATGAGCGCTGCTGAAAAACTTCATCATCGACTGGAGCAAATCTTCTCGGAATCAATCGTAAGTATCCTCAACTTACTCTAGGGAAGAAAAAATCATTAATTTAGTATTTATATTAAATTTTGTTCATATAGATTCAATTTACCTTTTTTTGATGAAAAACCTCAATTTGGACCTGGCACTGCTAGAGGACTTTGGCTTGGACTTTAGCAAATCTTCTCGTGATCAATCGTAGGTATCCTCAACTTACTCTAGGAAAGAAAAAGTCGTTAATGTAATACTAATTTTAATTTTTTTTTATATAGAATTTATTTACCTTTTTGGACGAAAAGACCCTATTTGAACATGGCGTTTCTTAAGGACTTTGGCTTCAAATAGAACCATTCTCTAGGGGATCATTTGTATGTATCCTTAAGTAACCCTAGGAAAGAAAAAATCATTAATTTAATTCTTATTTATAATTTTTTCACAAATAGGATAAATTTACAATCAGAGACTTTGTCTGAAAAAAAAATGAATAAAAAAATGTATTATTGTTTTTTAAAAAATTTTTCTGTTTACGAAATTTCTCTATAGAAATTTTTCGGTAAAAAAAAACTTTTCTATATAAAAACTTTTGGTTTAACTGAAAATTTTCTATGAAACATTTTTTATCAAAAAATTTTCTATAGAAAATTTTTTTACCGAAAAATTTTTTAACCGAAAAATTTTCCGTTGGAAAATTTTTTTACCGAAAAATTTTCTATAGAAAAATATTTTTACCGAAAAATTTTCTATAGAAAAATTTTTTTACCGAAAAATTGTTTTACCGAAAAATTTTCTATAGAAAAATTGTTTTACCGAAAAATTTTCGGTTACAATATTTTTTTATAGAAAAATTTTCGGTTACAATATTTTTCTTTTCGGTAAAAAAATTTTTCTATAGAAAATTTTTCGGTAAAAAAAATTTTCTATAGAAAATTTTTCGGTAAAAAAATTTTTCTATAGAAAATTTTTCGGTAAAAAAATTTTTCTATAGAAAATTTTTCGGTAAAAAAATTTTTCTATAGAAAATTTTTCGGTAAAAAAATTTTTCTATAGAAAATTTTTCGGTTAAAAAATTATTCTATAGAAAATTTTTCGGTAAAACAATTTTTCTATAGAAAATTTTTCGGTAAAAAAAATTTTTCTATAGAAAATTTTTCGGTAAAACAATTTTTCTATAGAAAATTTTTCGGTAAAACAATTTTTCGGTAAAAAAATTTTTCTATAGAAAATTTTTCGGTAAAAATATTTTTCTATAGAAAATTTTTCGGTAAAAAAATTTTCCAACGGAAAATTTTTCGGTTAAAAAATTTTTCGGTAAAAAAATTTTCTATAGAAAATTTTTTGATAAAAAATGTTTCATAGAAAATTTTCAGTTAAACCAAAAGTTTTTATATAGAAAAGTTTTTTTTTTACCGAAAAATTTCTATAGAGAAATTTCGTAAACAGAAAAATTTTTTAATCGAAAAATGTTTTAACCGAAAAATTTTCTATAAAAAACAATAATACATTTTTTTATTCATTTTTTTTCAGACAAAGTCTCTGATTGTAAATTTATCCTATTTGTGAAAAAATTATAAATAAGAATTAAATTAATGATTTTTTCTTTCCTAGGGTTACTTAAGGATACATACAAATGATCCCCTAGAGAATGGTTCTATTTGAAGCCAAAGTCCTTAAGAAACGCCATGTTCAAATAGGGTCTTTTCGTCCAAAAAGGTAAATAAATTCTATATAAAAAAAATTAAAATTAGTATTACATTAACGACTTTTTCTTTCCTAGAGTAAGTTGAGGATACCTACGATTGATCACGAGAAGATTTGCTAAAGTCCAAGCCAAAGTCCTCTAGCAGTGCCAGGTCCAAATTGAGGTTTTTCATCAAAAAAAGGTAAATTGAATCTATATGAACAAAATTTAATATAAATACTAAATTAATGATTTTTTCTTCCCTAGAGTAAGTTGAGGATACTTACGATTGATTCCGAGAAGATTTGCTCCAGTCGATGATGAAGTTTTTCAGCAGCGCTCATCCCTAAATTTAGTTTTTTAGCTAGCCAAAAAGATTAATTTAAAGATAAATAAAAAATATATAAGAAAAACCATTGTGCATTATTTATTTCTATAATAGCTTATTACTTACCATTGATGGAAGAAAAATGTTCCTTTAAGAATTTTGAAATCCACTTTTTATTATTCACCTTCTTTCATTCAGTTGTATTTTTCATCAGATTCAATCTTGTTAAAATTTTCACTTACTGTTTCAAAAAAAATCTACTTCCATCTGCCGGCTACAACAACTTTTCGCTGCAATAGAAGAAACTTTTGTTACTGAAATATTCTTATAAATGCAAATATATAACTTCAAACACATTACTTACCTTTAAACATTGCCTTTTCCTTCGTTTAATAAGCAGATTTTTTTGTGAACTTTTCATTCATAAAAATAAGGATTAAAATTTGTTGCCTCTAAAATTTTTTTACAAAAATAAACTGAAAAGAGAATTTTTAGTTTTAAAAATACACCTCTTAGCTTATAAATAACACATTGAATTTGCCATTTACCTGTTCCAATTTTATTTCTCTACTATTTTAAACACTTTTTGTTTGATTATTTTTATATTTTAATTTATAATTTCAAAAAGAAAATTATTGTAAAATTTTCAACCCCCAATTGTTTTGCTTTGATTTTTTATCATATGGTAAATGTTGTACCATATAGTAGCTGTTTTCACTAGCACATTGTTTTTAAGGCATGTAGTATATTACTTGTTTTTCAGATAAAAGGGTTAAGATGGCGGCACAAACTGCTGTTAATCCACTTTTTGAAACGTCACAAGTAAGGTGTCTGCTTAGTTTGTGTTAAAAACAGTCCCATAACCACAGCACAAAATTCCTGCTGACACTCTTTGAATTCAAAGAAAATAGTTTTGACTGTGACCCTAATGTAAAGCCTACCAAACAGTACGGATAAACTACCTTTTTTCCAAGTGGCGCTAAAGTTGAATATGGTGTGGAGCTAGATAAGATACTATTTGTGAGATCATCCGTTTCGAGTATCTCTACATCTTCAGAAATGTTTCCAATGGTACTAACAATTGTGTACCCGTCAGTTGTTTTTTATTAATTTAATTTTATTTGCCACTTATTCTCTTTGTTGTCATTTGTTTGACAAAACAAGAAAACCACATTTATGACACCATATATGTATAAGTTGTGATGGTGGTATATCACACTATACCTCACACCGTTTTTGGTAGAACAAAGTTGTTTAAAAAAGTTTTGAAATAGTCATATTTTACTCAATTTACTTTCCGGGCCCTAGCTACGAAAAATGGCGTTGTATATTACCTTGGCTATATGGGGATGATAGAGGACCTAACTGGGCTTAGTTTCGTATATCAGACTGTACCTTACACCGTTTTTGGTAGAACAAAGTTGTTAAAAAAAGTTTTGAAATGTTCTAAAATAAGCAATTTTAAAATTTCACTCATTTTAACACCAAGAACATACTGCGATGGGAACATCGTTTTATATGCCTTGTTGTTGTTGTAAAAAAGTTTTATATCTTCCCAATTTGTTGCCAGGTTAAAATTTTTAAAAGCACCGGCAAATTAGGTTGCCACTTCGTATAGTTCTAACTATTAGAAGACAGGCGTTGCCATGTATGCCATATATATAAGTGAGATGCCACATAATTTAAAAAGTGTATGGCATCCTGTAACTCCTGGCATCCTGTAACTCCTGGACAAAATCACTAGGAAGAGTTGTAATTTTTTTTGACCCTGTTATATCAAGAAAGCAAAAGGAAACTCGAAGTAAAAGATAATATTTGCACCACACGCATCACTCTATAGTTTATTCTTACTTTTCGGACTTCGTACATACTTCACATACTTCACATGCTTTACAAATGTTTTTTTATGAACATTTAAGATATATTTTAATCTATTTATTTTTGACAAACAAAGAAAAAATACAATGAAAAACAAACAAAAATTGTTTAACCCTTCGACGCATATGGGACACCGGTGTTCCTAAAGTTTAACAAACAATTTGTTGCAAGGGGAATACAATTACACATTTGTGGATAAATCGGTCACACGTAAACTGCAATTTATTTTGTTCAAATGTTTTTACCACTAAAATGGAAAATTTAACATTTAAGCGTAACATTTAAGTGTCGGTCTAATTTAAATTTTTTCAAAACTGTTTTTCGATACGATTTTGTATTTTTTCAAACCTGATTTCGATACATTAAAATATTAATTGTAAGTATTGTTTGAATTTTTAGTGTTTTTTTATAAAAATATTTTTTTAATTTGGGACATTAATGTCTTAGGATTTTTCTTCAAATCTAATAACTTATTTTATTTATATATATGTTTAAAATAACCCTCAATTTAATAAATAATACATTCAGATTTTAAAAAAGCTTTGCGTAGCAGTTTTGTGTGTAAAAATTTTTTATAAATTTTTTATTGAAAAATGTTTTATAAATCGAAATTTTGATCTTAACAATATATTTTATGTATTTAATCGATGGATTTTTTATAGAAAAATTTCAGTATCGCAAATTTTGGTGTACAGAAACTTCAAAAACATTGATTTTTCTATGGAAAAATTCAGTATTATAAATTAATTTCATAAATTTTTTATAGAAAAATTTCAGTATTTTTCTATAGAAAATGCCATGCTACAGAATTTAATTCCGTTTGGAAATATAATGAATTCCGTGTTTTGCTTCCTTATAGTATATTAATAAATTCTATTATCTTAAAATAAAAACATTTTATTTTATTTTTAAGACAATAAAAAAATGTACACACTAATAAGTTTATATCAGGCGTCATGATAAAAATATATATGGAGATAAATATATTGTGTAAATATAAACGGTAACACCTTAGTTACTTTTTAGTACTAAACTATGTGGCAACCTTCAAAAAGGTGAAGCCAAATAATGGCGGCTTTTGACGCTCATTGCCTTTTAGTATTTCAATAGAATAAGTTCAGGTTCAGCGAAATTAAAATTCTAAAATTAAATTAAAGTTCAAAATAAAATTAAAATAAAATTTAAAATTAAAATTGAATTAAAATTTAAAATTGAATTAAAATTTAAAATTAAAAAAAAATGGTAAGTTTATATATACATATATGTCTAGTTCAAGTTCAGTTCTAGTTCTGTTCTAGTTCAGTTCTAGTTCTGTTCTAGTTCTGTTCTAGTTCTGTTCTAGTTCTGTTCTAGTTCTGTTCTAGTTCTGTTCTAGTTCCGTTCTAGTTCTGTTCTAGTTCGGTTTTAGTTCTGTTCTAGTTCTAGTCTAGTAACCAAAATCTTACCGTTATTAGCAGCAACAGGACACATGATGCCCGCTGTGCCACAACTATAAATGTAGAAAGTCCTGTTAGAATGCCTAACAATGTTACTAGGGCCAAAACCTTCACCAAACGCACTGCCACGGGCATCGTTTACATTCGTAAATATGCCGCAAATAACTTTAACTTAACTACACCATTTTCAATTGAAAATGAGAAAATTCGAATTGAAATTGAAAATTTCAATTGAAATTGAAATTGATTCAGAAAATTCCAATTGAAATTGAAAATTTTCATATGAAAATGGGAAAGATTCAATTGGAATTGAGAATTTTCATTTGAATTTGAGAAAATTCCAATTGAAATAGAGAAATTTCTTTTGAAATGAGAAATTTTAAATTAAAAATAGGAATTTTGCATTTGTAAATGAAGAATTCTTCATTTGTAATCAAAATTTCTCAATTACAAATGGAAATTTCTCATTTTCAATTACACATTTCTTAATTTCAAATGGAATTTTCTCAATTACAATTAGAATTTTCTCATTTTCAAATGAAAATTCTCAATTTCAATTGGAATTTTCTCATTTTCAAATGTAAATTCTCATTTTCAATTGGAATTTTCTCATTTACAATTGAAAATGGTGTAGTTCAGTTCTAGAAAATTTTTGATATTAAAATTTTACTAGAAAATTTTTGAGATTAAAATGTTTTATAGAAAATTTTCGGTATTAACATTTTTATAGAAAATTTTCGGTATTCAAATTTTTTATAGAAAATTTTTGGTATTGACATTTTTTATAATATGAAATAAAATGTTGATATGAAATAATAATCATTAACTTCTCTTTTTAGGTTAAGAAGTGATCAAAGTGCGAAACAAAGTTATTTATAAATGTGAAAATAACAAAAAAAAGTGACACAAAGGCAAAACGTAAGTATTTATTTAAAAAAAAAAACATATTATTAATAGTTTTCGTTTTTCTTTCAGCATTTTTTCTGCCCATTCTGTGGAGAAAAAGCGGGCCTGATGGTGCAGTTTAAAGCACACAAAGCGAATGTGGCAAACGAAAATTATGGATAGCCTTCATATCCCGGGCATCCATATCACGGGTACTATACATATGGTGAAACTCGCCCATACCCGATGCATCACCCACCAAGACCGCCTGTACCCCCAACAGCGGTACCGGAGCAAATTGCAAGACCGCCTGTATCCCCAACAGCGGACCAGAGCAGACTGAACACTAGAAGCTTAAAATAAAAAAAAAAATAATTTTTATATTAATTATATTTTTATTATATGTATTATATACTTATAATTATAATTTTATATATGTATATATATTTTGATTATAATATTATATATATATATACATATATATATGTATATAAATATATATATATAAATATATATATATATATATGTATATATATATATATATATATATATATATATATATATACATATATATATATATATATATATATATATATATATATATATATATATATATATATATATATATATATATATATATATATATATATATATATATATATATATATATATATATATATATATATTTATATATGTATCCATAAATTATCAGTTAACAGTCCATATATGTATATATATACATCTATATCTCCTTTTGTTTCGTTTTCTTTTTTAACTATTGATTTGTTTTGCTTTTTTTTTACTGTTGAATTATTTTGTTTTTTTTTTTTCGTTTTGTTTTGAATGACTTTTGTTGACTTTTATTTGGCTAGCTGGTCTATCCCTATAAATAAAAAATGTTTTTTAACAATAAATGAGAAGTATAATTTATTGACTGGACGATTGACATTGAAATCTAGTTAAGTTCTAGTTCAGTACCAAAACTACGTGTTTGGTACTTTTTAAGATTTTGGGGGTAAAAATCGATTAAGTATAGTTTCTATACCAAAAGTGATAGAAACAAAAATTAAATTGGTCTAAGATCACCACTTAAAATTAAGGGGCAAGTATTCATAAATAAATAAATATAAATTAAACACTTTTGGGGTTAAATTAGGATAGAAAATGGAAAAATTTGTGAAGTTTTATCTCCGAAACTAACATTGATAGAAATAAAATTTAAATTGTATTTAGATCGACTACACCATTTTCAATTGTAAATGAGAAAATTCAAATTGAAAATGAGAATTTACATTTAAAAATGAGGAAATTCCAATTGAAATTGTGAATTTTCATTTGAAAATGAGAAAATTCGAATTGAAATTGAGAATATCCATTTGGAAATGAGAAATTTCCAATTGAAATTGAGAATTTTTATTTGAATTTGAGAAAATTACAATTGAAATTGAGAAATTTCCATTCGTAATTGAAAAATTTTTATTTGAAATTGAGAATTTTTTATTTGTAATTGAGAAAATTTCAAATAGAAATGAGAAATTTTCACTTGTAATTAAGAAATTTACATTTGAAAATGAGTTTTTCATTTGAAATTGAGAAATGTGTAATTAAAAATGAGAAATTTCCATTTGTAATTGAGAAATTTTTATTTTAATTTGAGTTTTCCATTTGAAAATGAGAATTTTTTATTTATAATTGAGAAATTTCCATTTGAAATTGAGAAATTTGTAATTGTAAATGAGAAATTTCTATATGTAATTTAGAAATTTTCATTTGAAATTAAAAAAAAAAACAATGAAAATTTCTCAATTACAAATGGAAATTTCTCATTTTTAATTACACATTTCTCAATTTCAAATGGAGTTTTCTCAATTACAAATGAAAATTTCTCATTTTCAAATGAAAAACTCAATTTCAAATAAAAATTTCGTAAATACAAATTTCTCATTTTCAATTAAACATTGCTCATTTTCAAATGGAAAATTCAATTTGAAATGAAAATTTCCCAATTACAAATGTTTTCATTTCTCATTTTCAATTATACTTTTCTCAATTACAAATGAAAAATTCTCATTTACAAATGAAAAATTCCCATTTTTAATTTAAAATTTCTCATTTTCAAATGAAATTTCTCAATTTCAATTGGAATTTTCTCAAGTTCAAATGAAAATTCTCAATTTCAATTGAAACTTTCTCATTTTCAAATAAAAATTCTCAATTTCAATCGGAATTTTCTCATTTTCAAATGAAAATTTCTCAATTCAATGTGGAAATTTCTCATTTATAATTGAAAGATATGTAGAAAAACAAAAAATCACGTTTTTTTGTAAATGAGGTAAAAATAGGTAATAAAAAGGATAAAAACGAAATTTTGGTACTTTTTTGACCCACATATATTTTTTGAATCAATTATACAAGCAATTTATACCGCAATCGATAAACATCAAAAAGCTATAAAATACGTGTTTGATACTTTTTCGACTAATGGTTTAGAAAAGGACAAAAAACGGGGCAAAAATTTAAAGATAGGTTTTTTTCTTTTTAAACTATACATATTGTTTAAATCAATTATAATTTATGGACTGTTCGATTGACATTGAAGAAATATGAGACAGGTGTTTGGTACTTTTTTCAATTCAGGGGTTAAAAAAAAGAAAAACAGTAATATTATACCTCCTTAATAAAAAGATCGGAAATAAGAATATCAGGGCACGTATTCGGTATTATTTAAATTTGGCCGACTAGGGGTAAAAACTGATAATAAAGGAAACTTTTGTAATATGTATATTCAAAATCAAAAGCGACAAGAACAAGATTTAAATTGGGTTAGCAATCAAAATTGGATCAGCTACGAAAATAAGGTACGAGTAATAAGTACTTTTTTAAAAATGGCACCAGTAGATGGTAGGAACTTATTTTGACATACATATTAACTTAAATATATATCGGAATCGATAAATAATTGAACAAATTATTTTGGTAAATTTTGTAACTTTTTTATTGTAACTTTGTCAATTCAAATTGTACCGCTAAAGAAGTAGCGGGTTATAAAGCTAGTACATATATAAAACTCTAACGTGACTGATTAAATGACTCATCATTGCCCAGCCAAAACGGCTAAAGCTAGGGAGCTGAAATTTTGATAGCGGGTACCTTTTTATATATCCATATATCCACTGAGAAGGGATTTTTGGAAATTCGGCCTCTAAGGGGGTAAAAAAAGGAAAAATTAGAAATGATCAATCTCCGGTAGCGCACGTCATAGGACAAAAATTTAAATTGCTTTGGGATTAGCTACAAAAATAAGTAGACACGTGTTTGATACTTTTTGGCAGATGGAACAAATAGGGAGTAAAAAGGTCAAAAATAAAATGTTAGCACTTTTTTTTCCAAAAACAACATCGATAGAAACAAAGTTGAAATTGGATTTGGATCGGTTAGAAAAATAAGGGGACACGTGTTCGGTACTTTTTTGGAAATGGCACTAATAAGGATAAAAAATATATTTAGGTAATTTTTTTTACGTATCTTTTGAACTAATAAACATAAAGACTCGCTTTATGCCACAATCAATAAGTACTTAAAAAATATTAAACACATGCTTGGTAATTTTACGATAAATGGGGTTCAAAAGGGTGAAAATGGAACAATATTCAAGGATAGATTTTTTGTTTTTTAACTATGAATATCATTTAAGCTAATGAAGTCAGAAGTATAATTTAGAGATGGGTCGATTCACATTGAAGAAAACTACTTTTTTCAATTAAGGAGTAAAAAGGGAAAACTTGATCACATTATATCTTCTAAACCAAAAGTGAAACAAAGACTAAAATGGTCTAAGATCTAAGGACAAGTATTCGGTACTTTTTGCAAATTAAACCGTTTTGGGGTTAAAATAAGGTAGAAAAAGGAAAAATTAGTAAAGCTATATCTCCGAAACTAACACCGATAGAAACAAAATTTAAATTGGATTTGGATGGACTGGGAAAATCAAAAGTTTTTAGCTTTTTTCGTAAATGAGGTAAAAATAGGGGATAAAAACGAAATTATACTTTTTTGACCAATATTTAACTTTTGAACCAATTATTATAGAAACCGCAATCGATAAACATCAAAAAGGTATCAAAAACGTGTTTGAGACTTTTCCGACTAATAGGGTAAAAACTGAAAATAATTCAAGTGTAGTTTCTTTGCTTTGAAACTTTGCATATCTTCAAGACTAGTGAAGTCAGAAATATACTTTATAGAGAGGTTGATTGACCTTGAAGAAGTTTTAAATGCGTGTTTTGTTCTTTTTCAATTTGGGGAAAGGGAAAATCAGTAAAGTTATATCTTTTAAACAGAAAGGAATAGAAACAAATTTAGAAACGCTTTAACTTATTTTGTAACTTAATAATTGTGCCTTTGACAAATTAAATAGTACCGCATATAAAAGTGCTTTGGTTTCCACACAACCCAGGAGGTACAAAGCGATGTGCGTTGTCACAAATTTTTCAGAGGGCTATTTTGAAGTATTTTTTAGAGCGGTTCGCCTTCCATACAAAAAAAAAAGTTATGTCAGTCACCCCTTAGGATTAAAGATAATGTTAAAACAATTCCAAAAAATATTTTTTTATTTTTTTACCACGCCTACAAATACCGCCCTTTTACTATTTTGTTCACTGTGTCGCCATTTTAAATCCGATCATAACATTCGGTGTTCGCGGCTCTATAAGGGCTACATTTCTCTCTATGATAGTTTTTTACTACCACGTCAATTTATAGTCATAACTTTTAAAAACTAGATTTTTACTCGATTTGATTAGGGTGGGTACGACTCGAATTTTAAAAAGTTATGACTAGAAATTTACGAGGTTGTAAAAAACTATCAAAGAGAGAAATGTAGCCCTTACAGAGCCCTGAAAATCGATATATAAAATGTTATGATCGGATTTAAAATGGCGACACAGTGAAAGGCCGGTATTTGCAGGCGTGGTAAAAAAATAAAAAAAATTTTCTTAGAATTATTTTTACATTATCTTTAATCCTAGGGGGTGACTGACTCAACTTTTTTTTTCGAACCACTCTAGTATTTTTAATGCATACATTAAAACAAAAATTCCGCAGTTTGAACCATCTCTTTGCTTTTCTCTTTCAATTATTTCCTTACATCTCCATTTATTTTTATTGTTTCTGATTTTGGACATCTAGGACAAAATTAGCCAACCATTTACCATTATATAATGAATTCCAATCTAAAGTTTATAAATAATCGAAATATCCAAATCCTATTGGATCATCTATATTGTTAACTTCAGTAAATAATAAATCAAATTTAAATAAATAAAACTTGTCTTGCGACTCTTTTGAATTATATTGTTTTTGAATTTTTGATATTTTTTTACTAGTTTTTGACGCAAGCATTGCTTTTGGTCGAATGATTTTATGCCTTTTAAAGTCCTTCTTGTTCCATTCTTCAACGGGTTCAACATTTGGACTAGCCAATATGTAGCTATGGTCCTTTTCTATAATTTCAACACTCACTTCTTTTTTTTTCTATGGGTGTTGAACTTATATAAGAATGTTCTTTTTTAAATCTTATACTGTTATTTTCTTCATTTAAACTTGAAGAAAGTATTGCCTCAATTTCCTGAGATATTTTTCCATACATTTTATATTGCATACGTAATTCCTTTAATGTACTCACGTAGCCAATTCTCATTATTTTTACAAAAACGTCAGTTCTTACCGATTTCTGCGGTAATATTATATGTTTTTGTAACAAGTAAGCAAATTCAATGGGAGCATTGCTTATATTTTTCCCTGATGGATCAACGTGTGTACCAATAACATTAGTCCAGAGGACTATAAAAGGGCAATATTTGTTTAATATAAATATGCATATTTCATCATTTTCATTTTGCAAAGTTTGCAAAATTTTAGTTAAAAGAAGCAAATTTTTCTAAATTTTAGTTAAAGAAACAAATTGTTCTAAAATTTACTTTAAAAAAGCAAATTTTGCAAAAATTTTGTTAAAGAAGCAAATTTTTCTAAATTTTAGTTAAATAAGCAAATTTTTCTAAAATTTACTTTAAAAAAGCAAATTTTGCAAAAATTTAGTTAAAGAAGCAAATTTTGCAAAAATTTAGTTGAAGAAGCAAAGTTTTCCTAAAATTTACTTTAAAAAAGCAAATTTTGCAAAAATTTAGTTGAAGAAGCAAATTTTTCTAAAATTTACTTTAAAAAAGCAAATTTTGCAAAAATTTTGTTAAAGAAGCAAATTTTGCAAAAATTTAGTTAAAGAAGCAAATTTTTCTAAAATTTGCTTTAAAAAAGCAAATTTTGCAAAAATTTAGTTAAAGAAGCAAATTTTTCTAAAATTTACTTTAAAAAAGCAAATTTTGCAAAAATTTTGTTAAAGAAGCAAATTTTGCAAAAATTTAGTTAAAGAAGCAAATTTTTCTAAAATTTACTTTAAAAAAGCAAATTTTGCAAAAATTTTGTTAAAGAAGCAAATTTTTCTAAAATTTACTTTAAAAAAGCAAATTTTGCAAAAATTTAGTTAAAGAAACAAATTTTTTCTAAAATTTACTTTAAAAAAGCAAATTTTGCAAAAATTTTGTTAAAGAAGCAAATTTTGCAAAAATTTAGTTAAAGAAGCAAATTTTTCTAAAATTTGCTTTAAAAAAGCAAATTTTGCAAAAATTTAGTTAAAGAAGCAAATTTTTCTAAAATTTACTTTAAAAAAGCAAATTTTGCAAAAATTTTGTTAAAGAAGCAAATTTTGCAAAAATTTAGTTAAAGAAGCAAATTTTTCTAAAATTTGCTTAAAAAAAGCAAATTTTGCAAAATTTAGTTAAAGAAGCAAATTTTTCTAAATTTTAGTTAAAGAAACAAATTTTTCTAAAATTTACTTTAAAAAAGCAAATTTTGCAAAAATTAAGTTAAAGAAGCAAATTTTGCAAAAATTTAGTTGAAGAAGCAAAGTTTTCCTAAAATTTACTTTAAAAAAGCAAATTTTGCAAAAATTTAGTTGAAGAAGCAATTTTTCTAAAATTTACTTTAAAAAAGCAAATTTTGCAAAAATTTAGTTAAAGAAGCAATTTTTCTAAATTTACTTTAAAAAATGCAAATTTTGCAAAAATTTAGTTGAAGAAGCAAATTTTTCTAAAATTTACTTTAAAAAGCAAATTTTGCAAAAATTTTGTTAAAGAAGCAAATTTTGCAAAAATTTAGTTAAAGAAGCAAATTTTTCTAAAATTTGCTTTAAAAAGCAAATTTTGCAAAAATTTAGTTAAAGAAGCAAATTTTTCTAAAATTTACTTTAAAAAAGCAAATTTTGCAAAAATTTTGTTAAAGAAGCAAATTTTGCAAAATTTAGTTAAAGAAGCAAATTTTGAAAAATTTAGTTAAAGAAGCAAATTTTTCTAAATTTACTTTAAAAAAGCAAATTTTGCAAAAATTTTGTTAAAGAAGCAAATTTTTCTAAAATTTAGTTAAAGATGCAAATTTTGCAAAAATTTAGTTAAAGAAGCAAATTTTTCTAAATTTTAGTTAAATAAGCAAATTTTTCTAAAATTTACTTTAAAAAAGCAAATTTTGCAAAAATTTTTTTAAAGAAGCAAATTTTGCAAACATTTTGTTAAAGAAGCAAATTTTGCAAAAATTTAGTTAAAGAAGCAAATTTTGAAAAATTTACTTTAAAAAAAACAAATTTTGCAAAAATTTTGTTAAAGAAGCAAATTTTGCAAAAATTTAGTTAAAGAAGCAAATTTTGAAAAATTTAGTTAAAGAAGCAATTTTTCTAAATTTTAGTTAAAGAAACAAATTTTTCTAAAATTTACTTAAAAAAGCAAATTTTGCAAAAATTTAGGTAAAGAAGCAAATTTTTCTAAAATTTACTAAAAAAGCAAATTTTGCAAAAATTTAGTTAAAGAAGCAAATTTTTCTAAATTTTAGTTAAAGAACAAATTTTTCTAAAATTTACTTGAAAAAAGCAAATTTTGCAAAAATTTAGTTAAAGAAGCAAATTTTTCTAAAATTTACTTTAAAAAAGCAAAGTTTACAAAAATTTAGGTAAAGAAGCAAATTTTTCTAAAATTAACTTTAAAAAAGCAAATTTTGCAAAAATTTAGTTAAAGAAGCAAATTTTTCTAAAATTTACTTTAAAAAAGCAAATTTTGCAAAAATTTTGTTAAAAAGCAAATTTTGCAAAAATTTAGTTAAGAAGCAAATTTTGAAAAATTTACTTTAAAAAAATTAAATTTTGCAAAAATTTTGTTAAAGAAGCAAATTTTGAAAAATTTAGTTAAAAAAGCAAATTTTTCTAAAATTTGCTTTTAAAAAAGCAAATTTTGCAAAAATTTAGTTAAAGAAGCAAATTTTTCAAAATTTTAGTTAAAGAAACAAATTTTTCTAAAATTTACTTTAAAAAAGCAATTTTGCAAAAATTTAGTTAAAGAAGCAAATTTTTCTAAAATTTACTTTAAAAAAGCAAATTTTGCAAAAATTTAGTTAAAGAAGCAAATTTTCCTAAATTTTAGTTAAAGAAACAAATTTTTCTAAAATTTACTTTAAAAAAGCAAATTTTGCAAAAATTTAGTTAAAGATGCAAATTTTTCAAAAATTTAGTTACAGAAGCAAATTTTTCTAAAATTTACTTTAAAAAAGCAAATTTTGCAAAAATTTACTTTAAAAAAGCAAATTTTGCAAAAATTAAGTTAAAGATGCAAATTTTGCAAAAATTTAGTTAAAGAAGCAAATTTTTCTAAAATTTACTTTAAAAAAGCAAATTTTGCAAAAATTTAGGTAAAGAAACAAATTTTTCTAAAATTTACTTTAAAAAAGCAAATTTTGCAAAAATTTAGGTAAAAAGCAAATTTTTCTAAAATTTACTTAAAAAAGCAAATTTTGCAAAAATTTAGTTAAAGAAACAAATTTTTCTAAAATTTACTTTAAAAAAGCAAAGTTTGCAAAAATTTAGGTAAAGAAGCAAATTTTTCTAAAATTAACTTTAAAAAAAGCAAATTTTGCAAAAATTTAGGTAAAGAAGCAAATTTTTCTAAAATTAACTTTAAAAAAGCAAATTTTGCAAAAATTTAGGTAAAAAGCAAATTTTTCTAAAATTTACTTTAAAAAAGCAAATTTTGCAAAAATTTAGTTAAAGAAACAATTTTTCTAAAATTTACTTTAAAAAAGCAAAGTTTGCAAAATTTAGGTAAAGAAGCAAATTTTTCTAAAATTAACTTTAAAAAAGCAAATTTTGCAAAAATTTAGGTAAAGAAGCACATTTTTCTAAAATTAACTTTAAAAAAGCAAATTTTGCAAAAATTAGTAAAAGAAGCAAATTTTTCCAAAAATTTACTTTAAAAATCCAAATTTTGCAAAAATTTAGGTAAAGAAGCAAATTTTTCTAAAATTTACTTTAAAAAAGCAAATTTTGCAAAAATTTTTTTAAAGAAGCAAATTTTGCAAAAATTTAGTTAAAGAAGCAAATTTTGCAAAAATTTAGTTAAAGAAGCAAATTTTGAAAAATTTACTTTAAAAAACAAATTTTGCAAAAATTTTGTTAAAGAAGCAAATTTTGAAAAATTTACTTAAAAAAAGCAAAGTTTACAAAAATTTAGGTAAAGAAGCAAATTTTTCTAAAATTAACTTTAAAAAAGCAAATTTTGCAAAAATTTAGTTAAAGAAGCAAATTTTTCTAACATTTACTTTAAAAAAGCAAATTTTGCAAAAATTTAGTGAAAGAAGCAAATTTGTCTGAAATTTACGATAAAAAAGCAATTTTTGTAAAAATTTAGTTAAAAAAGCAAATTTCGCAAAATTTATATAAAGAATTAAATTTTACAAAAAATTAGTTAAGAAGCAAATTTTCTAAAATTTAGTTAAAGAGACAAATTTTTCTAAAATTTAATTTAAAAAAGCAAATTTTGCAAAAATTTAGTTAAAGAAGCAAATTTTGCAAAAATTTAGTTTAACGAAGCAGATTTTTCTAAAATTTACTTTAAAAAAGTAAACATTGCAAAAATTTAGTTAAATAAGCAAATTTTTCTAAAATTTACTTTAAAAAAGCAAATTTTGCAAAAATTTAGTTAAAGAAGCAAATTTTTCTAAATTTTAGTTAAATAAGCAAATTTTTCTAAAATTTACTTTAAAAAAGCAAATTTTGCAAAAATTTAGTTAAAGAAGCTAATTTTTCTAAAATTTACTTTAAAAAAGCAAATTTTGCAAAAATTTAGTTAAAGAAGCAAATTTTTCTAAAATTTACTTTAAAAAAGCAAAGTTTACAAAAATTTAGGTAAAGAAGCAAATTTTTCTAAAATTTGCTTTAAAGAAAGCAAATTTTGCAAAAATTTAGTTAAAGAAGCAAATTTTTCTAAATTTACTTTAAAAAAGCAAATTTTGCAAAAATTTAGTTAAAGAAGCAAATTTTTCTAAAATTTACTTTAAAAAAGCAAATTTTGCAAAAATTAGTTAAAGAAGCAAATTTTTCTAAATTTTAGTTAAATAAGCAAATTTTTCTAAAATTTACTTTAAAAAAGCAAATTTTGCAAAAATTTAGTTAAAGAAGCTAATTTTTCTAAAATTTACTTTAAAAAAGCAAATTTTGCAAAAATTTAGTTAAAGAAGCAAATTTTTCTAAAATTTACTTTAAAAAAGCAAAGTTTACAAAAATTTAGGTAAAGAAGCAAATTTTCTAAAATTTGCTTTAAAGAAAGCAAATTTTGCAAAAATTTAGTTAAAGAAGCAAATTTTTCTAAAATTTACTTTAAAAAAGCAAATTTTGCAAAAATTTAGTTAAAGAAGCAAATTTTTCTAAAATTTACTTTAAAAAAGCAAATTTTGCAAAAATTTAGTTAAAGAAGCAAATTTTTCTAAAATTTACTTTAAAAAAGCAAATTTTGGAAAAAATTTTGTTAAAGAAGCAAATTTTTCTAAAATTTACTTTAAAAAAGCAAATTTTGCAAAAATTTAGTTAAAGAAACAAATTTTTCTAAAATTTACTTTAAAAAAGCAAATTTTGCAAAATTTATTTAAAGAAGCAAATTTTGCAAAAATTTAGTTGAAGAAGCAAATTTTTCCTAAAATTTACTTTAAAAAGCAAATTTTGCAAAAATTTAGTTGAAGAAGCAAATTTTTCTAAAATTTACTTTAAAAAAGCAAATTTTGCAAAAATTTAGTTAAAGAAACAAATTTTTCTAAAATTTACTTTAAAAAAGCAAATTTTGCAAAAATTTATTTAAAGAAGCAAATTTTGCAAAAATTTAGTTGAAGAAGCAAATTTTTCTAAAATTTGCTTAAAAAAGCAAATTTTGCAAAAATTTTGTTAAAGAAGCAAATTTTGCAAAAATTTAGTTAAAGAAGCAAATTTTTCTAAAATTTGCTTTAAAAAGCAAATTTTGCAAAAATTTAGTTAAAGAAGCTAATTTTTCTAAAATTTACTTTAAAAAAGCAAATTTTGCAAAAATTTAGTTAAAGAAGCAAATTTTTCTAAAATTTACTTTAAAAAAGCAAATTTTGGAAAAATTTTGTTAAAGAAGCAAATTTTTCTAAAATTTACTTTAAAAAAGCAAATTTTGCAAAATTTAGTAAAGAAACAAATTTTTCTAAAATTTACTTTAAAAAAGCAAATTTTGCAAAAATTTATTTAAAGAAGCAAATTTTGCAAAAATTTAGTTGAAGAAGCAAATTTTTCTAAAATTTGCTTTAAAAAGCAAATTTTGCAAAAATTTTGTTAAAGAAGCAAATTTTGCAAAAATTTAGTTAAAGAAGCAAATTTTTCTAAAATTTGCTTTAAAAAGCAAATTTTGCAAAAATTTAGTTAAAGAAGCAAATTTTTCTAAAATTTACTTTAAAAAAGCAAATTTTGCAAAAACTTTGTTAAAGAAGCAAATTTTGCAAAAATTTAGTTAAAGAAGCAAATTTTGAAAAATTTAGTTAAAGAAGCAAATTTTGCAAAAATTTTGTTAAAGAAGCAAATTTTGCAAAAATTTAGTTAAAGAAGCAAATTTTTCTAAATTTTAGTTAAAGAATCAAATTTTTCTAAAATTTACTTTAAAAAAGCAAATTTTGCAAAAATTTAGTTAAAGAAGCAAATTTTTCTAAAATTTACTTTAAAAAAGCAAATTTTGCAAAAATTTAGTTAAAGAAGCAAATTTTTCTAAAATTTACTTTAAAAAAGCAAATTTTGCAAAAATTTAGTTAAAGAAGCAAATTTTTCTAAATTTTAGTTAAAGAAACAAATTTTTCTAAAATTTACTTTAAAAAAGCAAATTTTGCAAAAATTTAGTTAAAGAAACAAATTTTTCTAAAATTTACTTTAAAAAAGCAAAGTTTGCAAAAATTTAGGTAAAGAAGCAAATTTTTCTAAAATTAACTTTTAAAAAGCAAATTTTGCAAAAATTTAGGTAAAGAAGCAAATTTTTCTAAAATTTACTTTAAAAAAGCAAATTTTGCAAAATTTAGTTAAAGATGCAAATTTTGCAAAAATTTAGTTACAGAAGCAAATTTTTCTAAAATTTACTTTAAAAAAGCAAATTTTGCAAAAATTTAGTTAAAGATGCAAATTTTGCAAAAATTTAGTTAAAGAAGCAAATTTTTCTAAAATTTACTTTAAAAAAGCAAATTTTGCAAAAATTTAGTTGAAGAAGCAAATTTTTCTAAAATTTGCTTTAAAAAGCAAATTTTGCAAAAATTTTGTTAAAGAAGCAAATTTTGCAAAAATTTAGTTAAAGAAGCAAATTTTTCTAAAATTTGCTTTAAAAAGCAAATTTTTGCAAAAATTTAGTTAAAGAAGCAAATTTTTCTAAAATTTACTTTAAAAAAGCAATTTTGCAAAAACTTTGTTAAAGAAGCAAATTTTGCAAAAATTTAGTTAAAGAAGCAAATTTTGAAAAATTTTGTTAAAGAAGCAAATTTTGCAAAAATTTTGTTAAAGAAGCAAATTTTGCAAAAATTTAGTTAAAGAAGCAAATTTTTCTAAATTTTAGTTAAAGAATCAAATTTTTTCTAAAATTTACTTTAAAAAAGCAAATTTTGCAAAAATTTAGTTAAAGAAGCAAATTTTTCTAAAATTTACTTTAAAAAAGCAAATTTTGCAAAAATTTAGTTAAAGAAGCAAATTTTCTAAAATTTACTTTAAAAAAGCAAATTTTGCAAAAATTTAGTTAAAGAAGCAAATTTTTCTAAATTTTAGTTAAAGAAACAAATTTTTCTAAAATTTACTTTAAAAAGCAAAGTTTGCAAAAATTTAGGTAAAGAAGCAAATTTTTCTAAAATTAACTTTAAAAAGCAAATTTTGCAAAAATTTAGGTAAAGAAGCAAATTTTTCTAAAATTTACTTTAAAAAAGCAAATTTTGCAAAAATTTAGTTAAAGATGCAACTAAAATTTACTTTAAAAAAGCAAATTTGCAAAAATTTAGTTAAAGATGCAAATTTTTGCAAAAATTTAGTTACAGAAGCAAATTTTGCAAAAAATTTAGTTAAAGAAGCAAATTTTTCTAAAATTTGCTTTAAAAAAGCAAAATTTTGCAAAAATTTAGTTAAAGAAGCAATTTTTCTAAATTTTAGTTAAAGAAACAAATTTTTCTGAAAATTTACTTTAAAAAAGCAAATTTTGCAAAAATTTAGGTAAAGAAGCAAATTTTTCTAAAATTTACTTTAAAAAAGCAAATTTTGCAAAAAATTTAGTTAAAGATGCAAATTTTGCAAAAATTTAGTTACAGAAGCAAATTTTGCAAAAAATTTAGTTAAAGAAGCAAATTTTTCTAAAATTTGCTTTAAAAAAGCAAATTTTGCAAAAATTTAGTTAAAGAAGCAAATTTTTCTAAATTTTAGTTAAAGAAACAAATTTTTCTAAAATTTACTTTAAAAAAGCAAAGTTTGCAAAAATTTAGGTAAAGAAGCAAATTTTTCTAAAATTAACTTTAAAAAAGCCAATTTTGCAAAAATTTAGGTAAAGAAGCAAATTTTTCTAAAATTTACTTTAAAAAAGCAAATTTTGCAAAATTTAGTTAAAGATGCAAATTTTGCAAAAATTTAGTTACAGAAGCAAATTTTGCAAAAAATTTAGTTAAAGAAGCAAATTTTTCTAAAATTTGCTTTAAAAAAGCAAATTTTGCAAAAATTTAGGTTAAAGAAGCAAATTTTTCTAAATTTTAGTTAAAGAAACAAATTTTTCTAAAATTTACTTTAAAAAAGCAAAGTTTGCAAAAATTTAGGTAAAGAAGCAAATTTTTCTAAAATTAACTTTAAAAAAGCCAATTTTGCAAAAATTTAGGTAAAGAAGCAAATTTTTCTAAAATTTACTTTAAAAAAGCAAATTTTGCAAAAATTTAGTTAAAGAAACAAATTTTTCTAAAATTTACTTTAAAAAAGCAAATTTTGCAAAAATTTAGTTAAAGAAACAAATTTTTCTAAAATTTACTTTAAAAAAGCAAATTTTGCAAAAATTTAGTTAAAGAAGCAAATTTTTCTAAAATTTACTTTAAAAAATGCAAATTTTGCAAAAATTTAGTTAAAGAAGCAAATTTTTCTAAAATTTACTTTAAAAATGCAATTTTTGCAAAAATTTAGTTAAAGAAACAAATTTTTCTAAATTTACTTTAGAAAAGCAAATTTTGCAAAAATTTAGTTAAAGAAGCAAATTTTTCTAAAATTTACTTTAAAAAATGCAAATTTTGCAAAAAATTTAGTTAAAGAAACAAATTTTTCTAAAATTTACTTTAGAAAAGCAAATTTTGCAAAAATTTAGTTAAAGAAACAAATTTTTGTAAAATTTACTTTAAAAAAGCAAATTTTGCAAAAATTTAGTTAAAGAAGCAAATTTTTCTAAAATTTACTTTAAAAAATGCAAATTTTGCAAAAATTTAGTTAAAGAAGCAAATTTTTCTAAAATTTACTTTAAAAATGCAATTTTTGCAAAAATTTAGTTAAAGAAACAAATTTTTCTAAAATTTACTTTAGAAAAAGCAAATTTTGCAAAAATTTAGTTAAAGAAGCAAATTTTTCTAAAATTTACTTTAAAAAAGCCAATTTTGCAAAAATTTAAAATTTACTTTAAAAAAGCAAATTTTGCAAAAATTTAGTTAAAGAAACAAATTTTTCTAAAATTTACTTTAAAAAAGCAAATTTTGCAAAAATTTAGTTAAAGAAACAAATTTTTCTAAAATTTACTTTAGAAAAGCAAAGTTTGCAAAAATTTAGGTAAAGAAGCAAATTTTTCTAAAATTAACTTTAAAAAAGCCAATTTTGCAAAAATTTAGGTAAAAGAAGCAAATTTTTCTAAAATTTACTTTAAAAAAGCAAATTTTGCAAAAATTTAGTTAAAGAAACAAATTTTTCTAAAATTTACTTTAAAAAAGCAAATTTTGCAAAAATTTAGTTAAAGAAACAAATTTTTCTAAAATTTACTTTAAAAAAGCAAATTTTGCAAAAATTTAGTTAAAGAAGCAAATTTTTCTAAAATTTACTTTAAAAAATGCAAATTTTGCAAAAATTTAGTTAAAGAAGCAAATTTTTCTAAAATTTACTTTAAAAATGCAATTTTTGCAAAAATTTAGTTAAAGAAACAAATTTTTCTAAAATTTACTTTAGAAAAGCAAATTTTGCAAAAATTTTAGTTAAAGAAGCAAATTTTTCTAAAATTTACTTTAAAAATGCAAATTTTGCAAAAATTTAGTTAAAGAAACAAATTTTTCTAAAATTTACTTTAGAAAAGCAAATTTTGCAAAAATTTAGTTAAAGAAGCAAATTTTTCTAAAATTTACTTTAAAAATGCAAATTTTGCAAAAATTTAGTTAAAGAAACAAATTTTCTAAAATTTACTTTAGAAAAGCAAATTTTGCAAAAATTTAGTTTAAAGAAACAAATTTTTGTAAAATTTACTTTAAAAACGCAAATTTTGCAAAAATTTAGTTAAAGAAGCAAATTTTTCTAAAATTTACTTTAAAAAATGCAAATTTTTGCAAAAATTTAGTTAAAGAAGCAAATTTTTCTAAAATTTACTTTAAAAATGCAATTTTTGCAAAAATTTAGTTAAAGAAACAAATTTTTCTAAAATTTACTTTAGAAAAGCAAATTTTGCAAAAATTTTAGTTAAAGAAGCAAATTTTTCTAAAATTTACTTTAAAAATGCAAATTTTGCAAAAATTTAGTTAAAGAAACAAATTTTTCTAAAATTTACTTTAGAAAAGCAAATTTTGCAAAAATTTAGTTAAAGAAGCAAAGTTTTCAAAAATTTACTTGAAAAAATCAAATTTTTCTAAAATTTACTTTAGAAAAGCAAATTTTGCAAAAATTTAGTTAAAGAAGCAAATTTTTCTAAAATTTACTTTAAAAATGCAAATTTTGCAAAAAATTAGTTAAAGAAACAAATTTTTCTAAAATTTACTTTAGAAAAGCAAATTTTGCAAAAATTTAGTTAAAGAAGCAAAGTTTTCAAAAATTTACTTGAAAAAATCAAATTTTGCAAAAATTTAGTTAAAGAAGCAAATTTTTTCTAAAATTTACTTTAAAAATGCAAATTTTGCAAAAATTTAGTTAAAGAAGCAAATTTTTCTAAAATTTACTTGAAAAATCAAATTTTTGCAAAAATTTAGTTAAAGAAGCAAATTTTTCTAAAATTTACTTGAAAAAAGCAAATTTTGCTAAAATTTACTTAAAGAAGCAAATTTTTCTAAAATTTACTTGAAAAAATCAAATTTTGCAAAAATTTAGTTAAAGAAGCAAATTTTTCTAAAATTTACTTTAAAAATGCCAATTTTCAAAAATTTAGTTGAAGAAGCAAATTTTTCTATAATTTACTTTAAAAATGCAAATTTTTCAAAAATTTAGTTAAAGAAGCAAATTTTTCTAAAATTTACTTTAAAAATGCAAATTTTGCAAAAATTTAGTTAAAGAAGCAAAGTTTTCAAAAATTTACTTGAAAAAATCAAATTTTGCAAAAATTTAGTTAAAGAAACAAATTTTTCTAAAATTTACTTTAGAAAAGCAAATTTTGCAAAAATTTAGTTAAAGAAGCAAAGTTTTCAAAAATTTACTTGAAAAAATCAAATTTTGCAAAAATTTAGTTAAAGAAGCAAATTTTTCTAAAATTTACTTTAAAATGCAAATTTTGCAAAAATTTAGTTTAAAGAAGCAAATTTTTCTAAATTTTAGTTTAAAGAAACAAATTTTTCTAAAATTTACTTTAAAAAAGCAAATTTTGCAAAAATTTAGTTAAAGAAGCAAATTTTTCTAAAATTTGCTTCAAAAAAGCAAATTTTGCAAAAATTTAGTTAAAGAAGCAAATTTTTCTAAAATTTACTCTAAAATTTACTTTGAAAAAGCAAATTTTGCAAAAATTTGGTCAAAGAAGCAAATTTTTCTCAAATTTACTTTAAAAAAGCAAATTTTGTAAAAGTTTAGGTAAAGAAGCAAATTTTTCTAAAATTTACTTTAAAAAAGCAAATTTTGCAAAAATTTAGTTAAAGAAGCAAATTTTTCTAAAATTTACTTTAAAAAAGCAAATTTTGCAAAAATTTAGTTAAAGAAGCAAATTTTTCTAAAATTTACTCTAAAATTTACTTTGAAAAAGCAAATTTTGCAAAAATTTGGTCAAAGAAGCAAATTTTTCTCAATTTACTTTAAAAAAAGCAAATTTTGTAAAAGTTTAGGTAAAGAAGCAAATTTTTCTAAAATTTACTTTAAAAAAGCAAATTTTGCAAAAATTTAGTTAAAGAAGCAAATTTTTCTAAAATTTACTTTAAAAAAGCAAATTTTGCAAAAAATTTAGTTAAAGAAGCAAATTTTTCTAAAATTTACTCTAAAATTTACTTTGAAAAAGCAAATTTTGCAAAAATTTGGTCAAAGAAGCAATTTTTCTCAAATTTACTTTAAAAAAGCAAATTTTGTAAAAGTTTAGGTAAAGAAGCAAATTTTTCTAAAATTTACTTTTAAAAAAGCAAATTTTGCAAAAATTTAGTTAAAGAAGCAAATTTTTTCTAAAATTTACTTTAAAAAAGCAAATTTTGCAAAAATTTAGTTAAAGAAGCAAATTTTTCCTAAAATTTACTTTAAAAAAGCAAATTTTGCAAAAATTTAGTTAAAGAAGCAAATTTTTCTAAAATTTACTCTAAAATTTACTTTGAAAAAGCAAATTTTGCAAAAATTTGGTCAAAGAAGCAAATTTTTCTCAAATTTACTTTAAAAAAGCAAATTTTGTAAAAGTTTAGGTAAAGAAGCAAATTTTTCTAAAATTTACTTTAAAAAAGCAAATTTTGCAAAAATTTAGTTAAAGAAGCAAATTTTTCTAAAATTTACTTTAAAAAAGCAAATTTTGCAAAAATTTAGTTAAAGAAGCAAATTTTTCTAAAATTTTACTTTAAAAAAGCAAATTTTGCAAAAATTTAGTTAAAGATGCAAATTTTGCAAAAATTTTGTCACAGAAGCAAATTTTGCAAAAATTTTGTTAAAGAAGCAAATTTTTCTAAAATTTGCTTTATAAAAGCAAATTTTGCAAAAATTTAGTTAAAGAAGCAAAATTTTGCAAAAAATTTAGTTAAAGTAGCAAATTTTCCAAAAATTTAGTTAAAGAAGCAAAAGAAGCCGAGTTAAGTGCCCTGTTGCCAACTTGAAGATATTTTTCATATTTAACGTTGTTAGAAGTATACTTTTCCTAGCCACTGTAGATGCATTTTTCTGTTTTACCAGTATATTTCGGATTACTTCATGTGATACACTTAGTCCATGACCATTTTTTCACTTAGGTGTTAAGTCCCTAGTATTGGGGTGCCACCATTCCCAGACGGTTTTAATAATTTTTCTTTTAATTCGTATTTTTATTTTATTTTGGGCTGCTTTTAATTTCAATATTCCTTCATTTTCAGCACGGGATATGATGTCCTAACCATACGGGAGAACATTTTGGCGATTTCCCTGGTGGAGTTACCCTTAAAGTGATGGAAATACGCTAATTCTATATCGCCTTTCGGAATTTATTTAATAGGCATTTTTTTTTAATATAGGACAACTAGTGCACATAATTTTTTTTTTGCGTTTTAGTGTTTTTAAAAATATAGGTGACCAATTTTAGTAAATGATATCTTAGTATTTGATCAGAACCTATCAAATCGTTTCTTTCATAAAAACAAATTATTAAAAAAAAAAATTATTTCGAAATGCGTTTGAATGGACTTATACCACTTTCAAAACAAACAAACAAACATTTTAAAATATTAATATTTTTTTAATTAAAAAATGTATGGGACTTAAACTGTTTTTAAAACAAATTAAATTTAAATTTTTGGTTTTGTATGAACAAATTTTTACTTTTGATTTGAAAAATATATAGGACTTATTCCACTTTCAAATCAAATAAAATGAAAAATTTTGTTTAAAAAAATTTTGCAAAAAATTTTTCATAGAAATTTTCTATAAAAAGTAAATTTTTTAAAAATTTTCTATAAAAAGTAAATTTTTGAAAAATTTTCTATAAAAACTAAATTTTTGATAAATTTTCTATAAAAACTAAATTTTTGATAAATTTCCTATAAAAACTAAATTTTTGATTAATTTCCTATAAAAATTAAATTTTTGAAAAAGTCCTGTAAAATGTAAATTTTTGAAAAATTTCCTATAAAAAGTGAATTTTTGGACTTAACCCACTTAAAAAAAAAAATGATTAACATAAAATCATACCTGCTCTCCTCCTAGATCACGTCCTCGACCACGTCCACCTCACGACCACGTCCACCTCACGACCACGTTCCCTGCCACCGCCACTACTCCCACCTGGAGCAGGAATTTGCTCGATCGGCCGCAGCAACAATGATTTGGTAACTTCATCCATCGCCGATAACCGTTGAATGATATTTTTTTCATTTTCATTTGTTCGCATTTTATTTCTTCTCGTTCTCGAAGCTTACCATACTGTTTTATAAAAAATACACTGAAAGGAATGTCTTTTTTATTTTTAGTTTGTATTCTTATTTAAATAATTTATTGTTAAACTTAAAATATTAATTTTGGCTATTATTTACCTGCTATTTTTTCACATTGACAATTGAAGACTGTTTATTAAAAAGAATAATTGTAATTAAAAATAAATAAATACAATATTTTCTATATAAAGTATGGCAACCTTAAATACACAAGTGGAACAAGTGAAATAGAAATAGCGGTACTTTTTTTTTATAAAAGTAATAAAAGAAAACGAAAAACATGTAAGTTAATGTTTTAGTGTTAATTTTTTTTAATTATTTTAAAAATTGTAAATAAAGTAAATTTTGCATAAATAAGCTTTATATAAATACCAGCCAGTATATAAAATTCTGTGAGAATCGGTCAACATTTGACAATATTTCTTATATATTTAACATCACCTTTTTAAACCCAACATCAAAAAGAATAGGTTACTGAAACTATTCCACAATTTTGGTATTAAAATTGGGCAAAATTGGTTCACGTTTGATCAAAGCTCCAGTATTGTTATGATGATAAAATTTGGTATATAGAAGTTTTTAATTTTAATTTGAGAAAATTCCAATTGGAAATTGAGAAATTTCATTTGAAAATGAGAAATTTTAAATTGAAAATCAGAATTTTCCATTTGTAAATGAGAACTTTTCATTTGTAATTGAGAGAAGTATAATTGAAAATCAGAAATTTTCATTTGTAATTGAGAAATTTTCACTTCAAATTGAGTTTTTCATTTGAAAATGAGAAATGTTTAATTGAAAATGAGAAATTTCCATTTGTAATTACGAAATTTTTATTTGAAATTGAGTTTTCTATTTGAAAATGAGAAATTTTCATTTGTAATTGAGAAAATTCCATTTGAAATTGAGAAATGTGTAATTGAAAATGAGAAATTTCCATTTGTAATTGAGAAATTTTCATTGGGTTTTTTAAATTTCAAATGAAAGTTTCTCAATTACAAATAGAAATTTCTCAATTCCAAATGAAAATTTCTCAATTACAAATCAATTCTCATTTTCAAATGAAAAACTCAATTTAAAATAAAAATTTCTCAATAAAAAATGGAAATTTCTCATTTTCAATTACACATTTCTCAATTTCAAATGAAAAACTCATTTTCAAATGCAAATTTCTCAATTACAAGTGAAAATTTCTCATTTCTATTTTTCTCAAATTTAAATGAAAATTCTCAATTTTAATTAGAGATTTTTCATTTTCAAATGGAAATTCTCAATTTCAATTGGAATTTTCTCATTTTCAAATGAAAATTCTCAATTTCAATTGGAATTTTCTCATTTTCAAATGTAAATTCTCATTTTTAATTGGAATTTTCTCATTTACAATTGAAAATGGTGTAGAACTAAACTAGATTTCAGTGTCAATCGTCCAGTTAATAAATTATGTATACTTCTCATAAGATGTTTTTTTATTGTTAAAACACATTTTTTATTTATAGGCATAGACCAGCTAGCCAAACAAAAGTCACCAAAATTCATTCAAAACAAAACGAAAAAAAATAAATATATAAAAAACAAAACAATTCAGCAGTAAAAAAAACAAAACAAAAGGAGATATAGATTTATATATGGACTGTTAACTGATAATTTATATATATATATGTATATATATATATATATATATATATATATATATATGTATATTTATTTATATACTTCCATGGTTATGTACGTGACATTTGTACACGTTTTATTGTTTTTGAATATTGTGGAAATAAAAATGGATTGGAATTTTTGAATGAATTTTACAATCGTACATTATATGTGATGAGTTCTTTCTAAAAAGTGTATATATTAAAAAATTGAGCACTGAGTACCCAAGTTCCATGCATTCAAAGTTGACTTACGCACGTGACAAAAAAAGTAAGTGCCTTTTAGAGCCGTAAGGAATATTGTAAAAGTAAGCGAATTATAGGAGATTTTTTTTTCGGAAAAAATGTTTTTATAAAGGCTATTAATGGACCTTTATAATCATGTTTTGTTCAAAAACAAATATGCATTGGTTGGCTAAGAAAAAACAAATTTGTTCATTACGCACGTTACATTATGCACGTGACACTTTTTACCTTCATACATATTTTAGTAATTTAACATATATTTTCAGAAATTTTTAAGAAAAAATTTGGCACAAATCATTGTTTTGATATTGGGACCATGGCTATTGAAATCGGTCCATTATTTATGGTACTTCCCATAGGTCCCACTTCCCGGAATTGATATTTTGGCCACAAATATCAATATTTTTCCATGAATTTTGAAGCAAATACTCCTTATGTAAAACTGAATCACTGTACAAAATTTCGTTGAAATCGGTTCACATTTGATCATAATTCCCATACAAACTCTTCTGTCAAAACGCACTAAATGAAGCAAAAATCACTAAAACACTCGTAAATCTGAAGATAATGAGAATTCTGAGTTCATTTTTTGCATACATAATATTTGTAAAAGCCGTAATCAATTTTCTAAATTTCAAGGTAATCGGTCCATATTTGACCCTAGGCCCCATGTAAGCCAAACTGACAAAAACAGCTTAAATATATAAGTTTTGAGAAAATGTTTCTATGATGGCAAAATTTAGCAAATATTAGCCTTTATACAGGAAGAAGAACACCTTTGACCTTAGTGGTGAAGGGTATCGTATGGTCGGACTTGACCGACTATAGCACTTTCTTACTTGTCTTAAATTAAAATAAAATTTATCAAATGGACATAAATGAACAGCATTGAATTTTTCGTACTTACTATTACGCACGTGACAAAGTTCAAAAATCAAAAAAAAAATTACTTTTTGTAGAAGGCTATTAATTTCAATAATTTATTTAAGCAAACAAAAAACTTGCTTTAAAAACTAAACAACAAGACACTTCAACTAATAATGAGCAACTAGTGGCATTATGTGGTTCTTTTGCTTTACGCACGTGACAAAGGAATGTTGCCGAAAAAAACATTTAAATATTCCGATATTGATGCACAGTTTGCTCTCATCTCACATTTTTATATTCATTTGTTGTTGTATCAGTTACTTACATACCAAACTGCAATATTACATATATATTATTTTCGTCAGCAGCAATGACAAATAATGGATGTTAAAGCTTTTAAATTGAATTAAAGAGCCTTTCGTTTTACATACCATTTTTTTGCATTTAAGATTATGATAGGCTGAAAATTTGTTTACATAGTAAAATCTTAATAGTTTCTTTTCAATTTTCTGTTCTTAAAAATATTATGCGAGCGTTTTGATTTTTTAACTAACGGTGGACCATTTCATGGAAATGCCCATATATATATATATATACATATATATTTATATACATATACATATATACGTATTTTTTTGACCTATAATATTATAATCAAAATATATAAAAATTATAAGTATATAATATATATAATAAAAATATAATTAATATACAAATTATTTTTAATTTTAAGCTTCTAGTGTTCAGTCTGCTCTGGTCCGCTGTTGGGGGTACAGGCGGTCTTGCAGTTTGCTCCGGTATGGGTATGGGCTAGTTTCACCATATGGTGTATAGTACCCGTGATATGGATGCCCGGGATATGAAGGCTATCCATAATTTTCGTTTGCCACATTCGCTTTGTGTGCTTTAAACTGCACCATCAGGCCCACTTTTTCTCCACAAAATGGGCAGAAAAAATGCTGAAAGAAAAACAAAAACTATTAATAATATGTTATTTTTTTTTTCAAATAAATACTTACGTTTTGCCCTTGTGTCACTTTTTTTTGTTATTTTGACATTAATAAATAACTTGGTTTCGCACTTTGGGCACTTTTGTTAACCTAAAAAGAGATTTATAGTTAATGATTATTATTTTATATCAACCTATTATTTCATATTATAAAAAATTTCAATACCAAAAATTTTCTATAAAAAATGTTAATACCGAAAATTTTCTATAAAAAATGTTGATACCAAAAATTTTCTATACTAAATTTTAATACCAAAAACTTTAGATAACAAATTTGAATACCGAAAATTTACTATAAAAATTTTAATACCTAAAATTTTCTATAAAAAAATTTCAATAAAAAATTTATACTCAAAAATTTTCTATAAAAATTTTAAACTTAAAAATTTAAAAAAAAAATTTAATACCAAACATTTTCTTTAAAAAATTGAAATACCAAAAATTTTCAATAAAACATTTTAATACCAAAAATTTTCAATTAAACATTTTAAAACCAAAAATTTTAATACCTTTAAATTTTTTTTATGGTTTTTCGTTAATTTTTTAGTCTTAAATTGTGGGTAAGCAATTGAAGATATTTAGTTACATACAGTTTGTCAAGTAATTGTTTGCATTAAACAAAAATATTGAAAATGCAATTTAAATTTTGAAAATTGGACACACATCGTTTAAATTTGTTTCTTTTGTTTAACATATACCGTTAATGTAACTGTTTAGTACAAAAAGTCACAAAAAAAATTGAAGTAAATACATGCATTGCAGCAACAACAATAAAAAAAGAAATATACTCAATTAAGAAGGCGTCAAATAAATGTTTGCACAATGAGCAAAAATAACACCAAATTTTCTTATTTACCGTTATATTTTTCATTTTATAATACTTTATGAGTGTAATACAATGAAAATGAAGTAATAGAAAGTACAATTCTTAAAAAAAAAGAAAATTTGTGTGAAATAGATTTCTTGTATTTATAAAACAAATGCCTGGAAGACTGATTTCGAAAGGCGTTATAAAATAAGTATAATTCCATCACTATAAGTGCAACTTTGCCAAGGAAAACACTGAAATGTTCTCCCGTATGGTTAAGACGTAATAACCTGTACCAAAACGAAAATATAAAACAATACAAATTTAAAGTAAAATAATTAAAACCTAATAGAAAACTCGGCACTCCAGCATTAGGGGCTTAAGTCCGAAGTGAAAAATGATTATGGGCTAAGAGTATCCCAAGGAGCCAACCGAAATATACTGGTAAAACAGAAGTATTCATCTACAGTGGCTATGAAAAATCTACTTCTTTCAACGTGAAATATTAAAAGTCGCTTTTTGCTTTCTATTTCGCACTTAGAATTAGTATTGGGGTGCATTATTTTCTCTAGCGACACTAAAATGATGTTGTATTATCATAATGGATCCACAAAAGTTTGGAAGCCGAGTTAAGTGCCCTGTAGCCAACTTGAAGAGATTTTTCATATTTTACGTTGTTAGCAGTATACTTTTCCTAGCCACTGTAGATGAATTTTTCTGTTTTACTAGTATATTTCGGATTGCTTTATGTAATACAATTAGCCCTTGATCATCAATTTAGCCCATGATCATCATCAGAAAACACTTAGGAGTTAAGCCCCTAGTCCTGGGGTGCCACTTTTCCCAGACGGTTTTAATAATTTTACTTTGAACTCGTATTTTATTTTGGGCTGCATGGTTACCCTATTAATTCCAATATTCCTTCTTTTTCAGCACGGGATATAAGGTAATAACCATACGGGAGAACATTTTGGCGATTTCGCTGGCGAAGTTGCCCTTATAGTCATGGAAATACGCTATTCTATAACGCCTTTTCCAGACATCTTTTTTTAATATAGGACACCTAATGCACATATTTTTTTTCTTTTTTTTTAACAACTGAACTTTTTATTACTTTATTTTCATTCAATAACACTCATAAAAAATTATAAACTCAAAAATATAACGGTAAATATGAACATTTGGTGTTATTTTTACTCATTGTGCAAACATTTATTTGACGCCTGTTAAATTGAGTATATCTCTTTTTTATTGTTGTTGTTACAATGCATGTATTTACTTCAAATTTTTTTACGACTTTTTGTAGTAAACAGTTACATTAATGGTATACGTTAAACAAAAGAAACAAATTTAAACGACTTGATGTTCAATTTTCGAAATTGAAATTATTATTTGAAATATTTTTGTTTAATGCAAACAATTACTTGACAAACTGTACATCTTTGTATTCCATAGGATTCCAATGTATCACCTTATTTGAGCTGAACTAGAACTGAACCTAAAACTGAACCTAGAACTGAACTAGAACTAAACTAGAACTGAATTAGAACTGAACTAGAACTGAAATAGAACTGAACTAGAATTGAACTAGAACTGAACTAGAACTGAACTAGAACTGAACTAGAACTAATCTAGAACTGAATTAGAACAGAATTAGAACTGAACTAGAACTGAACTAGAACTGAACTAGAACTGAACTAGAACTGAACTAGAACTGAACTAGAACTGAACTAGAACTGAACTAGAACTGAACTAGAACTGAACTAGAACTGAACTAGAACTAGAACTGAACTAGAACTGAACTAGAACTGAACTAGAACTGAACTAGAACTGAACTAGAACTGAACTAGAACTGAATTAGAACTGAACTAGAACAGAACTAGAACTGAACTAGAACAGAACTAGAACTGAACTAGAACTGAACTAGAACTGAACTAGAACTAGAACTGAACTAGAACTAAACTAGAACAGAACTAGAACTGAGCTAGAACTGAACTAGGACAGAACTAGAACTGAATATAGATAGATAGATATGTATGCAACTTACCATTTTTTTTTTTAATTTTAAATTTAACTTTAATTTTTTTTAACTTTAATTTTAATTTTTTTAACTTTAATTTTTTCGCTATGACTGAACTGTTTGAAATACTATAACGCAATGAGCGTCATAAACCGCCATTATTTGGCTTCACCTTTTTGAAGGTTGCCACATAGTTTAGTACTAAAAAGTAACTAAGGTGTTACCGTTTATATTTACACAATATATTTATCTCCATATATATTTTTATCATGACGCCTGATATAAACTTATTAATGTTTTTACTTTAAAATAATAAAATTTATTAAGATACTATAAAGAAGCAAAACACGGAATTCATTATACTTCCAAACGGAATTGAATTCTGTGACAGGGCATTTTCTATAGAAAAATACTGAAATTTTCTATAAAAAAATTTATGAAATTGAAATTTTTTCATAGAAAATTTACGATACTGAAATTTTTCTATAGAAAAATCAACGTTTTTGAAGTTTCTGTACACCAAAATTTGCGATATTGAAATTTTTCTATAAAAAATATATATAAAATCCATCGATTATATATATAAAATATATTGTTAAGATCAAAATTTCGATTTATAAAACAGTTTTCAATAAAAAATTTTTACACACAAAACTGCTACGCAAAGCTTTTTAAAAATCTGAATGTATTATTTATTAAATTGAGGGTTATTTTAAACATATATATAAATAAAAAAATGTTATTAGATTTGAAGAAATATCCTAAGACATATACATATGTCCCAATGTGGGGGCATGGTGCATATTAACAAAAAAATCTTTTTATAAAAAAAACACTAAAAATTCAAACAATACTTACAATTAATATTTTAATGTATCGAAATCAGGTTTGAAAAAATGCAAAATCGTATCGAAAAACAGTTTTGAAAAAATTTAAATTAGACCGACACTTAAATGTTACGCTTAAATGTTAAATTTTCCATTTTAGTGGTAAAAACCACAAACTAAGCAGACACCTTACTTGTGACGTTTCAAAAAGTGGATTAATAGCAGTTTGTGCCGCCATCTTAACCCTTTTATCTGAAAAACAAGTTGTATACTACATGCCTTAAAAACAATGTGCTAGTGAAAACAGCTACTATATGGTACAACATTTACCATATGATAAAAAATCAAAGCAAAACAATTGGGGGTTGAAAATTTTACAATAATTTTCTTTTTAAAATTATAAATTAAAATAATCAAACAAAAAGCATGATTTAATAAAACTGAAGGTTGTTCCATTCTCTCTTTTTGTCGCCATGATAACTTTCTGACGTTTGTTAAGATAGTGAAAGTTTGTGCTACCATATTTTTGTCGACAATCCCACTTTTCTGAAATGGTATGATGACAAAATTTATGTAAGCATATATATCTTGATGCATAAAAAACTTATGAATATTTGCTTAAAAGTTTGATAAATAATCATACAATTTGTTTTAACTATATTTCTTTAATATTGAATGTCTTCCTTATATGATTTACTTCAAATTTACACATTTTTGATAATTAATCCCAATGTATTACGTACCCCTTTTCTTAGTGTGGCAACGTTTTTCTTGAATTTGTTTTCAAATATCAAACTTCAAAAACCCAATATACTTCAAAATAATTTTGAAGAGAGAGAATGAAACTTCCTTGTTATTATTATTTCATGACAAAAAGTGTTTAAAATATTAAAGAAATACAATTGAACCAGGTAAGTGGCAAATTCAATTTATTTATAAGCTAAGAGGTGTATTTTTAAAACTAAAAATTCTCTTTTCAGCTTCTTTTTGTAAATAAAATTTAGAGGCAACAAATTTTAATCCTTTTTTTTATGAATGAAAAGTTCACAAAAATGCAAAAAACTGCTTATTAAACGAAGGAAAAAGGCAATGTCTAAAGGTAAGTAATGTGTTTGAAGTTATATATTTGCATTTATAAGAATATTTCAGTAACAAAAGTTTCTTCTATTGCAGCGAAAAGTTGTTGTAGCCGGCAGATGGAAGTAGATGTTTTTTTCAAACAGTAAGTAAGTGAGAATTTTAATCAGATTGAATCTGACGAAAAAGGCAAGAACTGAATGGAAGAAGCAGAATAATAAGAAGCGGATTTTAAAATTATTAAAGGAATTTGGGCAAATTTTCCTTACATCAAGCTATTATAGAAAAAAATAAATACTCTAATGGTTTTTCTTATACATTTTTTATTTACATATCATAAATCGTTTTGGCTAATAAAAAACTAAATTTAGACATTAGCGCTGCTTAAGGACTTTAGCACCGACTGGAGCAAATCTTCTCAGGATCAATCGTAAGTATCTTCAACTATATATAGGGAAGAATAAATCATTAATTTATTATTTGTATTCAATTTTTTTCCTATAGTTTCAATTTACCTTTTTTTTGATGAAAACCCTCAATTTGGACCTGGTACTGCTACAGGACTTTGGATTGGACTGGTATAAATCTTCTCGGGATCAATCTTAAGTATCTTCAACTAACTCTAGGGAAGAAAAGATCATTAATTTATTGTTTATATTTAGTTTTTTCATATAGTTTCAATTTACCTTTTTTTTGATGAAAAACCTCAATTTGGACCTGACACTGCTACAGGACTTTGGCTTGGTCTGGAGCAAATCTTCTCGGGATCAATCGTAAATATCCTCAATTAACTCTAGGAAAGAAAAAATCATTAATTTATTACTTATATTCAATTATTTTCATATAGGTTCATTTTAACTTTTCTGATGAAAAACCTCAATTTGGAGATGGCACTGCTAAGGACTTTGGCTTGGACTGTAACCATTCTTTTAGAGATCAATGAGTGTAAATCTGAATAATAACTATAAAATGTAGTGTTTTTATTAATTTACTAAAAAAATGTAATAAAAGAGCCCATGAAAAATATTTTTTTATTTTATTTTTATCTAAACAGTATTTTTAAAAATTAAAAAAAAAAATAATTTTTCTATAGAAAATTTTTCGGTTAAAAATTATCCTATAGAAAATTTTTCGGTAAAAAAATTTTTCGGCTAAAAAAATTTTCTGTAGAAAATTTTTCTATAAAAAATTTTTCAGGTTAAAATATTTCTATATAAAATTTTTTCGGCGAAAAATGTTTTTTATAAAAAATTTTTCAGTTAAAAAATTTTTCTGAAGAAAATTTTCGGATTTTAAAATTTTCGTTTAAAAAATTTGTCCATAGAAAATTTTTCGGTTAAAAAATTTTTCTACTGAATTTTTTTATAGAAAATTTTTCGCTTATAAGATTTTTCTACAGAAAATTTTTCGGTTGAAAAATTTTTCTATAGAAAATTTTTCGGTTGAAAAATTTTTCTATAGAAAATTTTTCTATAGAAAATTTTTCGGTTGAAAAATTTTTCTATAGAAAATTTTTCGGTTGAAAAATTTTTCTATAGAAAATTTTTCGGTTGAAAAATTTTTCTATAGAAAATTTTTCGGTTAAAAAAATTTTTCTATAGAAAATTTTTCAGTTAAAAAAATTTTTCTATAGAAAATTTTTCGGTTAAAAAATTTTTCTATAGAAAATTTTTCGGTTAAAAAATTTTTCTATAGAAAATTTTTCGGTTAAAAAATTTTTCTATAGAAAATTTTTCGGTTAAAAAATTTTTCTATAGAAAATTTTTCGGTTAAAAAATTTTTCTATAGAAAATTTTTCGGTTAAAAAATTTTTCTATAGAAAATTTTTCGGTTAAAAAATTTTTCTATAGAAAATTTTTCGGTTAAAAAATTTTTCTATAGAAAATTTTTCGGTTAAAAAATTTTTCTATAGAAAATTTTTCGGTTAAAAAATTTTTCTATAGAAAATTTTTCGGTTAAAAAATTTTTCTATAGAAAATTTTTCAGTTAAAAAATGTTTCTATAGAAAATTTTTCGGTTAAAAAATTTTTCTATAGAAAATTTTTCGGTTAAAAAATTTTTCTATAGAAAATTTTTCGGTTAAAAAATTTTTCTATAGAAAATTTTTCGGTTAAAAAATTTTTCTATAAAAAATTTTTCGGTTAAAAATTTTTTCTATAGAAAATTTTTCGGTTAAAAATTTTTTCTATAGAAAATTTTTCGGTTAAAAAATTTTTTTATAGAAAATTTTTCGGTTAAAAAATTTTTCTATAGAAAATTTTTCGGTTAAAAAATTTTTCTATAGAAAATTTTTCGGTTAAAAAATTTTTCTATAGAAAATTTTTCGGTTAAAAAATTTTTCTATAGAAAATTTTTCGGTTAAAAAATTTTTCTATAGAAAATTTTTCGGTTAAAAAATTTTTCTATAGAAAATTTTTCGGTTAAAAAATTTTTCTATAGAAAATTTTTCGGTTAAAAAATTTTTCTATAGAAAATTTTTCGGTTAAAAAAAAAACGAAAACACTGAATTTCCTGATATTTCTTAAACTATATACGAGATTAAGTTATTTTCTTCTGCAGACTAAAACCAACAACTTTGCTTATGATCATTACATAATCAAATGCATATGCACAGTTTCGGATTCAAATCATTTTAAACTATTTTCAATGCCGACATCTATCGAGAATTAATCGCACCAACTTAGAAACCTAATACGCAACAACTTTACTACAGATCATAGCATAATTATGGTCAACCTCCAGCTTAACCTAACCTAGAAGCACAGTTTAAGATTTAATTTATTTTTTTTATTTGATATACTGACCAATAGTAGCTATTGCAATTGTATTCATATTTATTACAATTAATGTGATTCCCGGGGAGGGGTTATGGTGCTCTAACTAAATGTGAACCGTTTTCGTCCATTTTCAATACACAACTTTCTCAAGATATCGAAAATACTTTTGCAAAGTTTTCTCCCTCAATTTGTTTTTTAAGGCGCTATCGTGCTTTCATTCAATGGACAGACGGACATAAACCCCCTATCTTTTTGGTATTTTTGTGTTTCCAAAAGTTTTTATATTGGAGATATGGTCAAATGGTGACTGATTGTGACAAAATTTTGCACACTGGCTAGCATTCACATAAGACTTCTTTGTTGCTGTTGTTGATGATGTTCTTGATGCTGTTGTTCCCAAAAGTGTTTTGTATGGGAGCTATGGTTGAATAAAAACCGATTTTGATGATGTATATCCTTTCTAGAGCTTATGTAAAACTTTTATATACCTACCAAATTGTGATAATTTGTTATTCATTGGCCTAGACGAGGTTGTACGGAAGCTATGGTCAAATGTAAACCGATTTCTTCTAATTTCAATTCCAAAAGAAATGAAATGCTTTCAACAGACAGACACCTGAAAATAAAATTTATTAATAATTATATTAAAATTATAATTTGCTAATACTTACATGTTGCAGTGTTTGTTAAGCTGCGTTTAGACTGTGCAAATATTTGTGCAAAACTATAAAAATTTTGTTTGTCCTAGTGTAAACACTCGAATTTGTTAGCCACCAAATATTTTTCGACTGTTTGTTGGCTAAAAAAATCTTTGTTTGTGAATAAAACTTTGCATAGTGTAAACACTTTGTCAGCTGGTCGTAACAAATTTTTGGCTCGATATTTTGTTTGTTCTCACAATATTTTTGACGGAACAAATAGCGACAAATAATTGTAGAAATGTGGGTTACCAACAGTTATTTTTGACAGTACTTAACATATAAAAAATGAAATAAGTTGAAATGGCAATACTGGTGAATTCGTTTGACAGATTGGTAAGTAAAAAGCGCTTTTTTGTAATTTTTTAATATAAAACATATTTTCTAAAAGAAAATGGAAGACATCAATGCAGCAATTGAATCGCCACCATCTGCCAAAAAAACAAAAAGGAAGAGGATGACGCACGAATGGAGTGAAGAAAACATATTTAAATTGATCGGCGAAGTAGAATGCCATCCTTGCATTTGGAATGCATCAAGTGCTGATTACCACAAAAAACCCATGCGGGATAGCGCATGGACTGAAATTGGCGATATGTTAAATGTTACAGCGGAGGAAGTTTCCACAAAATGGTCGAATTTGAGGATTCAGTACCGGGGCTACCTTAACAAAAAAAAGAAATCTGGACAAGGTGCAGACAATACACCAAAGTGGAAGTATTTTGATTCCATGGCTTTTGTTGGACGTGCGGAGGCTAGCCAGCGGCAAGCAACAACAACAAATTTAAATATTTTATCTGAAAGCGAAGGTAAACTAATGATAATGCATCCATTAATTGTTAATATTGTTTTCATCAGAAAATTTTTTTTTTTACAGAATCACTCCTATCATCTGCGCCTTTGTCGAACAACACAACGACAGATGTCATGGCAACATTTTGTGATGTTGTTCAAACTATTAAGGACAGGCGCAAATCTTTAAACCCTAATGAGGAATTCGGACGCTACATAGTCAGTGAGCTCAATGCTTTGAATGAGGGCGATGCTGCAAACATAAGAAGAAGTCTTGGAGGTTTTTTGTTTAAAGAATTAAGTGAGCTCAAACAAAAACAAAATGCAGCGGAAGAGCTGAACCACCTCTTTAATTGAAAATGATGAATGTAATAATTTTTACTTAATATTAATATTGCCAAAGAATTTAATTTAATATTTTTTTTTATCAAATATTAATTTTAAAATTGCTAACGAATGTGCCTTATTTTTACCTTTTTAACAAACATTAATCTTAAGATTGCCAAAGAATGTGCCTTTATTTTTTTAATAAAAATAAAAATATACTTCAAATTGACAAATATTGTTTTAAAAAATAGACAGCAATTCAGTTATATTTGTTGATATTGAAAGGGTACTTCTCCTTCATTTATAAAGTACTGGCTGAATTCATTCTTAATTTCGTCTATTGTTTCGCTGTTGTAAGAACGTTGTGTTATGAGAGGATGTAAAGATGAATCAATTGCATCATTCCGCCATTCTCCTGGAGTAATGCTACCATCGGCATTGTCACGATCAATCAATGAAGACGTTAAGTAAATTCTTGGGTTTCTTATCAATAGAAAATTGTGTAATGCACAACAAGCAGCGGTTATTTTTCTTGCTTTTTCGGGATTAAGCTGTATTGGGCTGCGGAAAATGCGAAATCGTGCTGACAATATGCCAAATGCATTCTCTACAACGCGTCGTGCTCTTGATAGGCGATAATTAAAGATGCGTTGAATACCATCAAGCCTGCTCTTATTGAAGGGTTTCAAAAGATTTGTGCTTGCAGAAAATGCATCATCAGCCACTAGGACAAACGGCATGCATTTTGACCTTTCGGGCAATGGCACAGGCTGAGGAAGATGGAGAGAATTGTTTTGTAGCGCATCGTAGAATGCAGTTCTCCGAAAAACGCCCCCATCAGAAACCCGACCATTTGTTCCAACGTCTATGTAAATAAATTTATATGACGCATCGGCAATGCCCATGAGCACAATACTATGTGTGCCTGCAAAATAGAACAAAAAATTTATTGATTTATCAATTATTTTTGCATAAATTTTGAACAACCTTTATAATTAAAAAATACGCTTCCTGAATTCTTAGGAGCCACCATCACCACATACTTGCCACCTACGGCACCAAGGCAGTTTGGAAAATTCCATTTTTCCAGAAACTCATCTGCAACGCTTTTCCACTCCTCTTCGTTCGATGGAACCTTTTAATTAAAGAAAATGTAATTGAAACTTTGCAATTATATGTAAATACTTTTACCTTCATAAAATCTGCTTTTAAAACATTGTAAATAGCATCGCACACTTCTGGCACAATTCCTGATATCGTGCATGCTGGAATCCTAAAAACATATTGCAGCGACGAGAAACTTTCGCCAGTGGCCAAATATCGCAAAGTCAGAGCCAATCTTTCAGACGCAGATATTGGTTCCCTCAAATGTGTGGTTTTCTTTGTTATAATCGGCGCCACTAGATACAGCTTTATTTGAAAAACATTAAGATATATTTAATGTTAATATGCTGAATATTGTAATCAAGTTACCAAGTAATCGAAGTCATTTGAACCCATGCGCACGAAGTTTTTATGCAGCGAAGGTTCTTCAGAACGTAGTTCCTTTAGAAGTTTTTGGCAACATCCTTCCATTTTACGACGCTGCACCCAAGCTCGAACCCACATTCTTCTGGATCTTCTTTTTTTCTTTTTGCTGGGTTTCTGAACTGCTATAGCTCCAGCAGTTATTAAAAATAAGTCTTCAATGTCACTGTCACTAAACATTTTAACTTTTCACGTTGCTTCACAAACACAATTTGATACTATTGTATTTAGCAGATAAATTTCATAAACATAACAACAACATTATTTGACAGATGTTTGTCATACATACCGGACAAATAAAATTATTAGTGCAGTGTAAAGGGGTATACAAATATTTGTACCAAACATGGCTGACACAAAATCTTCTGTTATTTGTGCAAATAAAATTTAAACAAATATTAGTGCAATCTAAACACATGCCCAAACATTAGTCACAAACCATACTATTAGCCCAAACCATTATTTGTTGTGTTTGGACAAATATTAGCATAGTCTAAACGAAGCTTTAGAGTGCTGTGCCCTTTGAATTGATGCAACAAAACTAAAGAAACAATTCTAATTTTGGCGCAAATTAGAATTTTTCTTAATTTTGTTGCTTCTAATAAAAAATTTTCTTATTAAAATGTAAACAAACATTACCCCGAATTTAAAAAGAGACAACGGTATGTAAAAAGTAACATTTGCAATCTCTTTTCAAATAAAGGATTGACGACAACTTGGTTGCCAGACTTATTTTTTTTAAGTGTCCTATCTGTGCATAATTTGTGGTAAAAACCTTTAAACAAAATTAATAGCTGTTTACGTGTGACCGATTTATCCACGAAGTGTAATTGTATTCCCCTTGCAACAAATTGTTTGTTAAACTTTAGGAACACCGGTGTTCCATATGCGTCGTAGGGTTAAACAATTTTTATTTTTTTTCATTGTATTTTTTCTTTGTTTGTCAAAAATAATTAGATTAAAATAAATCTTAAATGTTCATAAAAAACATTTGTAAAGCATTTTATCAGCATGTGAGGTATGTACGAAGTCCGAAAAGTAAGAATAAACTATAGAGTGATGCGTGTGGTGCAAATACATATTATCTTTTACTTCTAATTTCCTTTTGCTTTCTTGATATAACAGGGTCAAAAAAATTTACAACTCTTAATAGTGATTTTGTCTGGTGTAGTTGCCCATGAGTTACAGGATGCCATACACTTTTTAAATTATGTGGCATCTCACTTATATACATGGCAACGCCTGTCTTCTAATAATTAGAACTATACGAAGTGGAAACCTTATTTGCCGGTGCTTTTAAAAATTTTAACCTGGCAACAAATTGGGAAGATATAAAACGTTTTTACAACAACAACAAGGCATATAAAACGATGTTCCCACGGCAGTATGTTCTTGGTGTTAAAATGAGTGAAATATAAAAATTGCTTATTTTAGAACATTTCAAAAATTTTTTTAAACAACTTTGTTCTGCCAAAAACGATGTAAGGTACAGTGTGATATACGAAACTAAGCCCAGTTAGGTCCTCTATAGCCAAGGTAATATACAACTCCATTTTTCGGAGCTAGGGCCCGGAAAGTAAATTGAGTGAAATTTGACGATTTCAAAACTTTTTTTAACAACTTTGTTTTACCAAAAACGGTGTGAGGTACAGTGTGATATACGAAACTAAGCCCAATTAGGTCCTCTATCATCCCCATATAGCCAAAGTAATATACAACGCCATTTTTCGGAGCTAGGGTCCGGAAAGTAAATTGAGTGAAATTTGACTATTTCAAAACTTTTTTTAACAACTTTGTTCTACCAAATCGGTGTAAGGTACAGTGTGATATACAAAACTAAGCCCAATTAGGTCCTCTATCATCCCCATATAGCCAAAGTAATATACAACACCATTTTTCGGAGCTAGGGTCCGGAAAGTAAATTGAGTGAAATTTGACTATTTCAAAACTTTTTTTAACAACTTTGTTCTACCAAATCGGCGTAAGGTACCCAATTAGGCCCTTTATTACCCCAATATTATTTTATTTTAACTTTATTTTTTTTATTAATTTATATACTTATTCATATATGTACATAATACAAAGCCTTCAATGGCCAAAATAAAATATTACAAAGCAAAAAACACTAGTAAACTAATTTCAAAACACAACAAAAACTAAAATATTATAATTATATTATACAAAATAACTTAAATACAAATTAATATTATTGTAATTATTAAAATATTAATTTTTTATTTGTTAAATTTGGTTTTATTTAATTTTATTTTCATGTTGTTGTTGTAAAAGCTTTATATCTTTTCTTTAAAACTCATTGTTGCCACATTAGAAAATGTACTAAAATGAGTAAAATTGTTCTAGAATTCTAAAAGAAAGAGAGGGGGTGGGTTTTTATTTGATTCGATCAGAGAAATTAAACCCCAACACAAACATTTGTATCACTTTGAGTAAAAGAGAGAAAAAACATAAAAGTTTTATATCTCCGTTTTATATTTTCACGCCGATACAATATTGTAAGATCTGACCATCGTCTGAACGTAGCTTTAGAGTTAAGTTTTACAACCATAATAGCTTCTACATTCTCCTCAGACAAATTGTACCTTAAGTCTCCAAGGATCAGTCGTAACGCCGAAAAGGTCCTTTCGACACTTACTTGTGTCGCCGGTACGGAATGAATATTCAAAGCCAGCATCCGTAACCATGGAAGAACGTACTTCTTACTACTCCAATACTCTATGAGTTCTTCGTCAATGCCAATTCGCTTTTTTGTAATTTCCTATTTCATAGAAAGCTTTGCGTATGTTGTGGTTGATTTCACAGTCATCATCATCACTGTCAGACAAATTTGACACTTCCATTTCGCGAAAAACAATTCTCAATAGCGAGGAAGAACTTTATACGCTGCTTTCGTCAATTATTAGGTCTTTATTTTGTTTCGGTGGGCTAGCAGAAGATTCACGATTTTCCTAGGTTTTTATCAAAAAGTTTATCAATATTTGGTAACACAGAAAAAATTTATGAAATGAATATGTTTGAAGTAGAGATAAGATTAAGGGAGACTTGTAACTCACGCATGCTCTTTCACGTGAACATAAAACTCGAGCTTACAAAATACTAAATTAAATTGTAATATCGATCTTTTATTAGAAACCTAATTACATACACAGAGTTACTAAAGTATACGTACGACCAACTGATTGCTTGTTTTATAAAAATTTGTACAATTATTTTTTGCTTTTTTCTAATTTTTAATAAATATAATTAAAGAGTGTTTAAAAAATGCAGCCAAGTTTTTTTGTTAAGAAAATACAACCGTGAAACTCTCAAAACGCATTCCTGAAAAGTTACAAAAGTATACATACGCACTTTGTTTTTAAAGTACCGTTATAAATGCCGCTAGGAATTTTATACAAATGCATCTTTTTCATTAGTAGAAGTTGTTAAGGTTAAATACGCACTTGATTTTTCCGCGTTTTGTTATCTAATAAGAAATAATAGTAAAAATGCCAAAAACTCGAGAAATTTCCGAAGAAATTAGAAAATTGGTAATAAAATTAAAGAATGAAGGCAAATCTCTTCAAAAAATAGGTGATATATTAAGTCTACCGAAATCCCCAAAAATGGAAATTGTGCCAGCAAACCACGCTCTGGTCGTCCCTCTATGCTGAGTGAGAGAATGCAAAGGACGATTATCAGATCACTGAAAGAAAATCCGAAGCAAAGTGCGGTCAAAATAAATCACAAACTGGAGTCCTGTCATGGTACCAGAGTATGTACCCAGACAGTTCGTCGTTGCATTAAAAAAAGTGGCTTTGTTAACAGAGTTGCAAGGAAAAACCTTTGCTTCGAGCCGCAAATGTATCAAAACGCTTGGAGTATGGAAAAAAATATCAAAATATCCACATAAGTGATCCTACGTTTTGGGAACGTGTAATATTCACGGACGAGTGTAAGTTTATGGTTTTTGGAGGAGACGGACGTGCCAAAGTTTGGAGAAAACCCAATGAGGAGTTCTTACCACAAAATGTAAATTCCACTGTAAAACATGGTGGAGGCTCCTTAATGGTCTGGGGATGTATGGCCGCAGGTGGTGTTGGATGCCTAAGGTTTATCGAGGGAACAATGGATAAGACCGCGTATATCGAAATTTCAAAGGACAGTTATCTTCCTAGCGTCAAAAAACTTGGTTTAGAGGAAAATGGAATATTTATGCAAGATAATGATCCTAACCATTCCTCTAAAATAGTTAGGGAATGGTTGCTGTATAATGTCAAAAAGCAATTAGAGCATCCACCTCAATCGGCAGATTTAAATGCTATTGAGCATTTGTGGGATCATCTTAAAAGAGCCATTCAAAAAAGGAATATAACGTATATTCCTACATTAAAACAAGCATTGATAGAAGAGTGGAATTTAATTTCTCCGGAAACGACCAAAAAATTGGCGTTGTCAATGCCTACTAGACTGTCAGCTGTTGTGGAAGCCAAAGGACGCCATACCAGATATTAAAATGTATTTTTTTTTAATTTTTAAAGTCGTACGTATACTTTAGTAACTTTATACAAAAGTGAAATATGAATTAATTTTAGTTTTGATAGATATTGAAGTACATTTTTAATTTTGTTTTTTTTTTGTTAATTTTGTTTAATTTTGTTATTATTTTTATAAGAAATATAAATGTTTGACAAAAACAACCACATTTTATTTTCTTTTTTCACCAAAACATCGAAATATGGTACCGTATGTATACTTTTGTAACTCTGTGTAGTTCCTTTATTCGAGGGTTGAAATAACACTCTGATACACTAAAAAAAACTCGGGAAACGACCTAGCTTGTTGGCCTTATTGGGTACATGATAAATCGTAAAATTTTGAAATACATACATCGTAGTTTAAGAGTTACACGCAAAAAATCTATTTTAACGAGATCGGCCAGTTTGTACCCGATTTTATTTTTTTAACAGCAAGTAAAAGAAAACAGAAATAGCATATAATTTTTGACAAATTTGTAAATGAAGTGTTTTTTTTTTTTGTTAAGAATATCTAAAAAAAACAAAATTTTTCTTTTTTCACATTAGTAGCCTTTTATTGCTTATTCTTACATAAAAGCTCATACACTAGGGTGGGTCGTTTTTTTACTTTTGTCTCTGATCGACTTCTAATAGTGAAATTATATGGACAAATTATGTCAAACGGAAGTGTGCAAAATATTATTGATTTATTTTTAGGATACGAGCCCGCGCAACGGACCCAAAGTTTTTGAGCCAATTTGTATGGGGAAAACTGAGAGTATTTGCAGTTTTTGCTACATTTCGTCCATTTACAATTTATTTTAAAGAGAAAAGATAATGGAATCTAAAAGTGAGTTAATGCATAAAAAAGACTTTGCCTTAGTGTAAAATAATTTCTTTTAAGTATATTTATTAAAATTCAGTAATAAATTAATAATATTACGTATTTAAAAAATAAAAGGAATTACAAAATATCAAATTTTTCATCTTTCACTCCGGAAAAAAAGGGTTAAGTTTACCCAATTTTAAAAACAAAGAACCTGTTTATATTTTCCATAGTATGGATAATTTTATTCCATATAAACATTATTAAAATTGAACATACATAAGATTTATGAAGCATTTACTCAAATTATGAGCAACAAATTACTTTTTTGCGAAATTCGTGGAATTCGAACACAAGGTACGGGAAAATGGTTTGAGTTGAGTTGAGATATCGACCTAAATTTGAGTTTTATTGTCTTTTTTATCTATTTTAACACACCGATGAGAGAAATTCGATTTTGTAATATTTGTTTAACAAAATTTTCAAAAAATGCGTTTTGAAACCCACCTGAGAAAAATTACCCATTTTACCAAAATTAGTATATTTCGAGCTAGTGGATTTGGGTGACATGCCAATTTGTTGACATAATTAACAACACGCTTCGCTATTTCTGTTTTATCCAACGGAATTTCAAGGTCCTTGTGTAAGTTGGTGTTTTTAACGTACCACGGGGCGCCAGTAATTATTCTTAAAAGTTTATTTTGCCGCCTTTGAATTTTCTCAATATTTGAATCTGAGGCAGTGCCCTACAATTGAATTCCGTAATAGAAGAATTTTGCAATCTAGACTAAGTCTAGAGTTTTTACCAATTAGCCAATTAAGTTGGGCTGACTTTAGTTTAATTTGGGTCAATTTGGCATCTATGTGACTCTTCCACGTAAGCCGTCGATCCAAGTGAATACCCAGGTATTTCACTTCTGATTGTTGGGGGATAGATTGGTTATTAATTTTAACTGGAGGGCACGAGTCTCTACGCAATGTAAAGGTGATATGAATGCATTTTTGTTCATTCACTTTTATTTTCCATTGGTTTAGCCATTTTTCTATTAGAAATATGTGGTTCTGTAAATTCTTAGATGCTTCAACTGGGTTTTCATTAATACTTAGAATGGCAGTATCATCTGCAAATGTGGACGTGTTTGTATATATATGTGCGGCCATATCCGGCTCAGAAGGAGGGATACTAGCGACTTGTACAGCAGCTAAAGAAGATGGATTAATAATGTAAAAAATCCTACTCACGCAAAGAATTATGAAGTTCCAAATGGATTTTCATAATTAAGAATTTTAGATTTTAAGATTTGATTACTTATTGTTAGTTCATGGTAAATGAAGATTCAATAAATAAATAAAACATGCAAAAAAAAAAAAACAAAATTAAACTATGAAGTACCTACAAGTCTTGAAATAATTAATCAAGTCTTACTTTGCGAACTTTTGCCCAAAGTAGCTTTTTCTAGCGGTGTATCCTTAGGCGTATTGTCAAGGACACGTATTTTTGGGGGGAAATCGCAATAACCTCAAAACTGTTTTATGGATTTCAAATATTGATGACTTTGATAACTTTTGTTAATATAAACGAATATCAATAACTAATATGTCGTTTTTTCTATATAGAAGTAGCTTCAAATTACTGTACAAAACAAAATAGGTTTTTATAGAAAAAAGTTCAAATAAATACTTTTGAACATTAAAGATTACAAAAAAATTAAAAAAAAAAAAAAAATGCGAAACTTTTTAAAAAAAACTTACCTAATTTCTCAGAATTTAAACCTATGCATACAGCTTAAATAAGCTTAAATTGTTTAACATTTTAAAATCGCTCTGCATATACAAGAGTTGGAGGTACTAAAGTACAAGACCTACCCTAGAACATTTTTGTAAATATTTCGAAATTTTGCACGTGTTTCGAAATCTTTGAAAATTGGTTTTGTATGTCCTCACCTAGGCCAATAAGCCCCACTAGGTCACTTCCCAAATTTTTACAAATGTTGTTCATTAGTGTGAGTGTTGCCTATCTTAAGTTTAAAGTTTTATCGAAAATAGCATACCTTTTCCAAGCTTTGGATTACTTTAAATTCATCTGAAACGTGGATCATTTTCAAGTAAAATTGATTGTCGGGATTCGATATTACTTAAAAGTTTTTTGCTGTCATCAGTGTCAATATTTTTTAACTTGAAAATTAATTCCATCCAATATTTGTATAAATATCCTAAAAGAAGTTGAGATTCTTGTAGTTTTAATGTAATTTAATTTATAGGACCTAAAACAGACACTAAATATTTACTTGTCGTTCATTCATTGTCACGAAGTTGGTCAGAATCCAAGAGATTGCATATGCAAAATTCTTTAAGTTCTAAAAGTTGCTTAATCATATTGTATGTAGAGCTCCATCGAGTCACGACGTCTACTTGAGGTTTTGGCATTTTACAATATATTAGACTATACCTGAAAAGTTGAAATTATTATTTGTAAAAATTTTAGAAAAAACACTTCATGATGGTGTTTTATATGAAAACTTGTTTAATAAGAAACAAGTAAGAGTGGTATATTCGGCTTTGCCGAATCTTGGATACCCTTCACCAATGGAGTTGCAAAAGTACTTAATGTAATTCCAAGCAAAATTTGGTTATACTAGTATTATATGCAAAGAGTCTTTAAAATTAAGAGTCGGAAAAAGAAAAGCTTTTCGGTGGCGTCATCATCAAGAATAGTTATGCACCCAAAGGTTAGGTTGGGCAGGTGGCTGATGTCTAGGGAAGCTTCACTTGGGTTTTTAAGTGGTCCCTTTGTGAAAGATAATGATTACTAGACTACAAGTAGAGAATGCATTATTAAGCCAGCCAGTAGCTTCGAAATAAAATAGACACATATTTTACGAACATTTAATAAAGTTCGATAGACCAGATAAACCATGCAGAAAAGATGCTTCAAAATGTAGATGCCCTTACATTTGCAATAGCACATCGATTTGATGAAGTTTAAGTATTCTGGCATGCAACCCAAAAACACAGTGCCCAGTGAGGGTTGTGCACTTTAATTCGTACGAATAATCCAACTAGTAAAAGTTCTTGATTAGTTATGTAAAACTCTGAAGTTAGCGGACTGATTTAGGTCACAGCTTTAACAATGATAAGCCATAAAATTATAGGGTATACACTCTTAGTTTTAGATACATACGTGAAATATATAGCTTTTGAATGGATGGATATCAGCTTTGTCGGAAAAGTTATTAAAGATTTACTTATTTATCTGAAGTTAGTTAATTAATTAAAATGAACACTTCATCAATAATATTTGGGATGTATTGTTCTTTCGATCTGTCCGATGGATGTTTGGAAAGTTTTGATCTAGTTCCTTGTGCAATTTTAATGTGATTTAATTTATCAGCATTAAATCGATTCCCGGTCGGGGTTATACTTCACTAAATGTGAATAGAGCTCGCCCATTTTCAATATCGAACTTTTCAAGAGATCAGAAATACTTTTGTCAAATATTGTCCCTCTAGAAAGTTTATTTTAGGCGCTATCGCCCTGAATATCAATATTGTACAACGTCTTTATACTAAATGTCATCATCGTATCTTAGGCGAAGTTATAAGGGATCAATTGTCAAACGTGAACGGATTTCTCCCAATTGCAATTAAAATTTAAATTTTCGTTGATATGTGAGATACTTACATACATATGTAGGTTTTGAACGGATATCATGTAGTTAGCTGCATTTTTGTACTTCCTAGGAAGATTACCTATAATTTGATATATAATACATTCTCAAATGTTATCATAATGTTCAAAAGTCAGACACAAAATTAAGATTAATGCAGACTGTCTGCTAAAATCAGATTTGTGGAGCTCCTGGATTTTACACAAAATTTTAGGATATTGGGCCACCCTGAATTTTATCATTGTCGATCAAAACACCATCGCTTAAACGCTAAATTATATCTACCACAAATTACCGAATGCATCAGGATTTAGGTAATCTGCTGCGAAGGACGCTATTAAAATTCATCAAAATAAACACCTGAGATATCGACAAAACAGGAACACCAAAAACTTGACTACAACAGAAAAAATTACAGACAGGTAGACGGACGGACAAAAAAACAGACGGACGGACGGACAAACAAACAGACGGACGGACAGACAAACAGACGGACGGACGGACGGAGGTTGCGAAATCGATTCTCCTGCCGATTCAAAGTTGATCGGTACAGTTTGAATGGTATTCGTAATCAGATTTGTGGAGTATAGATTTTAGGAAATCCTCCCATAAAGAACGATGTCAAATTTCATCACAATCGGTCCATAAACACCTGAGATATCGCTGAAACAATACTTACAAAATGTAAACAAAATTTCTTAGACACGTACTTTGGGCAATTTGCTGTACATCAAATGTAGTGTTATGGCGATATCTCAATTGTATATAGACCGCTTTTGATAAAATTTAATAACGTGCTTGGTGGGGGAATTTCCTAAAATCTGATATAAAATTTATGTAGGTCCGTACTAAAGGAGGATAGTTTTTCCTATTTCTGCATTTAATTTTTTCAACAAACATTCTCTAATGTGTTCTTTGGGCAATTTGCGATACATCAAATTCAGTGTTTTGGCGATATCTCAGTTGTTTATGGACCGATTTTGATGAAATTTTAGAGTGCTTTGGGAAAATATTTCCTACAATCTGATATATAACATATTATCACATGTACACCAGGAGTATCTTTTTTCTCTTGTTATTTAAAAGTGTGTTTCAATCAAAAATTTTCAAATTTTCGTCTAATTTTTGGTATTTTTTCGATATTTTCGGTGTTTATAAACCGATTTTAATGAAATTTAATAGCGTTCATTGCGGGAGAATTTCCTAAAATCTGATATATAATTTATGTAAGTCCATCCTCCAGGGGCTTCAGAAACTTGATTTCAACAGACAGACAGACAGACGGACAGACAGACAGACAGACAGACAGACAGACAGACGGACATCGCTTAATCGATTCTCCTCCCGATTCTGAGTCGATCGGTATAATTTTTATGGGGTCTACGATCACTAATAAAAAAATTTACAAACGGAATCACAAACTTATAATACCCTTTCACCTATTGGTGAAGGGTATAAAAAGGACAGACAGGTAGACGGACGGACATATAGACGGACGGACAAACAAACAGACGGACGGACGGGCAAACAAACAGACGGACGGACAGACGGACGGAGGTCGCGAAATCGATTCTTGTGCCGATTCTGAGTTGATCGGTACAATTTGAATGGTATTCATAATCAGATTTGTGGAGTATATATATCAGATTTTAGAAAATCCTCCCATAAAGAACGATGTCAAATTTCATCACAATCGGTCCATAAACACCTGAGATATCGCTGAAACAATACTTACAAAATGTAAACAAAATTTCTTAGACACGTACTTTGGGCAATTTGCTGTACATCAAATGTAGTGTTATGGCGATATCTCAATTGTTTATAGACCGCTTTTGATAAAATTTAATAACGTGCTTGGTGGGGGAATTTCCTAAAATCTGATATAAAATTTATGTAGGTCCGTACTAAAGGAGGATAGTTTTTCCTATTTCTGCATTTAATTTTTTCAACAAACATTCTCTAATGTGTTCTTTGGGCAATTTGCGATACATCAAATTCAGTGTTTTGGCGATATCTCAGTTGTTTATGGACCGATTTTGATGAAATTTTACAGAGTGCTTTGGGAAAATATTTCCTACAATCTGATATATAACATATTATCACATGTACACCAGGAGTATCTTTTTTCTCTTGTTATTTAAAAGTGTGTTTCAATCAAAAATTTTAAAATTTTCGTCTAATTTTTGGTATTTTTTCGATATTTTCGGTGTTTATAAACCGATTTTAATGAAATTTAATAGCGTTCATTGCGGGAGAATTTCCTAAAATCTGATATATAATTTATGTAAGTCCATCCTCCAGGGGCTTCAGAAACTTGATTTCAACAGACAGACAGACAGACGTCTGTCTGTTTTATCAAAATCGGTCCATAAACAACTGAGATATCGCCAAAACACTGAATTTGATGTATCGCAAATTGCCCAAAGTACACATTAGAGAATGTTTGTTGAAAAAATTAAATGCAGAAATAGGAAAAACTATCCTCCTTTAGTACGGACCTACATAAATTTTATATCAGATTTTAGGAAATTCCCCCACCAAGCACGTTATTAAATTTTATCAAAAGCGGTCTATAAACAATTGAGATATCGCCATAATACTACATTTGATGTACAGCAAATTGCCCAAAGTACGTGTCTAAGAAATTTTGTTTACATTTTGTAAGTATTGTTTCAGCGATATCTCAGGTGTTTATGGACCGATTGTGATGAAATTTGACATCGTTCTTTATGGGAGGATTTTCTAAAATCTGATATATATACTCCACAAATCTGATTATGAATACCATTCAAATTGTACCGATCAACTCAGAATCGGCACAAGAATCGATTTCGCGACCTCCGTCCGTCTGTTTGTTTGCCCGTCCGTCCGTCTGTTTGTTTGTCCGTCCGTCTACATGTCCGTCCGTCTACATGTCCGTCCGTCTACCTTTCTGTCCTTTTTTCTGTTCTAGTCAAGTTTTTGGAGCTCCTGTTTTGTCGATATCTCATATGTTTATTTTGATGAAGTTTAATATCGTCCTTCGCAGGGGATTATCTAAATCCTGATGCATTCTGTAATTTGTGGTAGATATAATTTAGCGTTTAAGCGATGGTGTTTTGATCGACAATGTTGAAATTCAGGGTGGGACAATTCAGGAGCTCCACAAATCTGGTTTTAGCAGACAGACACACTGCATTTATCTTAATTTTGTGTCTGACTTTTGAACATTATGATAACATTTGAGAATGTATTATATATCAAATTATAGGTAATCTTCCTAGGAAGTACAAAAATGCAGCTAAATATATGATATCCGTTCAAAACCTACATATGTATGTAAGTATCTCACATATCAACAAAAATTTAAATTTTTTAATTGCAATTGGGAGAAATCCGTTCACGTTTGACAATTGATCCCGTATAGCTTCGCCTAAGGCAACCTCTTAGTAGCTAATAAATGACAAATTATAATAGATACGATGATGACATTTAGTATAAAGACGTTGTACAATATTGATATTCAGGACAATAGCGCCTAAAATAAACTTTCTAGAGGGACAACATTTGACAAAAGTATTTCTGATCTCTTGAAAAGTTCGATATTGAAAATGGGCGAGCTCTATTCACATTTAGTGAAATCTCCCATATAAACCCGACCGGGAATCGATTTAATGCTGATAAATTAAATCACATTAAAATTGCACAAAGAACTAGAGCAAAACTTTCCAAACATCCATCGGACAGATCGAAAGAACTATACATCCCAAATATTATATATGAAGTGTTCATTTTAATTAATTAACTAACTTCAAATTAATAAGTAAACTTTTCCGACAAAGCTGATAACCATCCATTCAAAAGCTATATATTTCACGTATGTATCTAAAACTAAGAGTGTATACCCTATAATTTTAAGGCTTGTATACATTGACAATCATTGTTAAAGCTTTGACCTAAATCAGTCCGCTAACTTCAGAGTTTTACATAACTAATCAAGAACTTTTACTAGTTGGATAATTCGTACGAATTAAAGTGCACAACCCTCACTGGGCACTGTGTTTTTGGGTTGCATGCAAGAATACTTAAACTTCATCAAATCGATGTGCTATTGCAAATCTAAGGGCATCTACATTTTGAAGCATCTTTTCTGCATGGTTTATCTGGTCTATCGAACTTTATTAAATGTTCATAAAATATGTGTCTATTTTATTTCGAAGCTACTGGCTGGCTTAAATATGCATTCTCTACTTGTAGTCTAGTAATCATTATCTTTCACAAAGGGACCACTTTAGAACCCAAGTGAAGCTTCCCTAGACATCAGCCACCTGCCCAACCTAACCTTTGGGTGCATAACTATTCTAGATGATGACGCCACCGAAAAGGTTTTCGTTTTCCGACTCTTAATTTTAAAGACTCTTTGCATATAATACTAGTATAACCAAATATTGCTACGAATTACATTAAGTACTTTTGGAACACCATTGGTGAAGGGTATCCAAGATTCGGCAAAGCCGAATATACCACTCTTACTTGTTTCATTATTATATGGTGTTGACAGCACTAAATCTGTTATTGTCGCCAATAAAAATAGAAATTAGTTTAATCTTGGCTACAGCTACAACGGTGGTCGGTAGTCGTGTAGCTGTGCCGACGTTAAAAAATTTATTCGCATTTAAATGCGTGTAACCTTATTTTGACAGGTTGTAGCCTGTAGCCGTGATTGTGTTTCTAGCATTATGCTGTTGTTTTTCTATTCTCCTGGTAAAGTCGAGTCAGTTTAAAACAAATTTAACTTATTAATTCTTCAAAATACCACCATCCCCACCCCCTCAAGATCACATAGTTATGAGAATATATTTTACTGCGAGAAACATTTTCGTTTTTATAACTAAGAATATAAAACTAAATGCTAAAAAGAAAAAATTCATATTCAGGTATGTGATGGAAAACGATCGATCGCGATCGTTTTCAAATCGATCGATTTCAGATATATTTTTGAGATAATTTTCGGTTATATTCCCAAAAATTCAAACCAAATGAAGGATAAAATATTAGTCAAATTGATTAAAGCCAAAATTTTCATTTTTTTTTTTTTTGGGAGAAATAACCGAAAATTAGCTAAAAAATATGTCTGAAATCGATCGATTTGAAAACGAAAAATGTACATCACATACCTGATTATTTCTTTTTACTGTCGTATAAAATAGTTCTTAAAAGCTAAAATCATTTTAGCACACCACGAAAATATGTGAAGCAAATAGTAAATTTATATATGAAATTTTGGAAATAGTTTTTGGTTTCAGTTTTTATTTAAATGAAAAGGTGAGAGGTGTCATATTTTATCTTTGTTTAAAATAAAAATATGAATACGTTTCATATTTACTTCGAATATGATAATTAGGGGAAAAAACTAAATATTAAACCCTGCTTTTTACAATATTTATATGATAAACATACTATGTACATATAATTTGAAATTATGTGGTAACCCGTTTATTTCCCGGTTGATTTGGAGCTCATAAAGTAAAAAATGTGGAGAGTTGATAATGTAGGGACAGTTCTCCAAATTTTAGGGCCATAAGACCTGTCATTGGATGACTTATCCAAGTCATATGGGGTGGGCAGCCTGTCCAGGACGATACATCATGTCCTGAAGAATTATTGAGCATGACCAATGCGACCGGTCCGTCCGGTCGCATTGGTCATGCTAATTCAACATTTGTTCTGTTCAACATTAAATGTATTAAGCTTCCTGTCCTAACATTGACATTAATTTTGGCACGAAATTTCTTTTGTGAATATGCTACCCAACTGAGAAAGATCCCCCCTAATCCGGCGACTTACAGCCCAACACCAAAGTGCCAATCCATGTCGAAGCAATAGGGTACATGAAGATATTACCGTCTTCATACAAACAGCATATTTTATCACAGATTTTGGCTTTCATCACTACCATCATTTTGCCTCTTTTTCTTGCTTTTTCATTTAGTATTTGAAAGTTTTAATAAATAGTGACTGCTATTTATGTCTGTGAACCGCCGTGGTATAGCAGGTTAGTCATCCGCCTATCATTCCAGAAGTTCCAAGTTCGATGCCGACTTGAAAAAATATACAGTTTATCAAGTAATTGTTTGCATTTAACAAACAAAGTGAAAATGCAATTTAAATTTCGAAAATTAAACATCAAATCGTTTAAATTTGTTTGTTTTGTTTAACATATACCGTTAATGTAACTGTTTACTACAAAAAGTCGTAAAAAAAAATTGAAATAAATACATGCATTGCAACAACAACGATAAAAAAAGAAATATACCAAATTTAAAAGGCGTCAAATAAATGTTTGCACAATGAGTAAAAATAACACCAAATATTCTTTTTTACCGTTATATTTTTTATTTTATGTTTTATGAGTGTTACCCAAAAAAATTAAAGTTATAAAAAGTATTGTAAACAACGCGTGCATTAGTTGTCCTATATTTAAAAAAAAATGCCTGCAAAATTAATTTCGACAGGCGTTAATATAAGTATAAATATATAAGGGCAAATTCGTCAGGGAAATCGCTAAAATGTTCTCCCGTATAGTTAGGACATCATATCCCGCGCTAAAAGTGAAGGAATATTGGAATTAAAAGAATAACAATGCAGTCCAAAATGTAAAAGAATGCAATTTTAAAGTAAAATTATTAAAACCTTCTAGGAAAAGCAACACTTAAGGGGCTTAAGTCCGAAGTGAAAAATGGTCATGGGCTAAGTGTATCCCAAGGAGCAATCCGAAATATACAGGTAAAACCGATGTATTCAACTACAGTGGCTAGGAAAAATCTACTTCTTTCAACATAAAATATTTGTCCTTATAGTGATGGATTTTCCATACATTTTTTTTAAATTTAGGACAACTAATGCACAAATTTTTTTACAATACTTTTTATAACTTAATTTTAATTGAATAACACCCGAAAAAACATTATAAAATCAAAAATATAACGGTAAATATGAACATTTGGTTTATTTTTACTAATTGCGCAAACATTTATTTGACGCCTCTTAAATTGTGTATACAGTTTGTCAAGTAATTGTTTGCATTCAAAAAAAAAATATTGAAAATGCATTTTAAATTTAGAAAATTAAACATCAAATCGTTTAAATTTGTTTGTTTTGTTTAACATATACCGTTAATGTAACTGTTTACTACAAAAAGTCGTAAAAAAAATTTAAATAAATACATGCATTGCAACAACAACGATAAAAAAAGAAATATACCAAATTTAAAAGGCGTCAAATAAATGTTTGCACAATGAGTAAAAATAACACCAAATGTTCTTATTTACCGTTATATTTTTTATTTTATGATGTTTTATGAGTGTTATCCAATAAAATTAAAGTTATAAAAAGTATTGTAAAAACAACGCGTGCATTAGTTGTCCTATATTAAAAAAAAAAATGCCTGCAAAATTAATTTCGAAAGGCGTTATAGAACTAGCATATTTCCATCACTATAAGGGCAAATTCGCCGGGGAAATCGCTAAAATGTTCTCCCGTATAGTTAGGACATCATATCTCGCGCTAAAAGTGAAGGAATATTGGAATTAAAAGAATAACAATGCAGTCTAAAATATAAAACAATGCAATTTTAAAGTAAACTTATTAAAACCTTCTAGGAAAAGCGACACTTCAGGGGCTTAAGTCCGAAGTGAAAAATGGTCATGGGCTAAGTGTATCCCAAAGAGCAATCCGAAATATACAGGTAAAACCGATGTATTCATCTACAGTGGCTAGGAAAAATCTACTTCTTTAACATAAAATATTGAAAATCAATTCATGCTTTCTATTTCGCACTTAGAATTAGTATTGGGGTACATTTTTTTCTCTATTTATGCTTAAATGATGTTGTATTATCATTATGGATCCCCAAAAGTTTGGAAGCCGAGTTAAGTGCCCTGTAGCAAACTTGAAAAGATTTAAATATTTTGCGTTGATAGCAGTATACTTCTCCTAGCCACTGTAGATGAATATTTCAGGTTTACCGCTATATTTCGGATTACTTCTTAGCATACACATAGCTCATGATCATATTTCACTTACGAGGTAAGCCTCTAGTGCTGGAGTGCCACTTTTTCCAGACGGTTTTAATGAATTCATATTGTGTATTATTCAGGGCTGCATGGTTACCCTTTTAATTGCAATATTCCTTCATTTTCAGCACGTGATGTGATACCCTAACCATACGGGAGAACATTTTAGCGATTTCCTTGGCGGATTTGCCCTTATAGTGATGGAAATACGCTAATTATATAACGCCTTTCGAAATTAATTTTCCAGACATTTTTTTAAATTTAGGACAACTAATGCACAAATTTTTTTTACAATACTTTTTCTAACTTAATTTTAATTGGATAACACCCAAAAAACATTATAAAATCGAAAATATGACGGTAAATATGAACATTTGGTGTTATTTTTACTTATTGCGCAAACATTTATTTGACGCCTTTTATATTGGGTATATTTCTTTTTTTGTTGTTGTTGTTGCAATGCATGTACATATTTATTTCAATTTTTTTACGACTTTTTGTAGTAAACAGTTACATTAACGGTATGTGTTAAACAAAATAAACAAATTAAAACGATTTGATGTTTAATTCTCGAAATTTAAATTCCATTTTCAATTTTTTTTAATGCAAACAATTACTTGACAAACTGTAAATTTTTAAGAAAGCGGCGGTTCACCTCATAACTTAGCTTTATTGAGCATTAGGCTATGTAAAACTTATCTAATGCATTTGCCGTTCGGAGCCGGAGTTAAAACGTATGTCCCTTTCAATGAGTCTAAAAATAGAATCAGATGCAACTCATTGTCTGAGAGAAGTACCCTTTGTTCCAATTGGAATGTTGTCGGGCAATTATACATTATATATACTTTTTATGTCAGCTTTTTAAAATTTTGAGGTACCAAAAATAAAGTTCAATGACTACTATTTGTCACAATTTTTAAGTTAAATAACACTTAGGTATAGTTTTTAGGGATTCAATTTTTGTTTCAATTGTTTTTTTTTCAACAATATTTTTTAGCGTCTTTTCACTATTTTTGCTTTTTAATATTCTTTTGGGCTTTGCATTCTTTTTGGCCTGCACCGTTTAGTGTTTTTTTTTAATTATCGAGTTTCAAGTTTTATTAATCCCATAAAATTAAGTTACAAAAAATTCTTAAACTAAAGCTTAACAACTAACGTTTTTCTTACATACTAATGTATAAGTCGAGAACTTTCACATTTTATTTTTTAAAGTAGTTTGAATATCAACATCAATTTAACATATATTTATGCGCATATATTTGTCTTAGACCCACCTTTTAGTACACCAATAGGCTTAGAATCACTTTCTGAGTCGATTTAGCGATATCAGTCCTTCAGTCTGGCTGGCTGGACCCCATGTAAACTATGTAATCAAAGTACAGGTCGCAATTCTAAAGATAATTTGATGAAATTTGGCACTGAACATTTTTTTGATAGTGTGTGGCTATTCAAATTCGTCAAAATCGGTTCATTATTTGTGTTACCTTCCATAGGTCCCACTTGCCGGAATTGATATATTGGCCTCAAATATCAATATTTTTCATGAAATTTAAAACAAATACTGCTTATGTAAACTAAAATCACTGTTCCAAATTTCGGTCCACATTTGACCATAGCTCCTATACAAACTCCTCCGTCAAAACGCACTAAATGAGACAAAAATCACTAAAACGCTTGCAAATCTGAAGATAATGAGAGTTTAAAGTTTATTTTTTTTGCATATATAATTTTTAATTTTTTTAATAATTGTAATCAATTTGCCAATTTTGACCCTATCCTCATATAAGTCCAAATGGCGGAAACTGCTTAAATATGTATATGTACAAGTTTTAAGAATACCTTTGTTTGATGGCAAAATTCAGCAAATATTTGTCTTTATACAGAAAAAATAACACCTTTGACCTTAATGGTGAAGGGTATCGAATAGTCGGGCTTGACCACTATAAGCACTTTCTTACTTATTTTTTTTTTCAATTTCATTTAATTCCCCAAAAAGGGAGACAATTTTCAAAATCTTATAAAATAAAGAAAACAAACTTACGACTAAAATAACAAACTTAAAATAAAGGGAAATATATTTACAAAAAGGAAGTACAGAAAGATATATTTACAAAAAGACAAAAATGCTATAAAGGGGGTTCAAAGAAAGATTTAAATAAAGAAAAGTTTATTTTAAAACTTATCACATGTGCAGCCGTATATTTATTAAAAAGGTTTATCAAAAATTTTTATTTTTTTCAATTTGTTTTTTTTATTTTTGCCTTTAAAGGTAGAACGATTGACACAAAGCACCAATTTTGCACAGTTTTTATTGTGCAAAATTGAGAGAAGTGGTGAAGGAACATATATCTATTATGGTTTAAAAATTTATTAACAAATTTTTTGATTAAAAAATAATGGAAATTGTTGGATATTGTGTGCGATTTTGGGGTTGACGGCTTGCCGCTATTTAAAAGCAGCTCTAAACAAGCTTGGCCGATTTTAGGAAGTATTGTTGGGTCAAGCTACGTGTTGCTTATTGGTGTGTTTGAAGGATTTTCAAAACCCAATAGCGCAAATGATTTTTTAAAAGAATTGACATTAGAACTTAATACTCTAATACAAGAAAAATTGGGTTTTGCTGATAAGTTTTTAATATTTAAGCTCGTTGCTTTGTTGTGGATGCTCCAGCAAAATCCTTTGTTTTAGGAACTAAGAGACACAGTGGATACTATTCCTGTACTCGCTGTACACAAAAGGTTCAATTTGTCAAGCATCGCCTTATTTTTCCAAGCGAAAGCGAGTGTACGAAACTTTCAGAAATCGTTCTTAACCAGAACATCATTTGAAGCATTTATCTTCACCATTAGAAGAACTAAACATACATATATATTGTTGCACAGTGCTCACTTGATTATACGCATGTTGTATGTTTAGGCGTAATGCGAAAGCTGTTAAATTCTTGGGTATAGAAAAAAGGTGAAGATTATTCATTAGTATCATGGGAATGTGAAACAATTTCAAAACAGCTGTTATTTAATTCAAGCAATATGACAAAAGAGTTTCAAAGGAAACCACACAGCTTAAAAGATCTTGGAAGATCAGTCGAACAATATATGCTTTAGATTGTTATAAAGAAATAATACTTGGAAAGTATTGTTCTTTCAATTTGGCAATTCTTTTGTTCTTAGGGTATACTTAGACTTTAATTGATTGATATTGTATATAGATTTTGAAAGGATATTTTTAAAATTAATTTTTTCAATTCTATTAAGTTGTTTTTTGTGTTAATCACGGAAATCTTACCTATATTTTGATATGTTAAACTTACATAAATTAGACCTAAAATACATTTAAAAGTTAAACGCAAAAGTTCTATATTGTTCAAAATTTTGTATCCTGATTTCGGTGTCTTGACTTTATATCTGGCAACTAACAAATATCACTACATTTTAAAATACGTGTATATGTTTTTCTTATAGGAAAAGCACATGGTTAATCTTGAATGTCTGTGAATTTAGTAGGCAGAATTAATACCAATATATGCAATTATATACAGGGTGGCCCAGAAAGACCGAAGTGGTGTGAATTCCTTATAACTTTTTTATTATAATTTTTTTTTCTTTTCTTTTCAGTATTTTGTAAAGAAGACTTGGATAATTTATAATGGAGCAATACACAATTGAACAACGTGCCCAAATTGTTGAAATTTACTTTTCAAATCAACGGTCCATTGTGTTGACTCAGCGTGCATACCGTCGTCAATTTAATGTGCGGGTTGCACCCTCTCAGTCAACAATAAACCGTCTGGTTGCAAATTTTCGAGAACAAGGAGAAGTAAGGAACCTTCTTGGTCCCGGCAGACACCGAACTGTCCACACGGCTGACAATATTCAAGTGGTACAGGAGAGTATTCGGGAGGATCCAGAAACATCAACCAGGAGACGTTCGTCACAACTGGGCCTCTCAAGAACGTCGCTGCAGCGAATTTTGCACACCATAGGATTGTTTCCATACAAAATTCAACTTGTCCAAGAATTGAAACCAACAGATTACCAGCAACGACTTGACTATGCAATTTATTTCCAGTAAAAAGCACAAGAGAATCCAAATTTTATTCATAACTTAATAATGAGTGACGAAGCCCATTTTCAATTAAATGGGTTCGTTAACAAGCAAAACTGTAGGATATGGGCTACGGAAAACCCGAGAGTACTTCATCAACGACAATTGCACCCAGTTAAGTGTACCGTTTGGTGCGGTGTTTCTTCAGAAAGGATCATTGGCCCATTTTTTTTTTTTTTTTTGAAAATGAACAAGGTGTCGCCATTTCCGTCAATGGTGATCGATATCGGGCCATGTTGCAAAATTTTGTAAGGCCAGCCGTGGAAAACCATCCGCAAATATGGTTCCAACAGGATGAAACCACAGCGCACACTGCGAGGGCCACAATGACTCTTTTACGCGACATCTTTGGTGAAAGAATAATTTCTCGTAACAGCAATTTTAATTGGCCTCCGCGGTCCCCGGATTTAACCGCTCCAGACTGTTTTCTTTGGGGCTATTTAAAAGGAAAAGTTTATGTTAATAAGCCTAGGACTATTGAGGAGTTAAAAACCAATATTCGAGAAGAAATTAACAATATACCACCGGAAGTTTTGCGAAAGGTCATGGAAAATGTGTTGGAAAGAGCACATTTGTGCGAAGCAGAATATGGCCACCACTTGCGGGATATCATTTTTAATAACTAATCCAAAAATATTCCCCATAAATTTAATGTATTTAAAAAAAAAAAAATTAAAAAAATATCTCTTAAATAAAAAGTTATAAGCAATTCACACCACTTCGGTCTTTCTGGGCCACCCAGGACCACCCATAAAAAGATTACCTACAATTTAATATAAACATACTTATTATATGTCGCAAATAATGAGCAATTACTATGTTTAAAAGTCATACCACTAATTTTAGACATATGTACATCGTATTTCCGTCTACTGAAATCAGGTTTGTGTAGCTCCTGGATGGCATACCGACATAAGTTAAATATTGGATGTTAATAGTGTTCTATGAAGTTTATTATCAAATTTCAATATACATTTCTATTAACACCTGAGATATAGCCAAAACTCGAAATTCGATGCCGAATTAAAATTTTATATTTCCTTTTAAATTATATTTTTTTAATTTGTATAAAATTCTTCAATTTGTTTAAAATTCCACAATTTGCGGATAGTATACTGACATGAATAATATGTCAAATTTAGGAAATCCACTAAAGCAAAGTGATATTAAATATCATCGAAATCGGTATATAACAATCCGAGATATAGCCAAACCCCAAATTCGATGTCCCGCAAATTGCCGAATTTAAAATATTTTTTTTTTTTTAAATATATTTTTTTGTAAAAAAAATATATTTTTTTGTAAAAAAAATATATTTTTTTTACAAAAAAATATTTTTTTTTAAGAAAGTTTTCTATATTGTATATAAAATTTTAGGAAATCATTCAACGCAAGAGCACTGTTGAATTTCATCGTAATTGATATATCAACAACTCAGATATCGCCAAAGCAAAATATATCGATGTACGAAAATTGGCAATCAATTTTTTTTAAACAGCATTTAACAAAAAATCGAATTATATGTCAGATTTTAGAAAATACTTCAACGCATTTTTAGAAATACTTCATCAAAATCGGTCCATAAACACCAGAGATATCGCCAAAATTAAAAATTCGATGACAATTTAAATTTTTTTTTAAATATGTAAATTTTAAAAAACAATTTTTAAAATTCGTCAATTTGTATTTATCGAATTTTAGTATTTTGGCGATATCTCCGGTATTTATAGACAATTTATCTCGCTACACCATCCAGGAGCTCCACAAACTTGATTTCAACAGACAGACAGACAGACGGACAGAGAGACAGACAGACAGACGGACAGAGAGACAGACAGACAGACGGACAGAGAGACAGACAGACAGACAGACGGACAATACTAAATCGACTCTCCTGGCGATTTTGAGTCGATCGGTATTGGGGTCTAAGACGAATAATGAAAAAATTACAAACTGAATGACAAACTTATAATACCCTTTCACCTATTGGTGATCGTAGACCCCATAAAAATTATACCGATCGACTCAGAATCGGGAGGAGAATCGATTAAGCGATGTCCGTCTGTCTGTCTGTCCGTCTGTCTGTCTGTCTGTTCAAATCAAGTTTCTGAAGCCCCTGGAGGATGTTCTTACATAAATTATATATCAGATTTTAGGAAATTCTCCCGCAATGAACGCTATTAAATTTCATTAAAATCGGTTTATAAACACCGAAAATATCGAAAAAAATACCAAAAATTAGACGAAAATTTTAAAATTTTTGATTGAAATACACTTTTAAATAACAAGAGAAAAAAGATATTCCTGGTGTATATGTGATAATATTTTATATATCAGATTGTAGGAAATAGTTTCCCAAAGCACTCTGTAAAATTTTATCAAAATCGGTTCATAAACAACTGAGATATCGCCACAACACTGAATTTGATGTATCTCAAATTTCCCAAAGTTCGCATTAGAGAATGTTTGTTGAAAAAATGAAATGCAGAAATAGGAAAAACCATCCTCCTTTAGCACGGACCTACATAAATTTTATATCAGATTTTAGGAAATTCCCCCGCCATTCTGTCTGTCTGTCTGTCCGTCCGTCTGTTTGTCTGTCTGTCTGTCCGTCCGTCTGTTTGTTTGTCCGTCCGTCTGTTTTTTTGTCCGTCCGTCTACCTGTCTGGTATTTTTTCTGTTGTAGTCAAGTTTTTGGAGTTCCTGTTTTGTCGATATCTCAGGTGTTTATTTTGATGAATTTTACCTAAAAGATTACCTAAATCCTGATGCATTCGGTAATTTGTGGTAGATATAATTTAGCGTTTAAGCGATGGTGCTTTATCGACAATGATAAAATTCAGGGTGGCCCAAAATCCTAAAATTTTGTGTAAAATCCAGGAGCTCCACAAATCTGATTTTAGCAGACAGACACTCTGCATTAATCTTAATTTTATGTCTGACTTTGGAACATTATGATAACATTTGAGAATGTATTATATATCAAATTATAGGTAATCTTCCTAGGAAGTAAAAAAATGCAGCTAACTACATGATATCCGTTCAAAACCTACATATGTATGTAAGTATCTCACATATCAACGAAAATTTAAATTTTTTAATTGCAATTGGGAGAGATCCGTTCACGTTTGACAATTGATCCCTTATAACTTCGCCTAAGATACGATGATGACATTTAGTATAAAGACGTTGTACAATATTGATATTCAGGCCGATAGCGCCTAAAATAAACTTTCTAGAGGGACAACATTTGACAAAAGTATTTCTGATCTCTTGAAAAGTTCGATATTGAAAATGGGCGAGCTCTATTCACATTTAGTGAAATCTCCCATATAACCCCGACCGGGAATCGATTTAATGCTGATAAATTAAATCAGATTAAAATTGCACAAGGAACTAGAGCAAAACTTTCCAAACATCCATCGGACAGATCGAAAGAACAATACATCCCAAATATTATTGATGAAGTGTTCATTTTAATTAATTAACTAACTTCAGATTAATAAGTAAATCTTTAATAACTTTTCCGACAAAGCTGATATCCATCCATTCAAAAGCTATATATTTCACATATGTATCTAAAACTAAGAGTGTATACCCTATAATTTTAATGCTTATCATTGTTAAAACTTTGACCTAAATCAGTCCGCTAACTTCAGAGTTTTACATAACTAATCAAGAACTTTTACTAGTTGGATAATTCGTACGAATTAAAGTGCACAACCCTCACTAGGCACTGTGTTTTGGGTTGCATGCCAGAATACTTAAACTTCATCAAATCGATGTGCTATTGCAAATGTAAGGGCATCTACATTTTGAAGCATCTTTTCTGCATGGTTTATCTGGTCTATCGAACTTTTTTAAATGTTCGTAAAATGTGTCTATTTTATTTCGAAGCTACTGGCTGGCTTAAATATGCATTCTCTACTTGTAGTCTAGTAATCATTATCTTTCACAAAGGGACCACTTTAGAACCCAAGTGAAGCTTCCCTAGACATCAGCCACCTGCCCAACCTAACCTTTGGGTGCATAACTATTCTAGATGATGACGCCACCGAAAAGCTTTTCTTTTTCCGACTCTTAATTTTAAAGACCCTTTGCATATAATACTAGTATAACCAAATTTTGCTAGAAATAACATTAACATTAACATTAAGTAGTGTTGCAAAACACCATTGGTGAAGGGTATCCAAGATTCGGCAAAGCCGAATATACTACTCTTACTTGTTTTTTATTTATTTCAATTTTATTTCATATAATTTCTTTTTTTTAAAGTTGTTCTTAAACTGCTATTTAATTCTAATTTTTCCTTACATACTAAATCTTTTTTTTAGGACTATTCATATCTTACAACTAATATATTTATATTTTAATATAAACTAGCTTTGATATATATTAACATTAAAATTGTTGTTTTACATTTTTCTTATTTTAAATTCCCTAAAAATTTGATTAAAAAAGGGAGGCACTTTTGTTTTCTAAGACTAAATTAAATAAAACTAATATCATAATACTAAGAGAAGAAATATTTACAATAGAATGAAGAAAGAATATTTACAAAAGAGGAAAGGATGTATGTACAATAGTGCCTACTGCGCAGTGCTGTACACTATGTCATTTATATTAAGACTATTTATTCTCCTGTGGTAGAATAAGAGGTTTGCACCATTATCAAGGAGACCTGATCTTTTCATCTCCAGAAGGTCTATCGGCGACAAATACCTAGACGACTGGACAACCTCCAGATCACTAGCCCTTTCAAAACACTCCTGTACAAGGCTGTTCTCTAGCGAACGACCCTTTTCGAAGGAATTTGATACCTGTATCCATCATGAATACGTCTATTCTGCTAAAGTCAATCGCCTCATAAACCGACCGATTGGGTGGCCTACGGTAGCTGCCGTCAGGTCCGAGGCGATACTTCAGTCCCAGGCTAGCTATCAGTATCCTCCTTTCCCACATCCTTAGTCTCTCCATCTGAGCAGAAGAAATTCTGGACCAGACTGGGACATGAGCGGTCGGATTACTTGGCGATACAACAAGAGCCCAACCCCCTTACCCAGATGACCGACAATTTTTCGGTAGGCTACATAAGTGGATTTTGTTCGCTGTAAGACATGATATTGATCATGTCTGTTATATTCAATATTTTCATGAAATATAACCCCAAGATATTTCATCCTATCGGACGTTGGGATCATATTGTCATTTATTTTTATACAGGGTATGAAAGATCTGTTATTTTTATATAAGAATTTTCTCCTACCTTTAATAATGACAGATTTGACACATTAAGGCAAAGTCGCCATTTCGAGAGGTAGAGACCCAAGTTTAAGAGGTATGTATTCACTCGGCCGTTGATATATCTGGCTCAAGGATCTGCAAATGCCAACAGTATGTCGTCGGCGTACAATAGAATTAAATTTCCGTCAGGAGGTGTAGGAATGTCACTGATGAAAATGTTATATAAGACAGGTCCAAGCAAGGAACCCTGAGGGACCCCTGCCAGTACCGCCCTTTCGTTGGATCTACTATCACCAACTCTTACCCTTAACGTCCTTTCAGTTAGGAAGTTCATCACTATTCTGCAAATGTTGCTGTCAAATCCCATGTTTATCATTTTATATATGATACCGTCTTGCCAAGCACTATCAAAAGCCTTGGCAATATCTATGTTACTTGGCAATATCTATGTTACTTGTAAACCTACGGGGTTGTACCTCATTTCGTGCGGTCTTTTTTTCCTCAATTTTTCTTAGTAGGTCCATTCTGCGTGGACAATCTTTTGCGCTAGCAACATTTTCTTCGATATTACAGTTGGCGCATCTGACTGGAAGCCCTACCTTGAAGGGTTTCTTTTGTATTATTTTCCTTGGAGGGAATTTCACATTTACTGGGACCATGTGATCCTCCACAGTTGACACACCGAAATGGCATCTCACAATTGGAGGATACATGTCCGAAACGTTGGCATTTAAAACATTGTGTTATTTTGCCCTTTTTAAATTTAAGAATTTTAATTCTACAGCTGAGGATGTAGCGTACTTCAAAAAATGCCCCGAAATCGGAATCCCGAGAAAGGCGCAAAAGCCACCTGTCATTGCCCAATTTTACAATACTCAAAATATCCAGTCGTATTTTCAAACTATCTAAATATTCTTTGACTTCATCCTCTTGGTATGTCAGGGATAGTCCCTCAATTACTTCTGACAAAGGTCTCTGGCCTTTAGGTGTGAAAGTGTAGAAATTTACACGTTTCTGTTTAAGAAAAACTTTAAGTTTTTCGAAGTTAGCAATTGTGCAAACCCCTATATTCGTCACGTTTTTTCCTATTAGTTTAATACTATTATTTTTATGGCCTAAGGCCTTGTCTATTTCAATCGAAATCTCCCTTACATTAATATTATAACATGTAACTACGGGTATTTTTTTTGACTTAGTAGTTACATTTTTGTCCGTAAGAATTTGGCTGGTTTCACAAGATTCTTCGTTTTCACTCATGGTCAGGTCTTCTTCATCATAAACAGCTTGGCTACTAGAGGCACCAATTGCATTAATTTCCGAGTCACCGGCGACGTTACTGCTAACAGCACCACTTTCATCAACTTTGGCTTGACCTTTTCGTATTTTGGGGATAGCTCCATTACGTGCAGCATGAGCGTGCAAACCAGCTTCGGCTTTAGCCTGGTTATTTCCTTTTAGTTTTTTTTTGCTTCTTCTTTTTGATTTTTTTTTCAGCTTGTGAGTCAGGGTTCAAAGTTTGCGAATTGAACCGCGCCATTAAATACTCTAGATTTCTTTTAAGGCTTTCATTTTCTTCAGCAATTTTGTTGAATTTGAGAGTCAGCTCATTGTAGGCTTTTTCTCTTTCTTTAATGTAGTTATGAAGATATTGAGTAGAGTCAATTACTCTAGGTCTCTTAAAAGGATTCGGATCAGCATTCTGATCGTCCTCCATGGTGAAGTGGTTCTATCTACAGATTTTAATTTTGTAGAATCATTGATCTCACACCACAATTAATAATTTAATTAAATTTATTTATAAGCTTTACAGATTTTTATTTCTAAATAAAAGATTGTTTTTATTTAATTTCAAGAAGTTTATTTTAAATGAATATTTATTTTAATAGTGTCCTGTCACTATTTTCATTTTTTAAAACGCTTTTCAGTTTATTTGTATTAATTTATAGCTATTGGTTGTTTACAATTCACAAACACTTTTCTTTTCGTTCATTCTTCGAATGTCTTAATAAATAAACCAAAATTAGGTTTGATGACTACTAGTTGTCACACGCTTCACAGTTTTTAATTCAACAACACTTTTATGTGTAAGTTTTTAGGTAGACAACGATCGGCCCCTCAGGCTACAACTAATGGATCTTCAAATTCCATGATAAGTGTTGAGTCCGCCATGGCAGAATTTAATAATATTGAAAAAGATTGTAGACGATACTTTGGGGGAGGTCTATTCCAATGCCTTGAAAAAGTAGGAACTTTTGCAAAGGGATATAGTAAGTTAGGTTCAGAGGGGGAGAAAAAGAGTGCTTTATTTGGCATGTTAATGACACTAGGACATCATGGCTGACTTTATAAAAACCATTTTTATCAATGTTAACTCTATTGTTTCCAAACATAGAAGACATTATTTGAATTTATTTTTAAAACAACATAAGCCGGAGATATTATTGATGGCTGAGCATGGTCTTAGCTCTCGCCATAGATTAAGCATTGATGGGTATATAGTATTTCGACGTGACAGGATCAGTGGACGACGTGGGGGCACAGCCGTACTAGTTAAAGATCATATTCAATGTGAGGAAATAGTTCTCAATACTGGCAATATAGAGAACACTACTGTACGTATTAGGAAAGCAAATGGCAGAGACATTATTGCAATTGCCATGTATCTTCGACCAAGTGAGAACTTTTCTGAAAATTATTTAGATTCAGTACAGCAACTAGCGCAAAATTATAGTGTAGTTGTAGGTGGTGACCTCAACGCAAGACATCCCTATTGGGGCGATCCATACACTAATATAAGTGGACGTAATCTTAGAGAATTTTTGCTGGCAAGTCCTGACTTTGACATTCGACCAACTGCCGGACCAACAAGAATAAACAGGGGAATATCATCACATATCGACATAATAGTGACTACAGTTGACATTATACCGACTACATTTAATGGGCTTCGGACCTTAGAATATGAATCAGATCATAAGGCTGTGGAATTATCCTTTTCTACTGATGAACTTGTATTACGAGAGCAAACAACAAGATATAATTACGAAAAAATAAATAAACGAACGTTTAATAATAGATTATCAGCAAATCTTGCTAATATTAGTTTACCAGTAGACATGAATGTTAATGAGGTTGAAATTGATCAATGCATTGAAGTAATGGATAGAGCATTTATTGACGCTATTGAATATTCAGTACCAAAAATAAAGGTATGTGACAGGGGACTCTTAACACTTCCTTCTCACATTCTAAATTTTATACAAGCTAAAAAAAGACTTAGGCGAATATTATATAGATGCGGTGAGCCAGGAAGGTGCAATATTCTAAAAGCCGAAATTAAGAACCTGGATAAAATAATTCAGGGAGCCATCGCAGTTTTTGAAAGAGAATACTGGGAAAATTACTTCAAGAAAATAAAAATTAATAATAAAACATTTAGAAAGGTAAAATCAGCAGCTGGACTCAATGCACGACCTAGGGTTCAGACTTTAATTGCCACCAATGGTGAACTAGTTTCTGACGATAGTGGAAAAGCTAACTTATTAGCCAATACGCTATTTCAGACATCACCTATGGACCAACAAAATTCAATTGAAGACGAAGTAAGAAATACTATTCTAACTCTTGACAGAATCACACCTATGACAGTATTCTGCGAAACTAGGACAGCTGACCAACGTACAGTTTCTAATAGAAATATTGAGGAGTTAAATTTTGTTGACTCAGAATATATAGGCAATGCCCTTAAAAGGAGATCAAATAAAAGATCTAGTGGTCTCGATGGTATACCAGATTTCGTTCTAAGAAAAACTGATTCCGTCACATGGAGATTTCTATCAATACTTCTCAATCACTGTTTAAATATTGGCTATTTCCCAAAAGCATGGAAAGCTGCACTAGTTGTCCCTATACTTAAGCCCAGAACAGACCCATCCATTGGCTCTAACTACAGACCAATATCTCTGCTATCAGCTTTTGGTAAACTTCTAGAATACATTATTCTGGCAAAGATAAACGAAGTCCTAGTGGACAAAAACATCCTAAGAGAATTCCAATTCGGATTTAGAAATGGTCTTTCTACATCACATGCGTTAATGGTGCTCACGGATTATGTTTCCAAAGGACTAAATAACAAGAAGCCAACAATAGCGGTTAGTTTGGATTTTGCCAAAGCGTTTGACACGGTTTGGCAAGACGGAATTATATATAAACTTCACAGTATGGGATTTGGTTTAGGTATCAGCAGAATGGTGGCAAGTTTCCTAGATTCCCGTACATATAAAGTACGGGTTGGAAGTAATCTTTCTGACGAAAATTCAATTACAGCAGGAGTTCCGCAAGGTTCACTGTTAGGCCCAGTACTATATAACATATATGTCTCTGATGTACCCCAACCTCCAGAAGGTGACCTTTTATTAATATATGCAGACGATATGCTTATTGCTTCATCAGGTGCAAGAGCTAGGACTGTTAATAGTCGTATTAATTGTTACCTAGCTACATTAAAAAATTACTTTGATAAATGGAAGATTAAATTAAACGTGAACAAAACAAGCGCCATTATGTTTAAGGGAATTAGGAAACATATTTATAAAAATTGCAGGACATATATTCCTTCTTTGTCAATGGGCGGTGAAATTATTACAACTTCGGATCGGATAAGATACTTAGGCGTAACATTTCACGAAAAGTTTGAATACTATCGTCATATAGATGACATTCTTGTTAAAGCCAAAAAAATATACTCTGCTTACCAATGTGTGCTAAGAAAGAAAGCAGGTCTGGACCTGAAGATACGACTTCTTCTGTATCGACAGATCATAAGACCTATTGTTTCCTATGCCTTTTCAGCTTGGTTTGGTATTTCCTCATCCCAGATGGAAAGGCTTAGGAGATGGGAAAGAAGGGTATTAGTTACATGCCTGGGCCTGAGACCACGACTAGCAGCTGATGGAACTTACCACAATCCCTCATGTCAGTTGATTTATGACTCTATTGATTTCCAAAGAATAGATCTGTTTATGATAAAAAACGCTATCAAATTTCTTGAAACTTCAAGAAATCTAGATAATAATCTTATTAGACAATGCTATGACAGAGCTGGTAATCTGGAGGCAGTTAGAAACTCAAGATATCTTTCTCCTGTTGATTTATTGACCCTAAGGGGAGCTGGCCTCCTCTACTCAGGTGAAGATCTCCTATTTTACCACAGAAGAATAAAAACACTCAATATAATTGACACTGTTTATATAACTAGCCAGTAAACTTTAATAAAAATATTTAATATTCTATCCTTTGTAAATATTATCCTTCCTTTATTAAATTTAAGTTATTTTTTGTGTTATTAGTCTTAAGTCTTAGTCATAAGTTTGTTAATAGTATATAAGTAAATGACAATAGTCTCCCTTTTTTTAATCCCTTTTTGGGGAAATAAATAATATAAATGCCTTATACAATGTACAATTGAAGTAGCTAAGCTACATACATAGATATAAGTGGAAAGTCTTGTAGAAATACAATTAGTATGTAAGAAAAAAAAGACAAAATGTTAGCTCTTAAGATTAATCATAAGAACTTTTATATGAATTTTTGGGATTAAATAAAAATCAAATCAAATCAAATCAAAGTAAGTTTTTAGGGAAGAGAAGAGTGTTAACAGTGATTGTGTTCAGTCAACAAGAAGAGAATTTTTGTTTCAAACTTTAAGAAGTGAAGTGCTATAAAAATAAAAAGTGAATAAAAATATCTGGTCGTGATAAAGACAAGATAAATAAATATTAAAAGTAAAAACTATTTAATTTAAAAACATTCAAATTAAAAACAGTTTAAAAATTTTGGAACCTCAAATTTTTGAGAAGACAGTTTTGTGTAGTAGTCACTATTTTTAACAAGTGCTAAGCGATAATTTGAGAAGGCAAGGTGCTATAGTAGTTACCGTACTACAACAAATAATTTACTGAGTGTTGTGTAACATTTGATATTTGCCTTAAAGACAAAAATAAATAAAAAAACAAACAAATTTTAATAACTAAAGCTGAACCCTCAAACGTCCGAGAGTCACCAAAATGAGGAGCTTCGTCGACAATTAATTGAGCGCGATAAAGCTTATAATGACCTTAGTGCCAAGTTTGAAATGCTACTTGAGCAGAACATCAATCTGCAAAGAAGTCTTGATGACCTAACGGTTAGGTTCAACTCTCAGCTCCCGGCTGATGAGTATATCACCAAGGAGGAAATGCCTGAAGAAGAGCCATCCCAAAAAGCCGATAAGGAAAAGGCGAAGAGGAAGAAAAAGGCTTCCAGCAATAAAGCTAAACATGACAAAGGCCAGGCTAAATCCGTAGCTGGCAATATAAGTGAAGGATGTACAGGGGCCTTCCCAAAAACCCCCATCAACCCCACCCCAGGAACAAGTTTCGATGCATACCGAAATGTAAATAAGGTATCTGTAAGTAGTAATAATACTAACAACAAAAGTAGAAATGTGCCTAATTACAACACATAATTTAAATGTAAAAAAAACCATTTTTAATTTAGAAAATATACTCTAATATAAAAACTTTAATATTAAGATATTAGGAAATAGAGTGGCAAACATAGGTCTTTGCACACTAGAAGATTTTTCTAAAGTTAAGAGCCTACTCGGCGAAAAGAATATAGAATTCTATACATATACCCCAAGAGGTGAACGTCCGTACACCGTTGTAATTGAGGGTCTTCCAAATTCGTTCGATAATACCGAACTATACTCATATTTGAGTGGACTTCAGATTGCCTTAAATTTGGCTGGCATTACCAAGTTAGGAGGAGACAAGTGGGTAGTCAGACTTCATAGGGATTCTGACATTAATCAATTTTATAATATTAAATATATTCTATGTTGCAAAGTACGTATCCGTAAGTTTGTCCGTAGAGGTATTACTCAATGTTTCAATTGTCAACGGTTTGGACACGTTGCTTCAAACTGTGGAATGCCCTACAGGTGTGTTAAATGTGGGGGAAATCATGGCCCGGGTAAATGCAACATACCTTCAAAAGCCGAAAACACTGAAGAGACAATGATCACTGATCCAAAAACAGGTAAAATTTTCAAACGAGTAGGTCTGCCCATTAAGTGCGCTAACTTTCGCACTGACAGACACGTAGGAAGTTCTAGAGAATGTCAGCGAAGAGTAGAACTCGTTCGCAAAATTGAAGCGAAGAAGATGATGGGTCGTGATGCAAACCGTACCCAAAATAGGCCAACAATCCGAACCAGTGTTGTACAACCTGGATTTTCCTATGCTGGTGGCAGAACTACTGCTAACCAAGTTAACTCTGGTGGTCTGGCAAATGATCAAATATCATTAGGTACTGCTATGGCAAGTTATGATATGATAGAAGGAGACTGTAAACGCTTTTTTGGGGGTAGTTTTCTACAAATAATCCAAAAAAATTGGCGGCTTTGACAATGAATATAAGGAGTTATGTTGAGACGGGGAGAAAAAGCTTGCCCTGGTAGGATTATTCATGAAGTTAGGACACCATGGCTAACTCATGGTCTTAAGGGAACTCGTACAAGTCCATCGGTGGAAAGACCAAGTAGAATTTAAACTTTCAAAACTTGATAAAAGAATATGCCCACAAGATAGAAGCGCATGGAATTATAAAATAAACAGGTTGTAACTATAGGCCATTTAAGTAAGTAAGAAATAATTTTCGTTCACTTAATAGTGGAATACTGAGCAGTTAAATAAGAAGTACCTATATATAATCATTTTCTGAATCGATTGCGATACACTTTTTGTTTCTAAGTTCATTTGTTCAAAAGTAAAATTAACAAATATTTTTCATACATTATTGGTTCTGCTCGCACTTTTTTTCCGAAAAATACCATTTACTAGTATTTTTATTTTTTTAGCTGGTCAAAATACAATTTGAATTTTGTTTCCATACCTAATACTTTAAAAGTCATAATGTTACCAAATTTTCCCTTTTAATGCCCTAATTTCAAAAAAGTTCTATACAATTTATTAAAACGCAGTTAACATTTAGTTTCTAATCGCATTACTTTTTGAGATGTTAAGTTATCATTTTAGCCCTTTTTACCCATTTTGCCCTCCGAAATCAAAAAAGTTCCAAATACGTATTCAATATTTTTTCTATATTCGTTTATTCAAAATATAAGAATGGGTTAGGAAAAGTACAAAAAAAAAACTTATTTTTAACCTTTTTTACCCCTTATTGGGTAAAATTACATATTATTTTATGAAATTTTTCTCAGATATAAGTATATAACTTTCAAGAAATTAGTAAAATTTTACTTATTATAAAAAAATGTTCCTAATTACTTTATAAATTTGAACATGATTTATTTTGATTTATCTGAACTAATCTTAAGGAAAATTTTCTTAAATATAAGTATATAGCTTTTAAAAAATTATTACAATTTTATTTATTATAAGAAAATTATATACTATTGGAGGTTGTAATTTATCAGAACTAATTTTAAATACATTTTTCATAAAATGTAGAAAGTTTTCTAAATATAAGTATAACTTTTTAGTAATTAGGAAAATAATGAACTTAAATTTACGACAACTATTTCCAGATTTTAAGTAAGTTCAATTTTATTAACTATTTTTGAGTAAATCATTTACTCAATCAAATTTTTTGAACTAAAGTCAATATTACCTTGTTTTACGATGTGATGAACTAAAATTTAGGACATATTTACTAGTTTTTAACAAAATTTTCCCTAAAATAAATAATATTTTACAAAATTCTTCCAATTTTTCTATGGAAAAATTTTTACTATTTTTTTAGTATATGAACTTTAAATTTTTTATTTAAATGTTGTATTTTTTTACTAGAATGTAACAATTTTTCCTAGTTTTGAGTAAAAATTTACTCTGAATAAGGAAATTTTTTACTATTTTCAAGGAATTATTTTTCCTCAAATTTAGTACATGCCTTTTTTCTGAGTGTATACAAGCCTTAGAATTATAGGGTATACACTCTTAGTTTTAGATACATACGTGAAATATAGCTTTTGAATGGATAAATTTTCATCCATTAATTAATTATTAATCTGAAGTTAGTTAACTAATTAAGATGAATACTTCATCAATAATAATGAATTGTTCTTTCGATCTGTCCGATGGATGTGTGGAAAGTTTTGCTCTAATTCTTTGTACAATTATAATGTGATTTAATTTATCAGCATTAAAGTGATTCCCGGTCGGGGTTATATGGGAGATTTCACTAAATGTGAACCGAGCTAGACCATTTTCAATACCTAACTTTTCAACAGATTAGAAATACTTTTGTCAAATGTTGTCCCTCTAGAAAATTTATTTTAGGCGCTATCGCCCTGAATAACGATATTGTACAACGTCTTTATACTAAATGTCATCATTGTATCTATTATAATTTGTCATTTATTAGCTACTAAGGCGAAGTTATACGGAAGCAATTGTCAAACGTGAACGGATTTCTCCCAATTGCAATTAAAAAATTTAAATTTTCATTGATATGTGAGATACATACACTCAGAATATTATGTAAGTAAAATTAACTTAAAATGTAATTTGAAATGAATGAATATTCATTTAAAAACCGGTCAACTGATTTTTAATTCAAATTCAATAAATATTTCATTTAAATTTAACTGACAAATATTTAAACTACATTTTCAGTTTTAAAAACAAAATATTCAGTTGTTTTCAAAAAAATTACTGACAAAAATTTAAACTACATTTTTAGTATAAAAAACGGAAATTTTCATTTATTTTTAAAAAATTTAATGGTAAAAAACTATCTAAAATTTCTGTAAAACGGACAATTTTCATTTGTTTTTGTGATTAAAGTAACATAAAAGACGAAACCATAAAAAGTTATATCCAAACAGACAAAACAAAGTTTGTTGTTTGCTTAGGCCATACCCCGTGATAGGCGGCCAGTATTATAAAAAGTTTCTTCAGTGAGCAAACCTAAGATACTTAAGGAAAACCAAAAATTAAACAAATACGAATTATATTTGATACAATAATTGAAAAAATTTATAAAAACTAAACAACTGATATTTTCAAATGTTACGGATTTTCAGTATTTTTTTGTAGGTTGTTTTTTAAACAAATGTATAAATATGTTAAAAATCAATTTTCATGTAAATTTAAATGAATATTCATTTGAAAACAACATAACCGAAAAATTCCTAAACAACATACAATCAGTTACTGTAATAATTTCCTGAGTGTACACACATATGTAGGTTTTGAACGGATATCATGTACTTAGCTGCATTTTTGTACTTCCTAGGAAGTTTACCTATAATTTGATATATAATACATTCTCAAATCTTATTATAAGATTCAAAAGTCAGACACAAAATTAAGATAAATGCAGTGTGTCTGTCTGCTAAAATCAGATTTGTTGAGCTCCTGGAAGGTATAAACATATGAATTTTATACAAAATTCATCATTGTCGATCAAAACTCCTGAAATGTCGCTTAAATACTAAATTATATCTACCACAAATTACCGAATGCATCAGAGTTTAGGTAATCCCCTGCGAAGTACGCTATCAAATTTCATCGACAAAACAGGAGCTTCAAAAACTAGACTACAAAGACAAAAAAGACAGACAGGTAGACGGACGGACAGACAAACAGACGGACGGACAAACAGATGGACGGACGTCGCGAAATCGATTCTCCTGCCGATTCTGAGTCGATCGGTACAATTTGAATGGTATTCATAATCAGATTTGTAGAGTTTATATATCAGATTTTAGAAATCCTTCCACAAAGAACGCTGTCAAATTTCATCATAATCGGTCCATAAACACCTGAAATATCGCCGAAACAATACTTACAAAATGTCAACAAAATTTGTTAGACACGTACTTTTTGGCAATTTGCTGTACATCACAAGTAGTGTTTTGGCGATATCTCAGTTGTTTATGGACCGCTTGTGATAAAATTTAATAACGTGCTTGGCGGGAGAATTTCCTAAATTCTGATATAAAATTTATGTATATCCGTGCTAAAGGAGGATGATTTTCCTATTTCTGCATTTCATTTTTTCAACAAACATTCTCTAATGCGTACTTTGGGCAATTTGCAATACATCAAATTTAGTGTTTTGGCGATATCTCAGTTGTTTATGGACCGATTTTGATAAAATTTACAGAAATTAACAAGCACATACAGAGTGCTTTGGGGAACCATTTCCTACAATCTGATATATAATATATTATGACAGTACACCAGGAGTATCCGTTTACTCTTGTTATTTAAAAGTGTGTTTCAATCAAAGAATTTTAAATTTTCGTCTAATTTTTTGGTATTTTTTCGATATTTTCGGTGTTTATAAACCGATTTTAATGAAATTTAATAGCGTTCATTGCAGGAGAATTTCCTAAAATCTGATAAATAATTTGTGTAGGTTTATTCTCCAGGGGCTTCAGAAACTTGATTTCAACAGACAGACAGACGGCCATCGCTTATTCGATTCTAAATCGATCGGTATAATTTTTATGGGGTCTACGATCACTAATATTATATTACAAACGGAATCACAAACTTATATAACCCTTTCACCTATTGGTGAAGGGTATAAAAAAAAATATATACAGTGGTTCAAACGTATAATCGGACATCGGTATAACACTTAGTTTAAGTGCTTTTATAACAAGATCTTTTTCAATAAAAAATTCTTTTTGATGAATTTCGCTATAAAAATTATTTTATTTGTCTATAAAACCAAAAAAGAGAAAAAACAACAATTTATTTCATAAAAAAACAAAAAATATCAAAAATAATTCATATTTTAAGATCAAACGAATAATCGGACATAATAATAAATACAGACTTTTAAACAACTTAGAAAAAAAAAATATTATTTCGTAGCACACCCTTTGGATTCAATAACATTTCTGAGTCTGTTTTGCATCGAATTGACCAAATTGGCGCACACTTCCGACGGAATATTGTTCCACTCATGTAACAACGCTGATTTTAGTTCATTTATATTGTTATAGCTGTTTTTATACACTCTACGACCTAGTTCATCCCATAAATTCTCTATGACATTTAAGTCTGAGGATTGTGGGAGGACTCAACAGCTTAGGGCAATGGTGCATCAGCCAGAGCTTCACAACGGTAGATGTGTGCTTGGGGTCATTGTATTGGTAGAAAGCAAACTTGTTTAAAAACCAAGTTTTTCTGCGCTCTGCTTAACATTTTGCTTTATAATATCTAAATAGACAAACTTGTCCATTTTTCAATCTATTAAATGCAAATTTCCAACACCAGCACTTGACATACAGCCCCAAACCATTACAGACGCTTCCCCATAACTGTCGCACTTTACACAATAAAGAGTTATGTGATACGGTAAATTATTAATTTACGGCATATTTTATAAAAATTAAGTAATTTTTATACCTTATACAGGTCCTTTTTACCGATGAGAGTAAATTTAATCTTCACGGATCACATGGAAGGACCTTCGTTTGGTGTAAACCTAACACAGAATTTAAACCAACAAATACTCGTGCGGCACTAAAACATGGGTCTGTGATGGTTTGGGGCTGTATGTCAAGTGCTGGTGTTGGAAGTTTGCATTTCATAGATGAAAAAATGGACAAATTTGTCTATGTACATATTTTAAAGCAAAATGTTAAGCTGAGCGCAGAAAAACTTGGAATTTTAAACAAGTTTGCTTTCTACCAAGACAATGACCCTAAGCAAACATTTGCTATTGCGAAGCTCTGGCTGATCCACCACTGCCCTAAGCTGTTGAGTCCTCCCCCACAATCCTCAGACTTAAATGTTATAGAGCATTTATGTGATGAACTAGGTCGTAGAGTGTATAAAAACAACTACAACAATATAATGGAACTAAAATCAGCGTATCTACATGAGTGGAACAATATTCCGTCGGAAGTGGGCGCCAATTTGGTCAATTCGATGTAAAATAGACTCAGAAATGTTACTGAATCCAAAGGATATGCTACGAAATATTTTTTTTATTTCTAAGTTGTTCAAAAGTCTGTATTTATTATTATGTCCGATTATTCGTTTGATCTCAAAATATGAATTATTTTTGTTATTTTTTGTTTTTTTTTTATGAAATAAATTGTTGTTTTTTCTCTTTTTTGGTTTTATAGACAAATAAAATAATTTTTATAGCGAAATACATCGAAAAGAATTTTTTTGTTAAAAACGATATTGTTATAAAAGCACTTAAACTAAGTGTTATACCGATGTCCGATTATACGTTTGAACCACTGTATGTATATATGTTAAATTGATGTAGCTATTACTACTTTAAAAACTAAAATTTGAAAGTTCTTGACTCATACATTAGTATGTAAGAAAAATTTAAGAAAAAAATGTTAGTTGTTAAGCTTTAGTTTAAGAATTTTTTGTAACTTAATTTTATGGGATTAATAAAACTTGAACTTGAACTTTAAGTTTTTAGGGATTAAACTTTTGTTTATTTGTATTTTTTTAGCGTCTTTTCACTAGTTGCTTTTCCTAGCTCACAATTCAATATTCACTTCACAAACACTGTTCACCATTTTTACACATTCATAAAGATGCAAAACTTTATAGAAATTTAGCAGTGTTGTCACTTCAGGTGTAATTACACATATCATGTGTAATTTTTATGTGTAGCCGATGTGTAATTGGCTGCATGTGTAATTTCAATTTTTGTCATTTTTGAGTACTAACAGTTTTCAAAACTTGCATTTTAAAAAATAAATTTATGTGCATCCCATTCGAAATCGAAATAGTGCATATAATGCAAACTTTTTATTCTAACTACATACAAATGTATGTTTCAAAATCCCAGTGCTTATGGGAAATCAACCATTCAGATTAAAATATATATGTTTATTAAAGAATATGATATATTGGTATTGCTGCTCATGAATCTTTGACCACAATCTCTAATTCGGGAAAAAATTATACTGCATGATTTTCGAAAATTTTATATTCGTTAAATTAAAACAATATTTAATGTGACGATATTTATTCAATTGCGGATATTGTTGATCACAAAATTGCCCAAACTTTTCAATCGTTATGTGACCTTTTCAGAGAAAAGGAACCTAGTGTGTCAAAAAACGGGTTTAGAGTTAGCAGTGGATTCTGGTACCTAAAAGGGTTTAGAATAAGATGAAATGAGTTAGATTTCTGATAAAAATTGATTTGCCATAAAAACATACAAAACGAACTTGGGAAAATCGATAAAAATAACATTAAAATTTAATTTTTTTAGTTTTTCTCAAAACTTTATTTTCATACACTAGGTCCCTTTTCTCGGAGAAGGTGACATATATGTTTAACAAAAAGATTTTCATTTTTCAATGTCCATTTGCAAACTCTTGACATGCACCTTTCGATTTTGAAACTTTTGGGCTTTGGAGCCAGAAGATTATTAGATAAAAGTTTTTGATTTAAAGAATTCCTTGGAGATAGATTGTTTCCTACTTTGCAAAAATTTATTAATGGTGGACCAATTTTTGAACCTACACAAAAAATGTTAAACAAGAAGTGGAAGATTTTCAATATATGTAGTTTTTATGTATTTCATTTTTTGAAATCGATTTGAAATAGTATACATTAATTGTTTTCTTTTCAAGCGTTATGAAATAAAAAAAAGAATATTAATTTAAAAAACTACAAATCATTTTTTTTTTAATTTTTAACAAAAAAAAAAAATTAATTAAATTAAATTCAAAACATGTTAATGTGGAATTCCTAATTTCATGTGTAATTCTGGCACGATCCATGTGTAATTTAACATTTGGTTGGTGGCAACACTGAAATTTAGACGAAATTAGCGCTTTCAAGTTTGAAAACATTTTGCAAAAAAATAAAACGCAAAATAAGGGACAAAATGTTGCAGCTCAAATTTATAAAAGGCAAGTGGAAAACAGCTTTTATTTGGAAAAGGAAGAATAATTGAAGCAACAATTTATGGAGAAATAAAAAACGGAAAAATTGTAAACGTTACAATCAACGGATTGTTTTTTTCCTTACAAGAACCTAACAACTTTTGTCTAATTCAGGATAAAATTGTTAAGATCGAAAAAATTATTAAGGATGATAATGTTTTATGTTTTGTTGGCAAAGAAATTAGCAATTTGACATCTCTTTTTTTGCAATCAATTCAAACAATTTTAATATATGTAGAGTTTGTCAAGTAATTGTTTGCATTAATCAAAAATATTGAAAATGCAATTTCGAAAATTAAACATCAAATCGTTTAAATTTGTTTCTTTTGTTTAACATATACCGTTAATGTAACTGTTTACTACAAAAAGTCATAAAAAAATTGAAGTAATTACATGCATTATAACAACAACAATTAAAAAGTAAATATGCTCAATTTAACGGGTGTCAAATAAATGTTTGCACATTGAATAAAAATAACACCAAATGTTCGTATTTACCGTTACATCTTTAATTTGATAATGTTTTATGGATGTTATCCAATCAAAATAAAGTAACAAAAAGATGAGTTGCTAAAAAAGAGAAAAATTATGTGCATTAGTTGTCCTATATTAAAAAAAATGCCTGTTAAATTAATTCCGAAAGGAGATATAGAATTAGCGTATTTTCATCACTTTAAGGGTAATTCCGCCAGGGACATCGCCAAAATGTTCTCCCGTATGGTTAGGACATCATATCCCGTGCTGAAAATGAAGGAATATTGGAGTTAAAAGGGTAACCATGCAGCCGAAAATAAAATACAATATGAATAAAAAGTAGAATTATTAAAACCGTCTGGGAAGAAGGGCACACCAGCACTAGGGGCTTAACTCCTAAGTAAGAAATGATCATGGACTAAGTGTATCACATGGAGCAATCCGAAATATGCTGGTAAAACAGAAATATTCATCTACAGAAGCTAGGAAAAGTATACTGCTTACAACGTAAAATATAAAAAATCTCTTCAAGTTGGCTACAGGCCACTTAACTCGGCTTCCAAACTTTTGGGATCCATCATGATAATACAACTTCATTTTAGTATCGCTAGAGAAAATAATACACCCCAATACTAATTCTAAGTGCGAAATAGAAAGCATAAAGCGATTTTTAATACTTTATGTTAAAAGAAGTAGATTTTTCATAGTCACTGTAGATTAATACTTTTGTCTTAGCAGTATATTTCGGATTGATCCTTGGGATACTCTTAGCCCATTATCATTTTTCACTCCAGCCCCTTCCAAGAAGGTTTTAATAATTTTACTTTAAATATGTATTGTTTTATATTTTGGGCTCCATGGTTAACCTTTTAGTTCCAATATTCCTTCGTTTTCGGTACAGGATATTACGTCTTAACCATACGGGAGAACATTTCAGCGTTTTTCTTGGCAAGGTTGCCCTTACAGTGATGGAAATACACTTATTTTATAACGCCTTTTGAAATCAGTTTTCCAGCCATTTGTTTTATAAAAATAGGACACCTAATGCACACAAATTTTCTTTTTTTAATAACTGTACTCTTTATTATTTAATTTTCATTGGATTACACTCATAAAACATTATAAAATAAAAATATAACGGTAAATTAGAACATTTGGTGTTATTTTTACTCATTGTGCAAACATTTATTTGACGCCTGTTAAATTGAGTATATTTCTTTTTTTATTGTTGTTGTTGCAATGCATGTATTTATTTTAACTTTTTTTACGACTTTTTGTAGTAAACAGTTACATTAACGGTATGTATTAAACAAAAGAAACAAATTTAAACGATTTGATGTCCAATTTTCGAAATTTAAATTGCATTTTTAATATTTTTGTTTAATGCAAACAATTACTTGACAAACTGTATGTATATTCGTGGGCTGACATCGTCTTTAATAAAACAACTTAATTTACCATTAACAATATTAAAACAAAAGTTACAGTTTGTCAAGTAATTGTTTACATTAAAAAAAATATATTGAAAACGCAATTTAAATTTCATTTAAACATCATCGTTTAAATTTGTTTCTTTTGTTTAACACATACCGTTAATGTAACTGTTTACTACAAAAAGTCGTAAAAAAATTAAATAAATACATGCATTACAACTAGGGTTGCCAGACACAAATCCTGCAAAAGCTGGACATAAAGAAAAAAAAGCTTGACAACCCAAAAATTAGCTGGACATTAATAATAAAAATTTTAGATAAACCGAATTGCGAATACCGTAATTAACCGCAGCGATATCGAGAGAAAATTAAATCATCCGAAATGCTGCTGCTAATACATCTGAAACAATTTTTAATAGAAAACACATGCAACTTGCGTTTGTCGATGACATTGATATCATGGATTGGCGATTTGACTGTCGCATTTTTAAGTATCGAGAGGGAATTCAATCAAATGGGTCTAGCTGTCAATGAATCCAAACAAAACTACTGGTTTCTATAAGCAGGCAATCCACAAGAATTGACCACATGTAATCCTTGAGAACTATAGCTACTTTGGTACCGCCGTCAACATAAATAACGACATAAGTTTCGAAATCAAACGTAGAATCATGCTTGAAAACAGATGATATTTTGGCATAAGCAGACGGATAAGAAATAAAGCTCTCCGTAAGAAATTCAACTTTGCTCTACAAAGCGCTTATACAACCCGTGTTATTATATGATATTGAATCATGGGCACTTGCACAGGCAGAGGAAGCTATTCTTGGAGTTTTTAAGAGGAAGATTCCACGAAAAATCTTTGGACCAGTTTGTATCAACAATGAATATCGACATTGAATAAACAATTAGCTGTATGAGTTATACGTTGACATCGACATAGTAAAACGCATTAAACAGCACCGGCTGTGTTGTTGTGCGAATGTATGAAAATACTCCAGCAACAAAAGTATTCGAAAACGATCCAGAATGAAGTCGTAAAAGAGGACGTCCGAAAATTTTGTGGAAAGGCCAAGTAGAGAAAAGTCTTTTAAAGTATAGGCCATTTAAGTAAAGTAAGTGCAATGGGGAAATTTGATAGAGGGTAATTTTATAACTAAATAAACTTGATCAAGCAATCAACTAATCAACGCATAAATCGCTTACGTAAAAAACAAAAAAAAAAAAATACACGTTTGCAAAAGTTTTTATTGCGTTTTTTTCATGAAAATAGTTTTTCTTTCAAAATATTAAAAAAATTGCAATTCTTCACCTTTCAGCTGGACAAATTTAATTTTAGCTTGACACTGGACAAGCACTAAAAAAGCTGGAAATTAAACGTAAAATTATTAAAACCGTCTGGGAAAGTGGCACCCCAGTACCAGGGACTACACTCCTAAGTGAAAAATGATCATGGGCTAAGTGTATCACATGAAGCAATCCGAAATATACTGGTAAAACACAAAAATGCATCTACAGTGGCTAGGAAAAGTATACTGCTAACAACGTAAAATGTAGAAAATTTCTTTAAGTTTGCTACATGGCACTAACTAGGCTTTTAAACTTCTGGGGATCCATCATGATAATAGAACATCATTTATAATGTACCCCAATACTAATTCTAAGTGCGAAATAGAAAGCTTGAAGCGATTATCAATATTTTACTTTGAAAGAAGTAGATTTTTCCTAGCCACTATAGATGAATACTTCTGTTTTACCAGTGTATTGCGGATTGCTTCTTGGAATACTCTTAGCCCATAATCATTTTTCACTTAGGGCTTAAGCCCCTGGTGCTGGAGTGCCGCTTTTAATAGAGGGTTTTAATAATTTTACTTTAAATTTGTATTGTTTTTTATTTTGGGCTGGATGAGAACATTTCAACATTTTCCTTGGCGAAGTTGCCCTTATAGTGATAGAAAAACACTTATTTTATAACGACTTTTGAAATCCGTTTTCCAGGCAATTGTTTTATAAATAGAGGACACCTAATGAACACAAATTTTCTTTTGTTTTTTTTTTAATAATTGTACTTTTAAATAAGAACATTAGGTGTTATTTTTCCTCGAACATTATTTGCCGCCTTTTAAATTGGGTATATTTCTTTTTGTATTGTTGTTGTTGCAATACGTGTATTTGTTTTATTTTTTTACGACATTTTGTAGTAAACAGTTACATTAACGGTATGTGTTAAACAAAAGAAGCAAATTTAAACGATTTAATGTTTATTTTTCGAAATTTAAATTACGTTTTCAATATTTTTGTTCCTTGCAAACAATTACTTGAAAAGCTGCATATGTTTTGATTATTTAAATTTTCTTCATTTTAATAGCACGCACGGGGCTGCGTGCTACTAAAAGTCGCCAAAAATGCCGGTAAAATATAAAAAAGTCATTGTAGTAATAACAAAAATGTCAATTAATTGTTAAAATTAAAATTTGTACTTTTTGACAAATAAACTACCTAAAAATAATAAAATTTTGTAAATAGTGAGTAGTTCTGACAAGAGTGGGCCTGTTCGGAAATGCATCACTGCACTGCATCACTAATGCAAACTTTGCAGTATGAAATACTATGATGCGCTGTTTAGGCGTACATATTTTTGGGTAGCGCTGCTTTCTACTTGCGTAAAACATTTGGAGTAAAATAATACAGTTAGCCTATTATCAAGCGCTAAAAGTCGTGATGCAGGCCCGGTGTCTATATTTTTCTCAAAAATTTAAAACTTATGTAATCTATAAATTATACGAAAAAGAAAGCGTCTCAGGAAAAAAAATAGAATCGTACGATTTCTTGTTTATAATTTTTATTAGATAAAGATTTTTCAAAAGAAAAAAAAATTAAATTTGAAATACAAAATATCGCGATTTGGGGCGATATTTCCTACAGCATGATTTTTTTGGGAAAATTTAAATATTTTTATGTCTTTTTGTTCTGTGAAAACAAACTTCATATAAAAACACATGTATCTTAATACTAAAAAAAAACAACAAAATTCGTAATTTGAAGAATTTTGTGGTTTCTTTTGTTTTCCACCTATTACTAATAAAATCTTGTTTATCACCTAAATATTTTAAATTGTTGCAAAATATAAGGAGATTTTACATTTTTAATTTAATTTTCGATTTATTAATTCGATTTCCTGAAGAAAGTAGTAATATGGCATCTCTTATTCATGTGTTTGTTTGTAAAAGCATATACTCGATTACAGTCATTATTATAAACAAGTTGAAGGTATACACGGTGAAAGAAAGGCAATATCCATACATTAAATTTCTTGTTCATTTCAGTGATCTCTGGAGTGTGCAGTCCGTATAATTGACTTTTAAGCTGTTTAATTCAACCTGCAAAACAAGAGTGAGCTCGTGCTGTTTCAGGTTTTATTGATCCCATGGAATTATTTTTTACGAAAGTCCTTAAACTAGTTCTTAAAAACTACAATTTCTTACGATTAGCCCACTCATATGCTAACAATTAAGGTTTTCATATTATTTATACATATTAATATACATTGGTATATAAATAATCTAACAACATAGTCTACATACAACACCGTTTAGTGATACATGAGGTCTTAGGCCCAGGCAAGCAATTAAAACCCCTCGCTTCCATCTTCATCTGCGACGCTTTTCCAAGATGGAAAAGCGTAGAAGACGATACAGCAGGAGACGTACTCTCTAATCTAACCCCTCTTTTCTTCCCAAAATACTCTTGTGGGTCGAGTAAATTTTTTTTATCTTTTGGAGAATGTCATCGATATACCCAAATACGTCATTCGACACAGAAATAAGTTCATCACCTATAGAAAAAGACGGAATGTAAGACATGCAGTTTCGATAAATATTTTTCGTTTCCCTTTCAATATCATAGATACCATTTTTCTCATATTCAAATTAAATTTTCATTTTAGGAAATATACTCTAAGGTTAGCCAAATAACAGTTAATACAATTGTTAATCGATCTAGCCCGAGCCCCCGAATAAGATATCAGGATGTCATCCGTATACATCAAAAAGAGGTCCCCTTCCGGTAGCTGAGGAATGTCTGAAACATACATATATGTTATAAAGAAAGGGTCCTAGTATAGAGTCCTCTGGTACTAAAGCTGAAACTTCATTTTCTTCAGAAATTGCATTTCCCACTTTAACGAAAAATTTTCTGTCTTCTAGGAAATCCCGTGGTTTTCAATTTGTAAATGATACCGTCATGCCAGACAATGTCAAATGCTTTTTAAAAATTGAGGCTTACTGCAATTGTTGGACATTTATTATTTAATCCTTTTGCTACGTAGTTCGTAAGTACTATTAAGGCATGTGGGGTGGAGTGTCCAGCAAACATGCCAAATTGACAGTCTTTTAGTATATTCTTCTCAAGAAAATTTTTATAATTTTTTTTAGAATAAAAAAAACTCGAATAGTTTCCCAAATTCAGACAGTAAAGAAATTGGTCTGTAGTTGCCCGCGGATGAAGGGTCTGACATAGGCTTAGGTATGCAAATAACCAATGCAGATTTCCAACTTCTTGGGAAATCTGCATGTCAATAGCATCTTGGTGCTAATAGCAGCGGCGTCAATAAAACCCAGATCTTCAATGCTTCTGTCAGTGTAAATAGTCCTTTCGTCAGCAATCCATCCAAACGTTGTTATAGACGTCATTCTGTCTAAAGTTGAGACTTACTCTCTCACATCTGCTTCAAATACGTTGATTATGCACTTTGCATCATTTGAAAAGATTCAACTAATAAGTTGGCTTTGTCGATGTCATCAGAAATTAAAACACCATTGTTTCCATTCAAAGTTTGAACTCGAAGTTTTGACTTACTTAAATTACCACTATTAGCCTGTTGAGTTTAATGAACACCGGTTACAGCGACAACAGCAGCGGCAGCAGTTTCGTCAATCATATGTTGCACTAGCACCATCGTCAGCCCCTTCAGCTTGCTCACGAGCAGCACCATGTTGAAGGGTTTTTGAAATGGCCCCTTTGCTTTCTTCTATTATATTATTACCAGATGCGGTGTTAGCCTGGCTTTTATTATTGTTTTTCGACTTACTGGAAGATTTTTTCTTCTTCTTCTTTTCAGACTTTGGGATATGTTCCTCAAGAACCATATTCAATTCAGTTGAGAGTTTTATTCTATAAGAATTTCCAGGTTTCTTTGGAGGTTGATATTTTGCTCTTCTGGCTTAGATCTTCATAAGCCTTGTCATGTTCAGTTATTGCTCGGCGAAGTTCCGCAATTTCATCAACCCTAGGTCGTTTGTGTGGATTTGCGTCATCAGCCATAATTATCAAGTTTTTATTTCTTGGGGATTATATCCCCTAATGAATTATTAAATCTCAATATAAATTAATTTTGTTTATTAGAAAAGTTTTTAATTGAAAAATTATAATTTATCAGGCTTGGGTTCATTTTTATTTTTCAAATTATTAATTTGAAAGTAATAATGTGGAGAAAAACTGAAAAATTATTTTTGAACGCTGCTCAGTGCATTGCAATTTCTGTCCCGGACGTCATCAGTACTAAGCGCGCTCAACCACAGTCGAGTTGTCAGAGATAATCATCAATAACTCATTGAGTTTGATCGAACATCACTACGTTTAATTGATTGTGTATTCTCCTATTACATGTTTTGCTCGATCTTTTCACTTGCCGTTGGCATGTTTTTGGTTTGATGCTATTTTTAGAATAGTTACAGTGTTCACATACGTAAGTAAATTACATGAAGGACGTTGCCGGATCCAGCCGCAAAACAATGTCAGTACTAATAATATCTACCCTATAAGAAATTGCCCTGAAGAAAACCTGGGGTTAAGTGTCTCCAAGCCAGCAGTTATGTCAACAATTATGGTAACACTTTCTACAGTTTGTCTACACTTTTAAGTTAGCCTTAGCTTTGACAAATAAAAATATGTAATTTTTAAATTGTTTGATTTTTTGGGAAAAATACAATTTCTAAAAAAAGATTTTAGGGTTTTGGTGAAAAATTCAATATTTTAGAGTTAAAAAAAGTGAATATAATATTTTTGTTATGAGTAAACGGAATTACAAAAGATTGGTAAAAAAACAATCAATTTTATATAAAAGAAGACTTAAAAAAGAGAAAAAAGTTTCTACGAATACCAAGATTTTTAGCAAACAGTTGGGACGTTAATGAAACCCATCAATGATTTTGTGGACGCGTGTAAAAAAGAAACATAACGACAAAAATTTAAAAATTTATGTTCCGCTTTCAGCAGCAACTTTTAAGTTTTCATTCAAAAAATGTGTTCCGGGATTTATACATATTGAAATTAAAATTGAAAACAATTTGAGCAAATTTAATAACATAGAAATTTAATTTACAATAATTTTATTATATATAGATTACAAAATAATTCTTAAGTGTTGACTAAAATAACTGAAATGAACTAGTAATTTGAACACATTGACATGTGTAAGAGTGAAACAACATCATAACTTGCAGTTGTTTCATTCTTACACACATTTTAGAACTGCCGATATGCATATCATGACTTGCAAAATTGTCAAAAATTAAAACGTTTTGAACAGCGGTAGAAGAAAGGCGGAAAAGAAAGATAAAATTAAATTTAAATTATTTAATTAAAATTTTAAAGTTATTTAAAAATAAAATTAAAAGCAAAAAAAGAAAAAGTTAATTAAAAGAAGAATATTAAAAGTTTAAAGAAGCAAAAAAAATTTTGCAAATCCCCGTTTTCTAAAATTTGTTTGGATTATAAATTAAAAGGTAAGCCCTTGTATTTTATATTTATATTTTTAGTTCCACGGCTGTCGGTTCTTCGCACCGAAACGACTCGGAAATCTTAAGATTCTGACCTAGTCCTTGGTCAGAATCTTAAGATTTCCAAGTCGTTCTGGTTCCATTTCTGCGTTGTACAAAAAGAGCTGGAGATGGAACAAGACATTCTTGCTCTAACCTTAGTGACCATAGCTAGTATAGTTAAAGCGCAATAGCGCTTTGATCTGACGGACAGACGGACATAGACCCCCTTTTCTTTTTGTTTTGTGTTTTCGTAAGTTTTTTTATATGGGAGAGTCTTCGTCATTTGGACTTACAGTTTGTCAAGTAATTGTTTGCATTAAACAAAAATAATGAAAATGCAATTTAAGTATCGAAAATTAAACATAAAATCGTTTAAATTTGTTTATTTTGTTTAACATATACCATTAATGTAACTGTATACTACAAAAAATCGCAAAAAAAATTCAAGTAATTACATGCATTGCAACAACAACAACAATACAAAACGAAATATACCCAATTATAAAGGCGTCAAATAAATGTTTGCACAATGAGTGAAAATAACACCAAATGTTCTTAGTTACCGTTATATTTTTTATTTTATGATGTTTTATGAGTGTTATCCAATGAAATTAAAGTTATAAAAGCATTGTAAAAAAATGTGTGCATTAGTTGTCCTATATTTAAAAAACGAAAAATGCCTGCAAAATTAATTTCGAAAGTCTTTATAGAATTAGCGTATTTCCATCACTTTAAGGGCAAATTTGCCAGGGAAATCGCTAAAATATTCTCCCGTATGGTTAGGACATCATATCCCGTACTAAAAGCAATACTAAAAACAATACAAATTTAAAGTGAAATTATTAATACCTTCTAAGAAAAGCAGCACTCCAGCACTAGGGGCTTAAGTCCGAAGTGAAAAATGGTCATGGGCTAAGTATATCCCATGGAGCAATCCGAAATATACAGGTAAAACCGAGGTATTCATCTACAGTGGCTAGGAAAAATCTACTTCTTTCAACATAAAATATTGAAAATCACTTCATGCTTTCTATTTCGCACTTAGAATGAGTATTAGGGTACATTTTTTCTCTAGTCATGCTGAAATGATGTTGTATTATCATGATGGATCCCCAAAAGTTTGGAAGCCGAGTTAAGTGCCATGTATCAATTTTGAAGAGATTTTTAATATTTTGCGTTGATAGCAGTGTACTTTCAGGTTTCCCGGTATATTTCGGATTACTTCTTGGGATACACATAGCCCATGATAATTTTCTCTAGTGCTGGAGTGTCACTTTTTCCAGACGGTTTTAATAATTTTACTTTTAATTCATATTGTATATTATTTTGGGCTGCATGGTTACCCGTTTAATTCCAATATTCCTTCATTTTTATTACCGTATATGATGTCCTAACCATTCGGGAGAACATTTGAGTGATTTGATGTTTAATTTTCTAAATTTAAATTGCATTTTCAATATTTTTTTTTGAATGCAAACAATTACTTGACAAACTGTATATGAGAGCTAGGGTCAAATGTGGACCGATTATCTCGAAATGTGACAATTTGATTGCAGTTGTTACAAAAATGATGTACTCAAAAAATAAACTTAAAATAAACAAAAAATAAACTTAAAATTCTTATTATCTTGAGATTTACGAGAGTTTGAAAACGATCGATTTCCATGACATGCAATAATGTCAATGTACTTGATTACTAATTTTGATTATTTTTTATAATCTTTTTATAATTTTAGTTCCTATTTTTTTATAATTTAAGTTCCTATTTTATTAAAAAAAATTATTTGCACTTAATCCTAGTCATTTATTAATTAATAGATAATTTATTTACTTATTTCATTTATTTGTATTACAGTTTTATCATATTTCAATACAAAGCCACAAGGGACAAAAACCGTATTTAAATTATTAATGAATTATAAAATTTTAAAAGTCTTATAGTAGGAATTTTGATGGAAAACTTTAATTTTAAGCTTGTAAAAGTTATATTATTTTTATTAAAGAAAATAATATAAAGAAAAAAATATTTCTTAATTTTAATAAAATTTTTAGAATTTTAATTTGTTTGTTGAATTTGCAATTGCATATACATAAGTATATCGAGTGTTTTACTACAAAAGTCATTCAGTTAGCTGTGCGCGATATATACATCACCGTTAATGAGTGTGTCTGCACTGGAAGATTTTTCTAAGCTTAAAGAGCTTCTTAAAGAAGAAAATATAAACTTCTACACCCATACTCCCAAAAGAGTAAGGCCATTTTCCGTTGTAATAAAAGGTCTGTCTGATTCCTATTGCACCGACGAGGTGCTAGGATATATGAAAGGGTTACAATTAAATTATACCCTTCACCACCATAGGTGGAAAGGGTATTATAAGTTTGTGCTGATGTATGTAAAGCATATAAATATTTGTCTTAGACCAACCTTTTAGTATACCAATAGGCTTAAAATCACTTTCTGAGTCGATTTAGTACGATTGGCACACATCATTTTTTTGATAATGGGACCATGGCTATTGAAATTCGTCAAAATTGGTCCATTATTTATGGTACCTCCCATAGGTCCCACTTCCCGGAATTGATATATTGGCCACAAATATCAATATTTTTTCATGAAATTTAAATCAAATACTGCTTATGTAAACTTAAATCACTGTACCAAATTTCGTTAAAATCGGTCCACATTTGACCATAGCTCCCATACAAACTTTTCTTTAAAAACGCACTAAATGAGACAAAAATCACTAAAACGCTCGTAAATCTGAAGATAATGGGAATTTTAAGTTTATTTTTTGCATACATAATTTTTTTAACAACTGTAATCAATTTGCCTAATTTCGAGATAATCGGTCCACATTTGACCCTAGCTCTCTTATAAGTCCAAATTTCGGAAGCAGCTAAAATATATAAGTTTTGAGAAAATGTTTGTATGATGGCAAAATTTAGCAAATTTTGTCTTTATACAGAAAAAATAACACTTTTGACCTTAATGGTGAAGGGTATCGTATGGTCGGGCTTGACCGGCTATAGCACTTTCTTACTTGTTTTTCCATAAAGGGAATATTTAAGCTGGGCTTTGATAAATGGCTAATTCAATTAAGCAGAGACTCTGATGTCAAAGCTTTTAGAAACATTCGCTAAATTCTTCATTGCAGAATAACTATTGAAAAGCATAAGAAAAAAGATAATGTGCAATGTTTCAATTGCCATAGATTCGGACAGATTCGGACGCGTAAAATGTAGTGGCTCTCATGGCCCCGGTAAACGTATCATTCCTCCGAAAGCGGAGAATAATGCTGAAACCGTAAGCACTGACCCAAATACAGGTGAAGCCGTTAAGCGAATTGGCATCCCTACTAAATGCGCAAATTGTGGAATTGTGGGCAACACTTCTAGTTATAAAAAATGTCCAAAACGGCTAGAACTTCTGCGGAAAATCGCAGCTCCTTGCTGCAGGGTAGTACTAAATCGGCAACACCGGTTGCCCGTAGTACGTCTTATTCAATTTCATGTGTATCATATGCTGCTATGGTCAGCTCTGGTCAGCACTCCATCACCAAATGTTCGTCCTTCGTCATCTCTTAATACTGGTGACACAGGGGACAATGCATCCTCTTCGTCAAATGTCCGTCCGACATTTAATAATACTCGCTCTGCTCCAAATAGAGCAATTTATTTTGCTTCAGCCAGATCTAAATTTGATCTCATACACTCAGAAAAAAAATGAACTAAAATATAGGAAAATTTACTAAATTTGAGGAAAAAATGGTTGTCGTATGGCGCCAAAGCCGTTTTTTACAACAATTGAGTAAAAAAATTACTTAATTCCAGGAAAAAATTTTCCTTAAGTTTTTGACAAAATTCCTTATATCAAACAAATTTTAACTTAAATCAAATAAAATTTAACTAAAAACTTGGAAAAAAAATTACTATAATTTAGTTCATATTTTATCTGAAAACGTCTTAAAAACAACTAAATATTTCCTTTAATTTAGTTCAGATAAATATTTAGCAATGCTTTAATTAAGGAAAATTTTCCTTCATTTTAGTTAAAAGATAATTTATTTTTACTTAAAACAAGTAAAAACTGCAGTAAACTTATGATCAAATTTTCTACAATAGTAGAAAAAGATTACTGAAATTCAGTAAATTATTTATTTAGATCTTGTAAAAAATTTATAATTTTTAGGAAATATTTTCCTTAAGAGTGGGAAAAACCGTCAGAAAATAAATAAGTTTAATCCTTATATTTAGTAAAATATTCATTCCCTTTATAAAATATTTTCTACATTAATGAAACTTATTTCTAATTTTCAGTAAATTATATACTTATCTGAATTTTATATTTCCTAAATTATACAAAAAAGAACTAAAGTTAAGTAAAATTATTTTCTAAAAAAATGTATCCCCTTTATAAAATAAAAGTATTAAAAATGGTATAAAGTATTTTTATTAATATATTTTCATAAATTTACAAAAATATTTTTTATAACATATATACATATACATAATAAATTAAAAAATAATAAGAAGTTATATAATAAGAAATAATATATAAATTAGAGTGCACCTTATTTTTTTTAAATGCAACCTTAATTTTCCCGAATAAATATTTTCCGAGACAAAACAAAATTTTATAAAAAATTTTATTTAGACTGGTTCTTATGGCGAAAAATGGGAGTACTTTTGGTTTTACCGAAATTTCAATCAACTTTTATAAAACAATACAATAAATTAAAGGTCATAGAAATAAAAAATGGATGAAGTAGTTTTGAAATTTCCCACATTCGTATTTGTGAAAGTTTCTTCTAATATAAATAACTTCTGACTCAATGTATTTCATTACCCATTCTTTGCCATTAAATATCTGATCTTCTTTTACAAGTTTAAGAATTTATTTATTTGAAAATGCAATATAAACTTCAATATAAAAGAATTTTGGTTCATAGTGTGAGTTATTGGAAATTAGATAAGTATTAATATTAATGTATTCATTAATGAAGACAAATTTTATAAGGTAAATAAATAAAAAAATCGTACTTCAGAATTAACTGTAGTATAATACATTGAAAAATATTAAAGCCTTTTCATAGTGAAATTGTTATTTACTTTGATAAAATAACATGGAAGGGACGCTCTTCGTGACGCACGGCATCTTTGGCTACGGAACACTAGAGGTCCTTAGTCTTCCCAATTTAACTAATCAAAGATCATTTTGCAAAAAAATATAAAATAAAGTACAGGTGTTTATATATTTTTAAAAATTTTTTATTTAGACCATACAGTTAGTTAGGGGAAATAAACTTTTTAACTGATAACAAGTAAAATACATAATTTATTTTTATTATTACTAAATCGAAAAAATTAAAGAAAATAAAGTTTAAAATTTATGTATATTAAATGTAAAAAATAGTTGTTTGGTATAAATTTCGTTCATATAGCCCAACAGTTTTATCAACCCATGTCCATTGCCGACAATTTGACCCGGTTCGATTTATATTCGTCCATCTGATGGTCAATAAACATGAGTAAATAAAAGTGTTTGGATAAAAGAACAAAATTTATACCAAACAATGACTTTTGAGTTTTACCCACAATTTTTTCGATTTTGTATTAATAAATAATGTGTTAAGTTTTTCCCTTTACTGTAAGCCCTATAATTAACTGTTACTTAAAACACCTATACGATTTTTTTATTTTAGATACTTATCAATGCATTACGCAAAAGCTCAATCTAAAAATGTATTTACCTTGAATACTTGCCCATTAATTTATTATAATAGAAAAACTGTACCTAAATCCAACAACTCTCCATTTAGAAGATCGCTTTTGGAGTTATTTTAATCTTTGTCACTAAGCCCATCTTTCTTTAAATTTGACATTGAATTATGATATTTAATATATAACAACCTCCTGGCAAACATTGAAAAAGACCCACCCTAATATAAAAACTGCATCACTTACATGGTTTGAGCCTTAATATGCGGGAAAGTCCGTTTTTGATTTGAAGAAAACGGCTGCTGAAAAAGTTTTAAAATGGGGAATTAGAAGCATTACGCAGGAAACGCAGGAAACACTTGATTTATTATTAAGAGTCATACAATAAATCATTAAATGCCAGGAAATAGGGTTCCATATGAATTAAAGTCGAGTGACATTAAAAGGCAAATTTGATAAACGGAAATGATGTTTGAGCGTACCAATCATGTTGTTACTTGTGATGACAACTTTAAGCACAAAAAGTTGGATTAGAATCTCAGGCAAGTAACCTACTCCTGGAAAAAAAATGTTATCGACCACCGCAAACGAATAAATTATCATGATTTAAGGATCTGCACCTGAAACATCCGAACTCTTTACAGAGGAGTTGCTTTAATCCAGTTGATGGATGTAATCGATAAATACAAATGTGATATGATTGCAGTCCAGGAGATTAGATGGAATGGTCATGATGGTAAGCATGTGTTTGGTAAGCAAAATATTGCGAAACCTTGTTTCTAGGTTCACCCCAGTAAGGAAAGGTTAGCGACAATTCGCGTTAAAGCTAAATACTTTGATCTAAGCCTGATTTGTGCACACGCTGAACTTAAAGAAGTTTGTGGTAGCTGCCCAAGACACGACGTGAAAATAATCTTTGGTAATAATAACGCAAAGATTGGGAAAGAAAGCTGATCTGAAACTAATATCGGGTTTCTCCTGTAAGGGCAATCACGGAAATCAGGTGACATGCTGAGAGCGAAGAAGCACTTCTGCAAGTGGTCTTTGTCCAGTGCACAAAAAGAGGGACTACCAATGTGACTTTAGACCAGGTAAATCAAACAAATGGACACTACTTACCTTACTTAACTTCTTACGTGATGCTGCGTTAATACAAGTTGCACGATTTTTAGCAGAACGCACATGTTATTCGCGTTTGCCGATGACACTGATATTATGGGGCGCACATTGAGTGAAGTGACTGCCGCCTTTTCCTTGCTGATGGTATCTTCTAGCAAGCAATTGGACCATACATCATCGTGGAATTTGTTAAAGAATTTGCCCACCTAGGTACCGCAGTAAATATAAACAATGACATATGTTAGTGTATGTATTGAAATCAAAAGAAGAATCATACTTACCAACATCCTCTCAACAAGAACTAATCATGGGCTCTTGCATAAGCAGATGAAGCTGCTCTTGGAGTCTTTGAGAGCGCGATTTTACCGAAATTAATAAAAAACTATCACAGAACAATAACACAGAATATTGAAAATAAATTATAAATGAAAATAATTTATTGACATTTATTTTTCAATACAATTTTTAGGAAATTTTTCTTAAATATTAGCATATAACTTTCAAGAAATTAGTACAATTTTACTCATTATAAAAAATTTTTCCTAATTACTTCATAAATTTGAACATGATTTATTTGGATTTATCTGAACTAATTTTAAGGAAAATTTTCTTAAATATTAGTATATAACTTTTAAATATTATTACAATTTTATTTATTATAAGAAAATTATATACTATTGGACGTTGTAATTTATCTGAACTAATTTTAAATAAATTTTTCTTAAAATGTAGAAAGTTTTCTAAATTTAAGTATAACTTTCTAGTAATTAGGAAAATAATGAACTTAAATTTACGACAACTACTTCCAGATTTTAAGTAAGTTCAATTTTATGAACTATTTTTGAGTAAATCATTTACTCAATCAAATTTTTTGAACTAAAGTCAATATTACCTTGTTTTACGATGTGATGAACTAAAATTTAGGACATATTTACTAGTTTTTAACAAAATTTTCCCTAAAATAAATAATATTTTACAAAATTCTTCCAATTTTTCTATGGAAAAATCTTAACTATTTTTTAGTATATGAACTATAAATTTTTTATTTAAATGTTGTATTTTTTACTAGAATGTAACAATTTTTCCTAGTTTTGAGTAAAAACTTACTCCGAATAAGGAATTTTTTATACTATTTTTAAGGAATTATTTTTCCTCAAATTTAGTACATGTCTTTTTTCTGAGTGTAGATAGAGATTGCAAAAAATTCTTTGGGGGTGATTTACTTACCTTCCTAAATAAAATTAAAGGTTTTGTCAGCAAATACAAAGAGCTGACTGATGAAGGTCAAAAATTCCATGCTTTGCTCGGTATGCTATTTTCGTTCCAACATGATGGCTAATTGTTTTTAGTGTATATTTCTAAACGTCAATTATATAATCTCTAAACACAGAAGACATTGCTTGAACTTGTTTCTAAAAGAACATTATCCCGATGTTCTTTTAGTGGCTGAACATAAGTTTTCCCCCAGACTTTAAAGACTATACAATAAACAGACAAAATAGAAATAGTGGGCGCGATGGGGTACTGCCGTATTTGTAAGAGACAATTTTTGCTCGAAAAAAGTTGTACTTAATTTAGGACCTGTAGAGAATACTGCAGTTAGAATAGTCAGGGTAGAGGGTAGCACTCTTACCGTAGTGTCCATGTTTTTAAGACCACAGGACAATCTGTCTGTAAAAGATCTTGGCCCAATAGCAGACCTATTAAGTAGTGGCAGTTTTATAATAGGGGCGAATCTTAATGACAAGCACTCCTATTGGGGAGGAATTCTCTGCAACTGTATACTCGTAAGGACTTTCATGCCCTGACATTGAAATTCACAGTACGGATGGTGCGACTCGTATCTCTGAGTCTTTATCATCTTTTATAGATATTCTTATGTCCTCGTCGGATATTACAATTTTTCCAATGTCAGCGAATGACCGAGCGTACAATGTTTGATTTCGCCCATATAAATAAAAATCGCCTCAATGGGATCTTGTACAGAAAGTGTCACCTGGCATTTTCATGCTGTGCTTTTCAACCACTGCTTGAATATTGCAGAATGGTTGCAAATTTTTTAAAACAGAGGACTTTTAAAGTCAAACTAGGCAGAGTACTTTCAGCTTTTAAATCTCCATTTCAATCCTTTGAGGCGGGATTACCTCAAGGATCATTACTGGGACCGATCTTATACAATATATTTGTTTCTGATATCCCCCAACCATCTGAGGGGTATATTCTCCTTATGTATGCTGACGTCATGCTAATTGCAGATAGTGTGGCAAAAACCATAAACAGAAGAGTTAATAGCTATCTTGCAGTTCTTAATGACTATTTTAAAAAAGTGGGGCTTACGGCTAAATGTAGAAAAAACTGAAGGTCTTTTAATAAAGGGCAAACGTGGACGACTTTATTCAAACGCTAGAAGATACATTCCGAATATAAAGATTGATGACTTAAGGAATTAAACTTCAGACACTTTAAGATACCTTGGTGTTATCTTCACTGAAAATTTTGAATTTTATAGGCATGTCGACCATATGATTATAAAAGTAAAGAACACCTATCATCTTTATAACAGACTGCTAAGACGAAAGAATGGTCTTAGCTCTAGAATTAGGCTTCTCAGATACATACAAACAAATCATAAGACCTCTTGCTGCCTATGACTTTCCGATCTAGTTTGGAATTTCTTCACATCAGATGGAAAGGCTTAGAATATAGGAGAGAAGAGTTTTGGCACCATGTCTAGGTCTTTTCATCCAACCCCATCTAACATGTCCATCTATAATGCTATGGACTTTGATAAAATTGACGTTTTTTTGATTGGATAATAAAATGATCGCAAACGGCGGCTAATTTGAATGGTAGAAGTTACCTCTCACATGTCGACTTGACAGCTCTAATAGATGGAGATCTAGTCTTCCAGGGTGCAGACCTCCTATTTTATCATAGGAGAGCCAGATGTCTTACCGTTGTGTTAAATGTGGTGAATCTCATAGGCCGGGAAAGTGCACCATTCCATCTAAAAATGAGAATGTTGCAGAAACAATAGTTACTGACCCAGTTAGTGGGCAGGTAACTAGAGAAGTAGGATTACCTGTTAAGTGGCTAGATCCAAACAATGTCCACGCAGGATTGATATCCTAAATAAAATTAATCAGAACAAGTAAGAGTGCTATTTTCGGCTATGCCGAACCTTAAATACCCTTCACCAATGGTGTTACAAAAGCAATGTACAGAATGGAAAGAGGTTTTGGTCAATTACAAGTATGTATGTTTCTGAAGTCTGATTCGCCAAGCAAAAGATATCGATGTACGCAAATTTTAGGAAAAACTTTTTAAAAAACAATATTTAAAAAATACTCCAACTCAGCATGCTATTAAATTTCATCAAAATCGGTCTATAAACACCAGAGATATCGCCAAAATTCAAATTCGATGAAAATTAAAAAAAAATCGTGAAAAAACTGTGTTTTAAAATAAAAGTTTTTCAAATTTAAGGAAATCATTCAACGCAACACACTACTGAATCTCATCAAAATCGGTAGATCAATAACTGAGATATCGCCAAAACAAAAGATATCGATATACGCAAATTGACAAATTAAAAGAAAAAATTTAAAAACAATATTTTTTTTAGATTTTAGAAGAGTTAAATTTAAGTTAAATATATTTTAATGTGAAAATTAAATGAATTACTTATAAACTAATTTTCTAAGATAATAAACTTATTCCCTAAATAATTAGAATAAACGTATCCTACCTAATATAAGAAATTAAAACATATGAACATTTGTGAATAATAAATGAAATAAATATTAAATAAATGAAATGAATTGAAAATTAAAACACCCTTAGACTTTTTGATAACCACATATATCAGATTTTAGAAAATACTCCAACGCAACATGCTATAAAATTTTATCAAAATCGGTCTATAAACACCAAAATTCAAAATTTGATGAGAATTAAAAAAAAAAAATTAAATTATATTTTTTAAAAAAAATTTTTAAAACTCGTCATCGAAGTTTAGTATTTTAGCCATATTTTGGGTGTTTATGGACCGATTTTAATAAAATTAAATAGCTTCGTGGGGAAATTTCCTAAATCGACTCCCCTGGCGGATCTGAATCGATCGGTATAATTTTTATGAGTTCAAACTGAATGACAAACTTTCACCTAATGGTGAAGGGTATAAAAAGGCTTTACGTGAGTCACAAAATACTCGTCGCTGACTTTGAATGGGTTACTTAATTTGAGTTGTTAAATTTCGACGTCTTTTTTTGGTGTAGTTTTGGTAAGAGTTTTTATGTTTTTTTTGCGTAGAAGCTTGTTTATTGGAACGTATTGTGAAAACCAATGGTACTGAAGGAAAGGTGTTTATATCTATTTTAAGAACCATTACTAATAAAAAATCTGCTTTTTCTAAGAGAGTGATCTTTTAAAGGTGACAGTATGTAATATTGTAAATATTTTAGAATTAGAAGATGATGAACATTGAAAGACTTTGATCAATTTTAATTTTGCTATTTGTTGAATTAATGAAAAGTAATGTAAATGAATTGAATTGAAAATCAGTTTGGGTTCCGAGAGAATAGATCTAATCCACACAGTAAGAATAGTACTGGAGCAATGTAATGAATTCCGCACACCCATTTACCTAGCGTTTATCGACTTTAATTCTGGCAATGTACGTGGACTTTAAGTGCCGGGTTTTACATAAAGGTAAATTGTCTAATCCGTTCGAAGTTACTACTGGAGTAAGACAAGAATGTATCTTATCACCAATACTTTTTATCCTTGTCATCGACAATGTAATGCGCACGGCACTAAATAGTATCCAATGGACACCCTTTAAACAACTCGAGGACCTGGAATACGTCGATGACGTATGTCACCTTCAAGGCTATTACTGTTGAATCTCGGGCAGCTGGGCTGGAAAGACAAAGATTATGCCTGGACGCTATTTCGCGAACCCGTCGCCACACATCAATGTGAAAAACGAGGTTATTGGATGTGTAGGTACCTTTAATTATCTTGGTAGTTTGGTATCTACAAAAGGTGGCGCCGACGAGGATATTGAATTGAGTATTAATAAGGCAAAATCAGCATTCGGCATTCTCCGAGCTATTTGGAAATCTCGGCAAATATCAGCAACAACTAAGTTACGAATATATAACTCGAATGTCAAGTCCATCTTGTATTACGGCTGCGAAACTTGGAAACCCACAAATGCCATCGATAAGCACCTACAAACCTTTGCAAACAAATGCTTGCGGAAAATCCTTAATAAGAAATGAATATCTACTAAACGCTACAAACCAAATCACTTCTTCTATAGAGGTATGTCAACGGAAATGGCGGTGGATAGGTCAAATACCAACATTGCTCGACAAGCGCTTCCTTGGAATCCACAAGGAAGCGGCCGTCGTGTTGGCGCACCTGCTAGAACGTGTTGAAATACTCCAAATTGATGCCTATATTGAGTCCATGGCCACTGCATTCAGAAATGCCATGGATTTTTCTATACCAAAGGTACCACTTAGAAAAGGGAATGGTCAAACTAACCCCAAACATAATTCACTTAATAGAGGAGAGGTCGAAGGATCCTGGTAGAATTCAGATACTAAAAGCGGATATTAAAAATCTTGATAGAATTATACAGGGGGCTATAGCCGTCCTCGAGCGCTATCGTTGGACAGATTTTCTAAAAAGTTTTAAACTCAACAACAAAACTTATAAGACCGTAAAGGCAGCAGCTGGTTTGAACAGACATAGGGATGATCAGCAACTGACTGACGTTAATGGCTCGCTTATTTCCGATGATATTGGTAAAGCTGGTCTGTTAGGGATTTATTCGCTGCATAATTATGTTCCAGTAGTGAGAACCTGGCGAAGTACCTCAAAGCCGATGGTACTTCGCCAGGTAGAAATGGGCTTATAAAAGCAGAATCGATAGGAGACGCCTTGAAACAAAGAGGAAATAAAAAATCTTGCGGTATTGATGGCATTCCAGATAACGTTTTGAAGAGAACTCGGAGCGATACCTGGAAGTTTCTAGCAATTTTACAAAGCTTAGAAAAAAGCTCTGGTGGTCTCCATTTTAAAACCGAAGTCCAACCCAAGAGAGAGCGGAAATTATAGACCCATTTCCCTCTTGTCTCCTTTTGGTAAACTACTGGAACATTTTGTGCTAGGAAAAATTAATGATAAAATATCCGATAGAGGCATTTCTTAAGGAATTCTAGTTCGGATTTAAACGAGGACATTCAACGTCTCACGCCTTAACAGTCTTTTCTGATTATGTTGATGGGGGAATTTACAAGAGATATCCAACGAAGCCTTGACTTCGAAAAGGCCTTTGATACAGCTTGTATAAAATGATGGAGATTGGTTTTAAAAATAACATATGTAGAATGGTGTCAAGTTTTTTGAGCGATAGATTTGTTAAAGTAAGGGTGGGCAACATATAATCGGAAGGAAATCAAGTCGATCAGTGAACAAGTGAAGCGGAAAGCAATAAATAAAAAGTTATAAGACACTAAATTAAATGGTGAAACATGCCACCTAAGGATTATAGAAAAGCAAATTAAATGGCCAGCAAAAGCCAAAAGATTATTCAAAAAGTAAATATAGTGAAAAGACGCTAAAAATATTGTTGAAAAAACAAGTGAAACAAAAACTTAATCTCTAAAACTATACGTTTAGGCCATTTATTTAGTCCAGAATGTTCTTTTTACATTTGTTTCTTAGACTGCTAATTAAAGACTAGTTTTTCTTAATATACAGTTTGTCAAGGAATTGTTTGCATTAAAAAAAAATTTAAAATGCAGTTTTCTTTTGTTTAACACAGGGACCGTTACAATTATGACATTTACAATAAAAATCAAAATATAATTGTTATTTTACGATTTTTATTTTTTTTTGCAGAAATAATTTTTATTTTATGATTTTTATTTTTTTGTCAAATATATTTGTCAAATTCTGACAAATATTTTTTTTGGCAAAAATATTTGTCACAAATTGATTTTTATTTTATTTGTCAAAAATATTTCAAGGTCTGACAAATATTTTTTTTTGGCAAAAATATTTGTCAAAATCTGATTTTTATTTATTTTTAACATAAATAATTGTTATTCTGATTTAATTTTTTTTGTTAAAAATATTTGTCAAATATAAAACGCAAAAATAAAAAAATCAATACAGAATTTAAAAAAAATTTAAAAATTTCCCATAATTACGGTAAATTTTAAAAATGTTCAATAAAAATGAAAATTTTGAAAATTTCCCATAAAAACGTAGTATTTGAAATTTTCTCATAAAAATGGGAAATTTTAAAAATTTCTTGTAAAAGGGGAAATTTTGAATATTCTTTTTTCAAATGTGAAATTTTGAAAATTTCCTATACAAATGGGAAAGTATAAAAATTTTCTGTAAAAATGTGAAATTTTGAAAATTTCCCATAAAAAAAGAAAATTTTTAAAATTTCCCATAAAAAGTCAAATTTTGAAAATTTCCCATAAAAAAGGGAAATTTTGAAAATTTCCCATGAAATAGGAAAATTTTGAAAATTTCTCATAAAAAGGGAAATTTTCAAAATTTCCCATAAAAAAGGGAAATTTTAAAAATTTCTCATAAAAAAGGGAAATTTTGAAAATTTTTCATAAAAAAAGTCAAATTTTGAAAATTTCCCATAAAAAAGGGAAATTTTGAAAATTTCCCATTAAAAGGGAAATTTTGAAAATATCCCATAAAAAGGGAAATTTTGAAAATTTCCCATAAAAAATTGAAATTTTGAAAATTTCCCATAACAAAAGGGATATTTTGAAAATTTCCCATAAAAAAGGAAAATTTTGAAAATTTCCCATAAAAAGGGAAATTTTGAGAATTTCCCATAAAAAAGGGAAATTTTGAAAATTTCTCATAAAAAAGAGAAATTTTGAAAATTTCCCTTTTTATGGAAAATTTTCAAAATTTCTCTTTTTTATGGGAAATTTTCAAAATTTCCCTTTTTATGGGAAATTTTCAAAATTTCCCTTTTGTATGGGAAATTTTCAAATTTCCCTTTTGTATGGGAAATTTTCAAAATTTCCCTTTTTTATGGGAAATTTTTAAAATTTCCCTTTTTTATAGGAAATTTTCAAAATTTCCCTTTTTTATGGGAAATTTTCAATATTTCGATTTTTTATGGGAAATTTTTAAAATTTCGATTTTTTATGGAAAATTTACAAAATTTCCAATTTTTATGGGAAATTTGCAAATTTCCCTTTTTTATGGGAAAATTTCTCTATTTATGGGAAATTTTCAAAATTTTCCTTTTTTATGGGAAATTTTCAAAATTTCCCATTTTTATAGAAAATTTTTATAATTTCCCATTTATATAGGAAATCTTCAAAATTTCACATTTTAAAAAAGAATATTCAAAATTTCCCCTTTTTACAAGAATTTTTTGAAATTTCCCATTTTTATGGTAAAATTTCAAATACTACGTTTTTATGGGAAATTTTCATTTTTATTAAAAATTTTTAAAATTTACCGTTATTATGGGAAATTAATTTTTTTTTTTTTTTTTAATTCTGTATTGATTTTTTTATTTTTTGCGTTTTTTATTTAACATATATTTTTGACAAAAAAAAAATTAAATCAGAATAACAATTATTTTTGTTAAAAATAGATAAAAATCAGATCTTGACAATTGACAAATATTTTTGACAAATAAAATAAAAATCAATTTTTGACAAATATTTTTGCCAAAAAAAAAAAAATATTTGTCAGATCTTCACAAATATATTCGCAAAAAAAATATTTGTCAGAATTCGACAAATATATTTGACAAAAAAAAATAAAAATCGTAAAATAAAAATTATTAAAAAAAAAAAATAATAAAAATCAAAAATTTGAAAAGCATGTCATTTTCTGAAAATATAGTGGAAAACAAGCAAAATGATGTTTTCAAATTATTTCTGCTATATTTCCATATGATTGTTTTTTTTCTTTGAAAATTCAGGAATAATTATTATTTTCGGTCCCTGGTAAGTCGTAAAAAAAAAGTTTAAATAAATACATGCATTGCAACAACAACAATAAAAAAATACATACAGTTTGTCAAGTAATTGTTTGCATTAAACAAAAGTAGTGGAAACGCAATTTAAATTTCGAAAATTAAACATCAAATCGTTTAAATTTGCTTATTTTGTTAACACATACCGTTAATGTAACTGTTTACTACAAAAAAGTCGTAAAAAATTTAAACAAATACATGCATTGCAACAATACAAAAAGAAATTTACCCAATTAAAAAGGCGTCAAATAAATGTTTGCACAATGAGTAAAAATAACACCAAATGTTCTTATTTACCGTTATGTTTTTTTATTTTATGATGTTTTATGAGTGTTTTCCAATGAAATTAAAGTTATAAAAAGTATTGTAAAAAAATGTGTGCATTAGTTGTCGTATATTTAAAAAAAATGCCTGCAAAATTAATTTCGAAAGGCGTTATAGAATTAGCATATTTCTATCACTATAAGGGCAAATCCGCCAGGGAAATCGTTAAAATGTTCTCCCGTATAGCTAGGACATCATATCCCGCGTTAAAAGTGAAGGAATATTGGAATTAAAAGGATAACAATGCAGCCCAAAATATAAAACAATACAATTTTAAAGTAAATACCAGACTTCTGCAATGAATTATTCTAAAACTCAAATCACGGTAAAATTCTCAAATAGTGTCGATCAGTGCAAAAGAAAAATATTAAAGAAAGAAAAACGAATAAGTATTGCAAAATCAAGTTTGGTGTTACAACTCAAATCGAATGAAGAAAAATGAGAAGAGACTCAAAACATTGTTTGTTACGTTTACAATGTGTGTTTTTTTTTATTTTGTGTTTTTTAAGAGAATATCACTAAATATTCTAAAAACATTCTAAGTAAATGAATCACAGTTGTACATTACCTTCGTACTGAGTTGTTGTTAAGTGATTGATAAACTGTATTCTTATGTTTTTTATTGTTTAAACATTTTCCTAAGAATTGTTAAATTAAATTAAAAATACAAAAACAAACATTAATTTTATTTTTAAATTTTAAGCCAAAAATTCATACTAATGAATTTGAATGATCAGTGTTAATTCGTATTTTTACGAATCAAAACTGTTATTTCTGCACTTCTCTTGTGTGTTTTTTTTTTAATTTTGTGTTTTTTTGTTTCTACACGAATTTGATTCGTGTGAACCAAAACAAATAAAGAATTGAATCTAAAAAAAGCGAATGTGTTAAAAGGCCTTTGAAATGATTTGATGCAGAACTCTGGTAAATACAGCACTAGGGGCTTAAGTCCGAAGTGAAAAACGGTCATGGGCTAAGTGTATCCCAAGGAGCAATCCGAAATATACAGGTAAAAGCGTTGTATTCATCTACAGTGGCTAGGAAAAATCTACTTCTTTCAACACAAAATATTGAAAATCACTTCATGCTTTCTATTTCGCACTTAGAATTAGTATTAGGGTACATTTTTTCTCTATTCATGCTTAAATGATGTTGTATTATCATGATGGATCCCCAAAACTTTGGAAGCCGAGATAAGTGCCCTGTAGCAAACTTGAAGAAATTTTTAATATTTTTCGTTGATAGCAGTATACTTTTCCTAGCCACTGTATATGAATATTTCAGGTTTAGTGGTATATTTCGGATTACTTCTTGGGATACACTTAGCTCATGACCATTTTTCACTTAGGAGGTTAGCCCCTAGTGCTGGAGTGCCACTCTTTCCAGACGGTTTTAATAATTTTATTTTAAATTCATATTGTATATTATTTTGAGCTGCATGGTTACCCTTTTAATTCCAATATTCCTTCACTTTCAGCACGAGATCTGATGCCCTAACCCTACGGGAGAACATTTCAGTGATTTCCCTGCCGGATTTGCCCTTATAGTGATGGAAATACGCTAATTCTATAACGCATTTCGAAATTAATTTTCCAGGCATTTTTTTTAAATTTAGGGCAACTAATGCACAAATTTTTTTACAACACTTTTTATAACATTAATTTGATTGGATAACACTCAAAAACATTACAAAATTAAAAATATAACGGTAAGTAAAAACATTTCCTTTTATATTTACTCATTCCGCAAACATTTAAATTGGGTATATTTCTTTTTTATTGTTGTTGTTGCAATGCATGTATTAATTTAAATTTTTTTTACGACTTTTTGTAGTAAACAGTTACATTAACGGTATGTGTTATACAAAATAAACAAATTTAAACGACTTGATGTTTAATTTTCGAAATTTAAATTGCTTTTTCACTATTTTTGTTTAATGCAAACAATTACTTGACAAACTTTATGTTTCCTAGTGCGTATGTAAAACTTTTATGTACCAATTTTTTTTCATCATAGTTATAATTTGTTATTTGGCAAATAAGCGATTAGCCTAGGCGAGGTTATACGGAAGCTATGGTGAAATGTGAACCGATTTCTCCCAATTTCAATACCAACATTTGCTAAGAAATGGAGAACCTCTTTGCCAAGTTTCAGTGACCTAGCTCCTTTCGTCCCCATCGTGCTTTCAACAGACAGACGGTCATCCCTATCATGATTTTAACAGACAGACGGTCATAGCACAATCATCTTAGAATTTCATAAGGATTCAGAATTTATATCCCATTTCGTTTTTGAGCCAATATGGAGAAAATTACAAACGGAAGACAATCCCATTATATATACATAATTGAATATAAAAACGGCCACAAACAAAATTTCACTTTTACCTGATTGGATTCTTCGGAAAGCGATGGAGAGTGTTGAAGTCCTCACATTCATGAATGCATCTGCGGCTCCTCAAAATAAAATTTGTTAATAATTATATTAAAACTATAATTTATTTATACTTACATGTTGCTGTGCTGCTTTTGTTTGAATGATGCTACAAAATTGAAGAAACAATTCTAACTTTGGAGCAAATTAGAATTTTTCTTAATTTTGTTGCTTCTTATAAGAAATTTTCTTATTAAAATGTAATCTCTTTTCAAATAAAGGGTTAACGACAGGTTGGTTGCCAGACTTAGTTTTTTTAAGAGTAGGCACAGATAAATTTATGCTGATAAGTCTTTGTGGTGTCCGGATAGAACAAAATAATAAAGTGGAAAATTAATATTTAATTAATATTTTTTAAAGTTAGTTTTTTGTTTTGTTAAATAGATTATTTTTGGAGTGAATGTGGTTCACGATACCAAACCATTAATTTAAAGTTTGTTAACACAACAATTAATTATAATTATGTGTCCCTAATGTGAATATTTTTACAAAATGTATAACGGCTAAGACGACGATAATCTCTTGGACCAAGACTTGGGAGTCCAAAGGAAAAAGCCATAAACAACAACACCACGAAAGTAAAGTAAATAGCCAAACTTAGCCAGGTAATCATTTTCTTGATGATTAAATTTCAGTACCTGGTAGACCGAGCCTTGCTTGGAGCTTTATGATAAGCATTTTGAGGAAAATTTTAAAGTTTTTATATATTTTATATTATAAAGTGCTGAAATAAATTTAGAGGAAAGACATTGTAGAATATTCAGTTAATTTTGAATTATTTGATTTATTTTGTCCGACCAACACATAGTTTGCATAGTTTACAGTTTAACTCATTTTGAATAATTTTGGAAATTATTCATATCAACAGAAACCTCTGTCGACTCATGCGCAACAACTTTGCTAAAGATTATAGTCTGATCAAATGCACAGTTTACGATTTAATTCATTTTGAGTAGTTTTCTGTGGCGCCACCTGTCGGACTTTGCTTATTCCAATTCATAAAACTTCTTCGGCTTATCCGTAACAACTTTGCTGAAGATTATAGCATGATTAAATGTACAGATTACGATTAAATTGATTTTGAGTAAGTTTCTGTAGCGGCACCTGTCGGAAATTATTCATACCAACTAAAAAGCCTTCGTCGGCTCATGCGCTACAACTTTGCTAAAGATCATAGCATGATCAAATGTACAGTTTACGATTTAATTAATTTTTAGTAATTTTCAGTGGCGCCATCTGTCGGAAATTAGTCTGATCAACTTTAAAACCTTCGCCGGCTTATCCGCAACATCTTCGCTAAAGAGCATAACACAATCAAATTCACATTTTACTATTCTATAAAGAACATACATACAGACAAACATTCATTTGTTTAAAATAATACTAATTTTTCCCCCTTTTTATTCCCTAATTTCTAAAAGTTCCATATGTATATTTGGTACTTTTTTGGTGCCAATTGAATTCGGTACATTTTTTTAAAACGCATTTAACATAATGTATAATGTTCCTATTCATATTACTTTTGAGATGTTAAGTTATCATTTTATCCCTTTTTTACCCATTTTGGCTCCAAAATCAAAAAAATACCAAATACGTATTTCATGTTTTTTTTACATCTATTGATTGCAGTACCAAGTTTCTTTCTATATTCTTTAGTTTAAAATATAAGAGTGGGTTAAAAAGGTGCCAAAAAAAACTATTTTCACCCTTTTTTACCCCTTATCGGACATAGTTTCAAAAAAGTACCAAACACCTGTCCGCTTATTTTCAAAGCTGTTTAAAACGTAATTTTAATTTTGTTTCTATACCTATTACTTTAGGAGACATAGCGTTTTCGATTTTTTCCCCTTTTTACCCTCTTAGAGGTAAAAGTTCCAAAAGTCCCTTCTTCTTCGACCTATACATCAAAAAAGATACCCACTGTCCAAATTTTATCAAAATCGTTAGAGCCGTTTTCGAGATAGCCATTCTATATATATATATATATATATATATAGTACCTGGTTGACCGAGCCTTGCTCGGGGCTTTATGATAAGCACTTTGAGGCAAATTTTAAAGTTTTTATATATTTTATTTTATACAGTTACAGTTTAACTCATTTTAAATAATTTTGAAAATTGGTCATACCAACAGAAACCTCCGTCGACTCATGCGCAACAACTTTGCTAAAGATTATAGTCTGATCAAATGCACACTTTACGATTTAATCCATTTTGAGTAATTTTCAGTGGCGCCACCTGTTGGACTTTGGTCATTCCAATTAATAAACCTTCGTCGGATTATCCGCAATAACTTTGCTAAAAATTATAGTATGATTAAATGTACAGTTTACGATTAAATTGACTTTAAGTAAATTTCAGTGGCGCCACCTGTCGAAATTTCTTCATACCAACTAAGAAACCTTCGTCGGCTCATGTGCAACAACATTGCTAAAGATTATAGCATGATTATATGTACAGCTTACGATTAAATTAACTTTGAGTAATTTCCAGTAGCGCCACCTGTCGGAAATTATTCATATCAATTAAAAAGCATTCGCCGGCTCATGCGCTACAACTTTGTAAAAGATCATAGTATGATCAAATGTACAGTTTACGATTTAATTAATTTTTAGTAATTTTCAGTGGCGCCACCTGTCGGAAATTCGGTTTACCAACTTAAAAACCTCCGCCGGCTTATCCGCAACATCTTTGCTAAAGAGCATAACATGATCAAACTTACAGTTTACTTTTCTATAAAGAACATACATACAGACAAACATTCATTTGTTTTAAAGTTATAACATTACTAATTTTTTCCCCTTTTTATCCCCTAATTTCAAAAAGTTCCATATGCATAATTGGTACTTTTTTGGTACCAATTGAATTCGGTACATTTTATTAGAAAGCAGTTAACATAATTTTCCTATTCATATTACTTTTGTAGATGTTAAGTTATCAGTTTATCCCTTTTTTACACATTTTGGCCACAAAATCAAAAAAGTACCAAATACGTGTTCAATATTTCTTTGACATCTATTGATTGCAGTACAAAGTTTTTTTCTATATTCCTTAGTTTAAAATATAAGAGAGGGTTAAAAAGGTACCAAAAAAACTATTTTCACCCTTTTTTACCCCTTATCGGACATAGTTTCAAAAAAGTACCAAACACCTATCCGTTTATTTTCATAGCTGTGTAAAACGTAATTTAAATTTTGTTTCTATACCTATTACTTAAGGAGATATAGCGTTTTCGATTTTTTTTCCCCTTTTTACCCGTTTTTACCCTCTTAGAGGCAAAGGTTCCAAAGGTCCCTTCTTCTTCGACCTATACATCAAAAAAGATACCCACTGTCCAAATTTTATCAAAATCGTTAGAGCCGTTTTCGAGATAGTCATTCTATATATATATATATAAATATATATATATATATATATATATATATATATATATATATATATATATATATATATATATATATATATATATATATATATACAATTATTGCTCGTTTAAGAATATAAGATATATTGAATTTGATGTGTTTAAAAAAAAAGTATATTCATATAACTTTGCCCATAAAAATCATCACACCTTAAAAAGTGTGTTTTTTAATAGTATCCTTTGGCCGTAAAAACAAAAATTAAAAAAAAAACAATAATTAAAAATAAAGAAATATAAAAAGTAAATTGAAATTAACTTCAAAATAATTAAAAAATAGAAAAAAATATAAAAAAAGTATTAAAATATTGTAAGTATTAATTAGGTTATGTTTAGTGATAGTTGTAAGTTAGTTTGATTAATTTTTGTTTTAAATTCAATATGTCGTTAAATTTCAGATCGGTTATTGTGAATTTTATATTGTAATAATTTGTTTCTGCCATAAGATAGGCTTTACATTTTTGCGTTATTTTTTCGTTTAAATAACCCAATACTTTTATCAACCCATGTCCATTGCCGACAATTTGACCCCGTTCGGTTTATATTCGTCCATCTGATGGTCAATGAACATGAGTAAATAAAAGTGTTTGGCTTAAAAAACAAAATTTATACCAAACAATGACTTTTGAATTTTACCCACAATTTTTTCGATTTTTTATTAATAAATAATGTGTTAAGTTTTGGCCCTTAATATAAGCCCTATAACTGTTACTTTAAAACACCTATACGATTTTTTTTATTTTTAGATACTTATGAATGCATTACAAAAAAGTTCAATCTAAAAATTTATTATAATAAAAAAACTGTACATAAATCCAATAACTCTACAATTGGAAGATCGCTTTTGGAGTTATTTAAATCTCTGTCACTAAGTCTCTCTTTCTTTACATTTGACGTTGAACTATATTATGAATATAGCAGCTTTAAAAAACGACCCACCCTAATATAAAACTGAGGAAACAGTGTTCTAAAGGCATAGATAATGCATCATTTACATGGTTTGTTCCCCAAAAAGTTGATTTGCAGGGAAGTCCGACAACCTTTTTTCATTTAAAGAAAACGACTGCCAAAATATGTTAAGATGGTGATGTGGAAGCATTACTCTTCTCTTGATTGTTGTCAAACGCAAGAAAAGCTTGATTTATTATTGGGATTCGCACGACTTGCTTACGTTCAAAGTCATTGGGATTAATTTAAAAGTAAGGAATTAGTCAAATCCCCATTATTAAGGTGATAAAAAACAAAAATATGTAAGTTTCAGGTACTGCTGCAAAATTACAAAGTATCCAAATCAGTAGAGACTCTGATCTCAAGTGTTTCCTTAGCATTAGATTCATTCTTAACTGTGGTGTAGAGACTACTAAGCACAAAAAAGAGATATTTTATAATGTTTTAACTGTCAGCAATTCGGTCATGTGGGCATAAATTGCAACATGCCCTTCCGGTGTGTAAAATGTGGTGGCCCACATGGCTCTGGTAATTGCTCAATTCCTCCTAAGGAACAAAATACTGCGGAAACAGTTGCTACTGACCCCCGTACAGGTGACATAATTAAAACTATTGGTATTCAAACCAAATGTGCAAATTGTGGCACCATAGGCCACACTGCAAGCTATAAGCAATGCCCAAAACGTTTGTAACTTTTGCAAAAATTACTACCAAGAGACAAAGCAATACCATTAACTGAACACAGGTCGTGAGAAATTTGGCACTGTCTCTGGTGTTTCATACGCGGCTGCTGCAAGATATGCAGCTCCAAGACCGTCTCATGTTGGGAGCACAACTCCATCAACACCTCAAAACCATCGAACCAATGTTTCCGCTGGTCCAAGCCTGGAGTCTGCTATGGACTTCGACCTTTCAGACGAAGACTGTAAACAATTCTTTGGTAGCGGGTTATTAAGCTGCATAAGCAAATTGAAGGGCTTTGCCAAAAAATACAAGGCATTGAACGACGAAAATGCAAAACGTAAGACCCTATTTGGTTTATTTATTTCATCACAGCACAATGCCTAATACTCTAAAAATAATATTTATAAACGTCAACTCTGTCGTGTAGAGGCATAAACGGCATTACCTAAATTTATTTTTTAAGGAACATCAACCTGATGTTCTCCTGATCGCGGAGCATGGGCTGTCCCTATTAAGGGGTACAACATTTTTAGACAAAATAGGGCCAATAGACCCGGAAGTGGTACCGCCGTAATTGTGAGGGACAGCTTATGCTCTAACAGAGTATTGATGAATTTGGGTAATAACGAAAATATTGCCGTTAAAATTAGTAGAGTAGACGGGAGTGTGCTGACAGTAATTGCCACGTACTTACGGCCACGCGAGACATTCTTAGCTACCAATCTAGATCCCATCCAAAACTTATCAGCTAGGGGAAGCGTACTGATAGGGGAGGATCTTAATGCCAGACACTCCTACTGGGGCGACACATACTGTAACAGAAGCGGACATAACCTCCGAGAATTCTTGCTGTCATGTCTAGATATGGACACAAGATCCGTCTAGATTTCTAATATTCAAAGCGGATATCAGAAATCTAGACAAAATTATCCAAAATTATGTTTGAGCAAAGCTATTGGACATGTACATGTAAATCACAAAAAAGCCTCTATCGATATGATTGATACTGGGGGAGCACTTCTCTATGAGGATGCTCAGAATTCTGAACTGTTGGCAGATCAATTCTGTGAAGTTCACAAAGGAAGTAGTGCAATTCGCACTGCTTCCTTCGAGAATGTTGTGAATCGTGAGATCAACTTTTTAGATTCTCACCAGCCATACCTGAAGTTTGGTCGAGATATAATGGCAGATGGGACCTTAATTGAGCGAAGTGTTAGGCCCACAGAATTACATCTCGTTTCCACTAATGACATAAAAGGTGACCTTAAAAAGAGGCAAAAAAAATCAAGCGATAACGATAAAATTCCAGACTGCGTTCTTAAAAAAACAGATGTAACATGGCATTTAATTGTAGTACTGTTCAATCACTGCTTAAACCTTGGATATTTTCTGACTAGTTGGAAGGAGGCTCTAGTAGTTCCCATTCCGAAGTCGGTTTCAGATCCAAAAAAGATTTGAAAATTATCTGCCGATTTCACTGCTATCATCATTTTCTAAACTCTTCGAAAGGCACATCTTATCAAAAATCCAAGATAAACTTATAGATGGCGATATTCTTCAAGGTTGTCAGTTTGGATTTCGAAGTAGTCATTCGAACTCTCACGCACTAATGGTGTTAACAAACTACGTAGCGGATGGACTTAATAAACGCTACTCGACTTTAACTGTTACTTTGGACTTAGCAAAGGCCTTCGACACTGTGTGGCAGGAGGGTGTCGTATACGAAATGTTGATCCTTGAGTTCGATTGCTTAACATGTGAAATGGTAGCGGCATTCTTAAAGTCAAGAAAATATAAGTTAGAGTAGGCAGTGAGTTATCTTTCCCTAGACCAATCGAGGCTGGCGTACCGCAGGGCTCATCACTGGGTACTGTCTTATATAACATATTTGTATCCGATATCCCCCAACCGCCGACAGGAGATCTTTTGCTCATGTATGCTGATGACATTCTTATAGCATATAAAGGGCAGCGCGCGGGGACCCTAAACAAAAAAAAAATGAATTCCCATTTAAATATTCTAAATGAGTATTTAAAAAAATGGGGTTTAAAGCTTAACATTGAAAAAATTAATGGTGTGCTCATTTAAGGTAGAAGAGGTCTATTATACCCAAATGCCAGAATATATGTCCCGAACTTGAAAATAGATGGTAGACAAATTGGAACATCGGTTAGAATAAAATACTTAGGTATAATATTTCATGAAAATTTCGAGCACTACAGCCACATATATGTATATACTATATTTTCGAGAAAGTTAAAAAGGTACAGTTTGTCAAGTAATTGTTTGCATTAAACAAAAATATTTTAAATGCAATTTCAACTTCGAAAATTGAACGTCAAGTCGTTTAAATTTGTTTCTTTTGTTTAGCACATATCGCTAATGTAACTGTTTATTAAAAAAAAATCGTAAACAAATTTAAGCAAATATATGCATTGCAACAACAACAATAAAAAAAGAAATATACTCAATTTAACAGGCGTCAAATAAATGTTTGCGCGATGAGTAAAAATAACACCAAATGTTTATATTTACCGTTATATTTGTACCTTTCACCACCATAGGTGGAAAGGGTATATTGGTTTGTAACGCATAGAAATATTGGTCTGAGACCTACCTTTTAGTATATCAATCGACTTAGAATCACTCCCTGAGTTGTTTTAACGATATCCGTTCGGCTGGCTGGCCGGTTATCCATGTAAGCTTGTTATCACTCTACATAACTTTAAAGATAATTTGATGAAATTTGGCACAGGTTCATATTTTGGTCCAAGGACGATCCCTATACTTTTTGGGCGAAATCGGATTACTATTTCGGGTACCTCCCATAGAGATGCCTTCCCGGAATAGAGTTTTCGGTCCTTTACAGCCACAAATTTAGTTGTATTTTAATAATATTCAGCACAAATATTGCTTATCATAACCTTAATCAGTGTACCTAATTTTGTAGAAATCGGCCCATATTTTACCATACCTCCCATACAAGACACATTCTCAAAAGACGTTTATATACACAAAAATGCACAAAAAAGTCAATAACTCTAAAGATAAATGCATTTGCTTACTTACGGTCTTATGCAAAAAAATTTAACAACGATTGGTAAACTAAAGTTAAGCAAAATTCCTTAAAGTATTATCCTAAAACGATTGTTAGCTTAACAAACTGATGTTAATCTTCTGTTAACATCAAATAATTTAAAGTAGTTGTCTACATAATTTAAAGCTACGTTAAATATTTTACTGTTTTGACAAATAATATTTTGTGAACATTTTTAAAGAATATATTTAAGTTTTCAGGCTTTTCTAATAAAAAAGAATATTTTTGCTAAATCTAGTTATTATATTTTTTCTAATTTGCTATTTTTTATCATATAAAATGTTTCGGGGGTGAGGAATTTATGAAATATAATTTCCATGATATTTCATACTCTATTTTATATATTTCATACTAAAATCAAACTTTTCAAAGAAATTGATAATACAAATTCTAATTTTTAACAAAAAATTCGTGTTTTCAACAAAAAACAGACATCGGTCAATGAAATTTACAAAAACCATTATAGTGATGTATATATACTCAACATGAGTAAAAAGTACTCGATTTTTAAATAATCGGTTTAAACCCTTAGTAAAAATTTGTCTAATTATTATTTTACTGTATTATAAATGTGTTTAGTTTATGCTTTTATATAACATAAATATAATTTTACATTAAGAAAAGAAGAAAAATGTTATTTTATATTAAAAACATACAAAACATTATTTAGAAATTCGACTACCCGGAGGAAACAATGAATAATTAATTCGTTGTTTTGTATATTTAACTATAAAGAGACAAGAGAGAATGACGATGTTGCCAGCATTAACATGTAAAATTGACTTGACGTATTCATTAATTAAAGAACTGTTTTTGGATACTATTTTTTAACAATCGTTTGTTAGTCTTAAAGTATTTGGTAACTAACGTGTTCTTTAAGCAATATTTAAGATTTTTTTTAGCATAAGACCGTTAAACTTTGCACAAATAAATATTTTGTAAATATAAACCAATAATCAAAATTTGGTAACAATCGGTCCACAATTGACTCTAGCTCCCATATCAGGCCCTAAGCCGGAAATGATATAAATCTCGAAATTTTGAAAAAAATAGCACATGGTTTATGTATGTATGTCTCTAAGACTTCAGGAAAACTTGTTTAATTGTTGGTCCATATTTGACCTCAGTTGTGAAGGGTATTATATAGTCGCGCTTTTCTTACTTGTTTTGATTTAATAATGTTTTATGAGTGTTATCCAATGAATATAAAGTAATAAAAAGTTCAGTTGTTAAAAAAAGAAAAATTATGTGCAATTCAATTCAATTTTATTTATCCAAAAATTCTTAACCTACTACTTATATTATATATGGTGGCACCCCAGTACTAGGGGCTTGACACCTAAGTGAAAAATGGTCATGGACTAAGTGTATCACATGAAGCAATCCGAAATATACTGGTAAAACAGAAAAATTAATCTACAGTGGCTAGGGAAAGTATACTGCTAACTACGTAAAATATGAAAAATCTCTTCAAGTTGGCTACAGGGCACTTAACTCGGCTTCCAAACTTTTGGGGATCCATCATGGTAATACAACACCATTTTAGTATCGCTAGAGAAAATAATGCACCCCAATACTAATTCTAAGTGCGAAATATGTAGAAAGCATAAAGCGATTTTTAATATTTTATGTTGAAAGAAGTAGATTTTTCATAGCCACTGTAGATGAATACTTTTGTTTTACCAGGATATTTCGGATTGCTCCTTGGGATACTCTTAGCCCATTATCATTTTTCACTTCGGACTTAAGCCCCTAGTGCTGGAGTGCCGATTTTCCTAGAAGGTTTTAATAATTTAACTTTAAATATGTATTGTTTTATATTTTGGGCTCCATGGTTAACCTTTTAGTTCCAATATTTCTTCGTTTTCGGTACAGGATATTACGTCTTAACCATACGGGAGAACATTTCAGCGTTTTCCTTGGCAAGGTTGCCCTTACAGTGATGGAAATACACTCATTTTATAACGCCTTTTAAAATCAGTTTTCCAGGCATTTTTTTATAAAAATAGGACACCTAATGCACACACATTTTCTTTTTTTTAATAACTGTACTTTTTATTATTTCATTTTCATTGGATTACACTCATAAAACATTATAAAACAAAAATATAACGGTAAATAAGAACATTTGGTGTTATTTTTACTCATTGTGCAAACATTTATTTGACGCCTGTTAAATTGAGTATATTTCTTTTTATTGTTGTTGTTGCAATGCATGTATTTATTTCAATTTGTTTACGGCTTTTTGTAGTAAACAGTTACATTAACGGTATGTATTAAACAAAAGAAACAAATTTAAACGATTTGATGTCCAATTTTTGAAATTTAAATTGCATTTTCAATATTTTTGTTTAATGCAAACAATTACTTGACAAACTGTATATTATTTTTCTTAATGTTTAAACTATTTTAAGACTACTTGTCAATTAAATTTAGTTACAGATTTCTGTTATCAATTAATTATTTTTTGTGTTGAATTCATTTAATTTCAATTTTCAGAAAAAAAAGGATTAAAAACCGGAAGGCACTTATTCTTATATTCTAACTTTATAATATTACCCACGAGCTAAGTAAACTTAAAACTAAATTAACAATATTTACAAAACAAAAATTAAAAAATTTATATACAAAATAAACAAAAAGGTAATGTAATTGCAAATTAAATTTAACATTAATTATTGTTCAATACTTCAATACACAAAGTTATTAATATCTAGGGTATTTACACTTCTATGAGAAAATATAAGGTCTGCACCCCGGTATAATAGACCTCCATTCTGTAGGGCCAAAAGGTTGACCGGTGAAAGGTACCGATTTCTTTGCACAGCCTCCATATCAGCTGCCCTTCGGAAGCATTCCGCCACCATTTCATTTTCAAGGAAGGAAGATCTCTCAAGAAATCTGAGGGCAGATTCCACTAAGAAAACGTCTATCCTTTCAAAATCAATAGCAGCGTATATAGACCTGTTTGAGGGTCTACGGAATGTTCCATCGGGTTGCATTTTTGGGGTTAATCCCAAACATGTCCACAAAACTTTCCGCTCCCATATCCTCAGTCGTTCCATCTGGTCTATGATAGGTCGGATAATTTGTCGATAGATAAGGAGTCGGATCCTAGTGCTGAGACCATTACGGCGTCTTAGCAGTCCATAATATAAAAATAATACTTTTTTGCATTTTTCCTATAAAATTCGGAATTTTCGTGAAACACGATACCTAAATAGATATTCATTCTGTTATTAACATTTCTGGCTTTTGGACCTCGAGTTGCAACTAACATATCATCTGCATAAATAAGAATCAGATTCATAGGCTATGATAGGTCGGATAATTTGTCGATAGTTAAGGAGTCGGATCCTAGTGCTGAGACCATTACGGCGTCTTAGCAGTCCATAATATAAAAATAATACTTTTTTGCATTTTTCCAATATATAATCCATGTGCCTATAAAATTCGGAATTTTCGCGAAACACGATACCTAAATAGATTATTCTGTCAGAAACTTTTATTAACTCACCCCCAATACCTAAACTTGGAATGAAACTTCTTGCGTTGGGGTAGAGTCGTCCCCTTCTTCCCTTGATAATGACGGCTTCTGTTTTACTTATATTAAGTTTCAATCCCCATTTATTGAAGTACCCGTTAAGAGTGTTCAAATAGATATTCATTCTGTTATTAACATTTCTGGGTCTTGGACATCGAGTAGCAACTAACATATCATCTGCATAAATAAGAATCAGATCCCCCTCAGGTGGCTTTGTACGTCAGAAACAAAGATGTTGTATAACACTGGGCCCAATTAAGTACCCTGTAGTACACTAGCAGTTACAGAGTGGGTGTCCGAAAATTCACAGGCTACTTTGACCCTAAATTTACGACCCTTCAAGAAATTGGCCACCATCCTGCATGTGGCTCTATCGAATCCTAAATTCATCATTTTACAGACGATGCCATTTTGCCAAGCAGTGTTGAATGCTTTAGCAAAGTCCAAGCCTACCGCTATTGTGACATATCGATTATTCAGTCCAACGTAGTCCGCAAGTACCGTTAGAGCATGTGCGGCTGAGTGGCCGCTATTGAAACCAAACTGACAATCATCTAGACTGTTTTATTTCGTATTTTAGATACGATAAACCATTCCAAGAGCTTTCCAAATGCTGAAAACATTGAGATATGCCTGGATCTAGCCTAGGTTTTAGTATATCAGTATAATCACTGTTACCTCCTTCCATTTTCCTGGAAAATATCCTATATTCATACAGTGGTTAAACAGGATTGCTAAGTATCGCCAAGTTACATCATTGGTCTTTCTGAGGACAAAGTCTGGGACTCCGTCTTCGCTACAGGACGTCTTTTTGCTCGTTTTTTCAGTGCATAACTTATTTCTTGGGGAGTTACTAGTTCACTACCTTCCAAGTAAAAATTAACGTCAATCACTGTACCATCAGCCATGACTTCTTGCCCAAAAGTCAGTGATGGTACATGATTATCAAGAATTGCGACTCTTCAGTTCACAGTGTCCTCGAAGGAGGCAGTGCGAATATCACTGCCACCTCTATGAACTCCAGCAAATCGTTTCGCCAACAATTCCGCTTTGTCGGAATCCGTCAGAAGGAGTGTTCCATTATCACCTTTTAAGTCAGATATTGGTTTCCTTTTATGAATACCAGCACCTCTTCTAACTTGACGGAATGTTGTATTATTCATACGAATGTTTTGCTAATAATTAGCAAATAATTAGTCCTCCTCGTAACGAGCAATGGCACCCTGAATAATTCTGTCAAGATTTCGGATATTAGCACTCAATACTGGAACTCTACCCGGATCTGGAGTTCTCCACAAAATTCGTTTCAGTCTCTTCTTTTCGGAAATGAAATTTAGAATGTGAGCTGGAAGTTTAAGTAATCCCCTGTTGCGAGGAACTTTTTTGGAATTGATTCTTCCATTGCATTTTTGAAAATAGTGCTCATGACATCAACACAATTGTCGATTTCCTCAAGAGAGACATTGTGGTCTACCGGGAGTTCACTATCCGGAAGATTTTGAGACAATAGCTGATTGAAACGATTCCTATTCATGCAATCGAAATTATAAAAGGATGGTGGAGTGGTATGTTGCAACTCTCCACTTTCGATTACAATTTCGACTGCACTATGGTCAGATTCAAATGGCAGTGTTCTAAGTCCCCCTGCGGATATCCAACGATAATATAAATATATCAATATATGAGGCTGATTGGCCAGAAACACGTGTTTGTCCGTCTGTTTGGTATATATCTAAGTCGGGACATGACAAAAGAAAATCTCTTAATATACATATTTCCATTGGGTTGCAAATACTACCACCCCAATATGTATGTTTAGCATTTAGGTCCCCCCAATTAAAAGGCCACCGCGAGAAGATAGGTCTAGGATTGTGTCTAAATCAGAAGCGGACAACGGATCATTTGGTCGTAAGTACATAGATATAACTGTCAGGTTGCTTCCATCTTCCCTACTTATCTTTACAGCAGTATTCTCGATAAGACCGAGATTAAGCATGATACGATTGGAACATAAACTATCCCTAACCAATATGGCAGTCCCACCACCTTGTCCTTGTTGTCGGTTTTGTCTATAAGTTTTATAACCCCCTAGGTCCAGTAAATGTCTGGGGGACAGTTTATGCTCAGCAATAAGGAGAACATCAGGTTCATGTCCGATAGTCCCTTTGCCACTACAGAGAAAGGCCTTTCTGCCTTCGGAGTGTGGGTGAAATAGTTAATACCTTCTTTCTTAAGAAGGTCCTTTAATTTATGGAAGTCTATCAGGGTGCAGACTCCTATTTTGGTAACATGGTTACCCAATATTTTTAAATTAAACTCGCTATGCCCTAGTAGGGTAGGAGGGGGACCATTTGCCATAGGGGCGCATTTGCCACCACTAATTTTCTTGAAAACTAACTTATCTTTTTTGATGCTGTAATCGATTTTATAATTGTTTATCATTGATATTCTATATGTCAAATTTTGACTGCTGTAGCTTTCATATTTAAAACATCAGGCGTGATTTACTGTTTTAGCAGATCCTGAAAAAATATTTTGCTACAAGTATTTTTGTAATATTTTCCTTAGTTTTTTGTTATCCTAAGAAATTTTTCATTAGTTTAATAAACAATATGGTATTGACAACAAATACTTTAAGTTTTTATCAATAAATCTATTTCTTATGTGAAAAATTGTTCTTTACATCTAAGGACTCTACCTGGGGCACATTTGCCATACATATATAACATAGCTACTCGTCGACATTTTTTTTAGCCCGACATTCGTAATATCCCTAAAAAGGATATCGTATTTTGGTTCCAAGGTCCATTCCATCTTCCATCTTAACAATTTTTTTTTAATGTTGATATGTCACAGTATAATGTTAACAGAGGCCCAATAGTTTAAATTTTGATCTCTGAATTTTTTACTGTTTTGTTTAATTTATCCATGTGAAATGAACTTGAATTAATTTTTTGGTTTGTTTGTTTTGTATATCAAAGCTTTATAGCAATAAAAATTTACTTTATTACAATAATTTTTTTACTTATTTTTTGAACCCAACTTATTGGCAAATGTGCCCCATGGGTGGGGCACATTGGTCACTTTTAGTTAATTTTCTATTTTTTAAATTTAATACATAAAAAAAGTCGTAGGCAATCTGAACCAACACATTTTAAAGCTAACATATATAGGTACCTATGAAGAACAAAAAAATTGTGATAACTCTCCCGGTAGGAAACCTAGAGCACTTTAAAAAAAAAGTGGCAAATGCTCCCCCTTCTACCCTATTTGTTTTAGCTTAAAACTAATGTCTTTAGCATTGATATCATAAGTTGTCACTATAGGTATTGACTTATTTTTTTTTTTGTATAATTGAAGCATCATTTGCTGGTTTTTGGCTGGGACCAGGAGTTGAAACATGCTGAGATTGATTTATATTAGCTTCAAGGACATCCTTCAAAGCGCATTTAGTTGAAGAGCCAGGTACGGCATTACTCTGGCTTGAGTCAAAGAGGCCAGCTACGGCAGTAGCCTCGCGCACATCACAAGGGCCAGCTCCGGTATTAGCTTGGCTGATTTTTGTTGGACTCTGGCATGGCTTATAGATTCCCCATCCTGAGTCATATCATCGTTACTAGAGGCTGAATCAGATTCTTCAATTTTTTATTTTTAATATTCAAAATCAGTTTTCACCTGCTGAATATGGTTCATAAGTGAAAGAATAGTTTCATCCTTAGACACTATAATTTGTTGGAACGCTATTAAATTTCATCAAAATTGGTTTATAAACACCTGAAATATCGAAAAAATACCAAAAATTAGACGAAAATTTTAAAATTTTTGATAACGAGAGAAAAAATATACTCATGGTGTACAAGTGATAATATATTATATATCAACCACTCTGTAAAATTTTATCAAGATCGGTCCATAAACAACTGAGATATCGCCAAAACACTAAATATGATGTATCGCAAATTGCCCAAAGTACGCATTAGAGAAAGTTTGTTGAAAAATGAAATGCAGAAATAGGAAAAACCATCCTCCTAGAGCACGGACATACATAAATTTTATATCAGATTTTAGGAAATTCCTCCGCCAAGCACGTTATTAATTTTTTTCAAAAGCGGTCCATAAACAACTGATATATCGCCAACACTACTTTTAATGTACGCAAATTGCCCAAAGTACGTGTCTAAGAAATTTTATTTACATTTTGTAAGTATTGTTTCATTTATTATTATAAATTTATTTTTATATTTATTATTATTAATTTATTTTTAGGGGTTTTTTAAACCCCAAATTATTAAAAACGCACTTTCAAAAGTTTTTTTTTTTTTTTTTGTTATTTTAACTATTTATTATTATTAATTTACCCCTTATGGTAACTTTACTTTTGGAACACCATTGGTGAAGGGTATCCAAGATTCGACAAAGCCGAATATACCACTCTTGTTTTATATTACAATTTTTATTTTTAGGGGTTTTTTAAACCCCAAATTATTAAAAACACACTTTCAAAAGTTTTTTTTTGTTATTTTAATTATTTATTATTAATTTACCCCTTATGGCCTTTTGAATTAATCAAAAAAAAGGTTCACAGCACTTATAAATTATGTTGAAGTTTTCGCTGACTACTATTTTGTCAGCTCTTCTCAAAATTGTTAGGTACTAAAATTTGGTTTATATATACGTCACACGATTCTCAATTTTTTAATGAAGCAACAGTTAATGTTCCTTTTAGTTTCTTACGAACCATCCCTAATTTTCGGGCGAGATGTCAAGGCAGATGGCACTTAAATTGAGGGAAGTGTCTTTTCCACGGAATACAATATTATTTCTGCAAACGACGTAAAGGCTGCCTTAAAAATAAGGCCCAATAAGAAATCAAGTGGTAGTGATGGCATTCCCGATACTGTCCTAAAAAAAAACAAATAATGTTGCCTGGCACTTTCTAGCGGTTCTCTTCAACCACTGCTTGAATCTAGGTTATTTTCCGGCGAGCTGGAAGGAGGCTTTGATTGTCCTTGTTTTGAAACCAGGATCGGACACAAAGCGTGTTGAAAGTTACCGACCGATATCTCTCTTGGCTGCATTTGGTAAACTCCTTGAGAGATTCCTTTTAAACAAAATTCAGGACAAAATAATAGATGATGGCATCCTTAAGGATTGACAATTTGGATTTAAAAGTGGGCATTCCACAACCCACGCTCTCATGGTGTTTACCGATTACGTGTGTTTACCGATTAATGTTGGACAGGCGATGTCCAACATTAGCCGTAAGTTTAGATTTGGAAAAAGCTTTTGACACGGTTTGGCAAAAGGGAATTGTTTATAAAATGTTGAATCTTGGTTTTGACCATTCCACCTGCAGAATGGTGGCAGATTTCCTGAACTGCAGAACGTTTAAAGTTAAGGTTGACATAACTCTATCGAACTCGAAACCCATTGCAGATGGAGTACCACAGGGCTCCTTGCTAGGTCCTATTCTTTACAGCATTTTTATATCGGATATTCCTCAACCTCCTGAGGGGGATCTCTTATTAATGTATGCAGATGACATGCTCATTGCATCCAGCGGCCCAAGGGCCAAAACACTCAATAAAAAAATCAATGACTATCTTAATAATCTAAACGAATATTTTAAAAAGTGGGGTCTTCGCCTAAACGTTGATAAAACTGAGGGCCTGTTAATTAAGGGTAGGCGGGGGAGACTTTATCCCAATGCAAGAAACTATGTTCCAGTTATTAAAATTGACGGTAACGTCATTAGAAATAAGGACAGAATGAAATACCTTGGTGTTACCTATCACGAAAACTTTGAGTACTATAGACACATAGACACAAAAGGTCAAAAAAGTATTTTATTTATATTGTAGGTTGCTGGGAAGAAGGACTGGCCTTAGCAGTAAGGTCAAACTTCTCATTTATAAGCAAGTTATTCGAACTCTCATTTCCTATGCCTTTCCTGTCTGGTTTGGGATATCCTCACACCAGATGGAGAGGCTTAGGATTTGGGAGAGAAGAATCTTGTCGCAATGTTTAGGTCTCCTACCGAGAATGTGCCCTGATGGTACCTTCCGACGGCCATCAAACAAATCAATTTACGATACCATAGACTTCAAACGCGTTGATGCATTCTTGGTAGATTCTGCTATCAAGTTTCTAGAACAGGCATCATTTTTAGAAAATGACCTGGTCGAAAAATGTCTCCGGGAAGCGTCTGATTTGGAGGCCATACATTTAAATCGATACCTCTCACCAGTAGATCTCTTAACCTTAAGGAACGGGGGTCTCTTATACCAGGGTGCAGACCTCTTATTTTACCATAGGAGGGTTAACACCCTAGAATTAAATAATCCGGTCTATAGCACCATACAATAAAAACTGACATTAAATTATAAAATTTAATAACTCTATCTCTTTCTTTTGTAAATATTCTTTCCTATTTTATTTTGTTTTAATTAGTATGTAAGTTATAGTTTAAGTAAAATTAGATGTAAGATATAAGTGACCTTGGGTTTTTATTCCTTTTTTGCCCCATAAAAGTTAATTCCCCTAAATGTAAAATACGAAATCTTTTATAATTAATTTTAAGCATTAATTAATTTTATTTAAATAAAATCAAATGTAAAAAATTCTAGGTTAAGTTTATCGTCCAGAAAAACAATATGTAAAAAGTAGCATTGTAACATTGTAAAACTGAATTTGAAGGAAAATAAAATATACTAAGCAACTAAGCGAGAATTCCTTTTTTGGAGGATGAGAACCAATGTTGCCATTTTGGCTTTTTTTCCCGTCAAATCTAGCTTTTTTCAATAGCCTTTAGCGGGGGAAAATGTCTTTTAGCGGTTAGCGGGATTTCTGGCTTTTTTCTAACATCATTTAGCGGTTTTATTTTGGAACATACATTTTTGCATATTTACAACACTTTTTCTTTTACTGTCTTCTTTTTAACTTCATTCTTATTTTTATTGCAATGTGTAGAACATAAACAAGACAGACAACAAAGTGTGTTGGAAAAATGTTTGTGTAACGTATTATAAATGTCAAATTCTATACAAACTCAAAAACATCGATCTGTCTAACTTCTGTCCAACATGTTAAAGGGCTATTAAAATACAACCATTCAATAAAGTATTATGTTCGAGAGTCGAATAACGGTTTATTGTGAAAAAAGTGCAAGTCAAACTATAAAAAAAATTAAGAAGTGCTCGGTTAAAAGTTTAATATTTAAGCCAAACCAAATACAATTGCTTTATGTAAGTATAATTACACATTTTTAATTACATATTTATTAAATATTATTTAACTACAATTTTAGATAATGCCACCAAAATATTTGCAAAAGTTTAGACGGGAATGGCTTGATCATATCAAGCTTAAAAATTGGTTAGCCCAAGATGAAAAGGATTCATCAAAAGGCTTTTGTAAATATTGTAAATGCTCCTTGACATCGAAATTATGTGACCTTATTATGCATGGCGAAAACCTTAAACATAAGAGTGCAGCATCAATAAGGGGTTCTTGTTGGAGAAAATTGGATTTTGCTACAGAAATTGTAGATAAAACAAAAATACAGGAGGTGGCTTTAGCACTTTTTTCATGCCAACATACATCCGTAAATTCCGTTGACCATTTGACCGACATGTGCAAATCAAATTTTGAGAATGGAAAAAGAATTCGATTGCATAGGAGCAAATGTACCGCTATAATCAAGAATATCTTGGGTCCCCATTTCAGAAAGGAATTAAGAGCAGACATTTCTGACTCGAAGTTTAGCATCCTGGTCGATGAGTCAACAGACATTGGTGTGATAAAATTACTAGGTAAGCTTTATTTATTTGATAGTTCAACAAATACCTAGGAGACTCGAACCAAGTCTCGGTAATAGGGGGTAAAAACAAAATGTTGGTGCTATTTTTAACCCATGTGTATCTTTTGAACCAATCGATATAGGAACAAAATTCAAAACGGAGTCGGTAAACAGGAAAAAACTTTGGACCAGATGCTCGCCCATAGAATGTCTGATTTGGCTCAAAATTTCAGAACATACCTTTTAGACATATTGTTACAATATTCCGTTGAATAAAAATTTTCTTACATACAAGCCGATGTCACCTTAATGTAAATATGTTTAACATTCAAATTGTTTTGTTTTTTAAATTTAATTTTATATTTTTAGATTAATACAATGAATGTACTTATTGTATTTACACTTAAATAGGTAAAATTTATGATATTTTTGTGTGGAATATAAGAAAAAAACGTTTTTTTTTTTCGTGATTTAGCTTTATTTTCTATTATTTCCCGCTAAATAAATTTTTTAGCTGTTTCTAGCTGTTTTGACACCCTAATTTGGCGGGAAAGCGTGGAAAAAAATGGCAACAGTGATGAGAACAGTGTTTGTGAACTGAATATTGAATTGTGAGCTAGGAAAAGCAACAAGTGAAAAGACGCTAAAAAAATATTGTTTTTAAAAAAACAGATAAACAAAAATTTAATCCCTAAAAACTTAAATTTGATTTGATATTTATTCCAGATATTTATATTGATACATTGTTTCTTAAACATCTAATTACAACTAGTTTTCCTTAACGGTCTACTTAACTAAGGTTAAATTACATTTAATTTTTATAAAATTACAGCACTGCTGTTTACTATTAATTATATTTACATTCAGTATTTACATTTTAGTCATTTAATTTAATTTTAATTCTTATATACTAGAGCTTACAAACTAACTTATAAAGAGTGTTCTAAAAAAAATATGCATTTACTATTTTAGACAAAATTTATCCATAGTGCAAGAAATAATTTATTTTTTGATCAAGTTAGTTTCTATAGATATGTCAGATACTATTATTTTAGAAATTATTAATTTTCAATAGTTATTTCAATTAAAATGGACTGCGAAAAAAAGTTCGTGAAAATATAATTAAAAAAAAAATCCGTCATGGACTTTAAAAAAAATAGCTAAAAATTTGAAAGTTGACCCTCGAACGGTTTCTAATGCCATCAGACGGTATAAGGAAAACCTGAGCATTGAAAGAAAACCTGGATCAGGGAGGAAAAAAGGTCCTACAGGTATTGGTAAGGCAAAAGAAGTCGAGCGACTCTTTCGAAGAGCGCCTAGCACTTCTTTAAGAAAAGCAGCTCGTACGGTGAAATGTTCTACGAATTTTGCACATAGAGTCAAAGCTTATGCTGGACTGAAGACATACAAAGTCCAAAAGGTTCCAGATCGCAATGCTACAAAGAACTTAGAAGCAAAAAACGGGCGAAAAAATTGAAGTCTGATTTTATAAAAAAATACACCTGTTGTGTGATGGATGATGAAACATACGTACTGGCAGACTTTTCTCAACTTCCTGGTCAAGATTTTTATGTTGCTGATAAACGGGGCAATGTTCGGCAAGAGTTTCGCACAAAAAAACAAACAAAATTCCCTAAGTTTCTCGTGTGGCAAGCTATTTGCAGTTGTGGCAAAAGAAGTAAAGTATTTGTAGCATCTGGCACAATAAACACAGAAATTTATATAAAGGAGTGCCTACAAAAACGGTTGTTACCCTTTTTAAGAGAGCACAGAGTGACTACACTTTTTTGGCCCGATTTGGCATCATGCCATTATGGAAAAAAGGCACTTGAGTGGTACTCAAAGAATAATGTAATTTTTGTACCACGAGAGGCAAATTCACCTAACTGTCCAGAACTTCGGCCTGTGGAAAGGTATTGGGCTCTGGTAAAATAGGAATTGAAGAACACAGGAAAGATTTCCAAGAACATGTCCGATTTTAAGCGCAGGTGGAACACATGCTCCAAAAAGGTATCAGAAGCAACTGTAAAATCTTTAATGGGAGGGTTTCAGAAAAAAGTCGATAATTTTGCAAAACCCGGGTACTAAGTAAACATTTTAATGCTAAATGATTTTGTATAATATGTCATTATATTTGCGTATTTTGTAGAGTTTTTATATTAAAAGGTTTGATTTTTATTTAAGAAAATCCAACTACAAATTTTATTTAGAGCACTCTTTAATAATTATTTACATATTTACAAGGAAAAATGTATATACAATAGAGATAGAGAGGGGGTTTACATTTTAAATTTCAAAATTTAAAGTGCCATTAGTCACTGAACGGTGCTATAAACTAGATTTTCTACGTCAAGAGTGTTAAGCCTCCTATGGTAGGACAATAGGTCTGCACCCCGATATAACAAATTATCACCCCTTAAGGTCAGAATGTCGACAGGGGTAAGGTATCGACCATATGCAGGGCCTCCAAATTGGAAATTTCTTGGAAACATTTAGCAACCAAATCATTTTCTAGTGACAACAGAATTTACGTGTATAAATATGCATTTAAGCGTATTAGCCATTTTGCTGCATTGCGGAAAACATACCAAGTAGAGCTTGGGATTTATCAAGGTCGTTAGTCAATGCCCTATAGTCGCGAGCAAAGCCTTTCATTTTGTTCAGTAAGGTAAGAAAATCATTGCCGAAGATTCTTTTACAATCCCCATTTATAAGGTCAAAATCAGCTATAGCCGATGCCCTGGTTGAGCTTGTAGAGGAGGCATTTTTAACGTTTGAAGAAGACGGGCTTAAAGTAGAAGGAGTGAAGATATTTGCTGCTTTTGTGGCAGCAGCTGCATACGATACCCCCGAAATTGTACAATTATTATTGCGTGCAACCTGTGTTGCAGCAACTTGACTATTTTGCCTCTTAGTGGTCATTTTACTTAAAATTTCTATGCATTTGGGCAATTTTTGTAATTTGAAGTGTGGTCATCAACTCCACAATTCGCACATTTGGTTGCTATACCTATTTTAATAATGGTCTGTCCTGTAACATGGTCCGTTGTTGTTTTCTCTGCAATATTTTCTCCCTTTGGAGGTATAGTGCAGTAACCAGAGCCATGTGAGCCACTGTATTTTACGCACCTGTAAGGCATGTTGCAGTTGATAGCCACATGGCCAAACCTCTGACAGTTAAAACATTGTATAATTTCTTTTTTTCCTATGTTTGTCCATCATTACCTTACAATGTAGGATATATTTAATATTACGAAAATCTCTAAAGTCCGATTCACGGCTTAGTTGGAATAGCCATCTATTCCATCCTAACTTGTGAAGTCCTACAATTTTAATATTAATGCGAAGGCCCTGCATATAAGCTAATACCTACTGTTCACTAATGTAGGGTTCATATAACTCAAGCGTCTGACGATTGAGTGAAATTTACATGTGTTTTGTTATTGTAACAAAAATAAAATACATGTAAATTTCACTCAATCGTCAGACGCTTGAGTTATATGAACCCTACATAAAAGTTTCAGATAGCCCTTTGACTGCCACTGAAAACGGTCTTTCTAACCTAGGGGTATGAGTAAAGAAATTTATTTTTAATTCCTTCAGTAGCATTTTCAATTTTGAGAAGTCATCAAGGGTGCAGAGACCTATGTTTGTGACAAGTTTTCCTAATATTTTAAGATTATATTCTTGATGCCCTAAAACCTTGTTTAGTTTGTCGCTAACCTCTTTAATATTAATATTATATGTAGTGACTATTGGTACATACTTACTCCTATTTTTGTTTAGCTCCTTTAAAGCTGATTGATGGCTGGTACTCGCTACTTCCTTAAATATGGGCGTTACCTTGGCATTTAAAACGGCAGTTTGATTTGAGCCAGCTACGGCATTAGCCTGGCTTACATTTTGAGGCACTTCATTTTCATTATCACTATCTTTAGCAGCATCTTCAGACATTTCTTCGTCATAAGAAGATGATTCTTCCGCTTCATTAGCATCAATTTTGCTCATAAGAAGAGCACAATTTCTTTTCATTTCTTGCAGTTCTTTATTAAGGGTTTTCACATTTTGACTTAACTAGTCAATCACTTTGTCTTTTTGTTCAATTAGTTGTTGTCTTTTATTTGGGTTTACACCCTCTTCCATGTTAAAATTGTTTAATGGGGTTTTTACCCCAGTCTTTTTTTTAACACTTGATATTTATTTTTTGTATTATTGTTATTAGTTTAAAGATTTTTTAATTATTAGTTGAAAATCAACTTTTTATTAAAATATTTCACAGTTCAATAAATTTAAAGCAGTGACTACTATTAATGTCACGCTTCTCACAATTTTGTGGCACCGAAACGAAGTTCACAGCACTTATATATTAAGTTAACATTTTCGCTGACTACTATTTCGTCAGCGCTTCTCAAAATTTGGTTTGGTGACTACTATACGTCAATCGATTCTCAATTTTTGACTTAAATAACAGTTTATTGTTTAATATTGGGGGGATCATCATTATTAAAAGAACGATTGATTGATCGGTCATCATCAGAGGTTATTGTTTCAAACTAAAGGTGTTGTGAAGTGAATAAAAAAATAAAGTAATTTAAAATATATAAATGAAATAAACTTAAAGTGAAAAAGACACTTAATTTCATGTTGTGAAAATTAAAATACTTTTACTAAAATTTTGTGTGCCTCGTAAATTTGAGAAGGCAAACCAGTTTAGTAGTCATTAAAATTTAATTTAGTAGTCACCAAAAAAAAAAAAAAACTAAATATCAAAAACAATAAAAAGTGCAGTGTTCTAAATACTGTGGTCAGAATTTATTAAATACTAAAAAATAAAAACAAGACACAAATATTCTGTGAACTTTCAGTAAAATAAATTACATGTTAAAAAATACAGTTTAACATTAATTCACCATGGAGGAGGATATTAGTCCTCTCAAACGGCCTAGGGCCAATAGTGACAAACGCACCAAATAAGCGATCGTGACAAAGCTTATGAGGACCTCAGTCAGAAGTTTCAAATGCTCCTTGAGCAAAATATTAATCTTCAAAGAAGCCTCGATCTTCTGACGAAGAAATTTAACTGCCAACTCCCGACTGAGGATTATGCTAGCGAGGAGGAGATGGTTTTAGGAGAACCTCTCATAAAAGATGACGATGGAAAGCCAAGGAAGAACAAGAAAAAATCTTCCGGCAAAACTTTAAATAATGGTATGAGCCAGGCTAAAGCCGTGGCTGGCAAAACTGAAGGAAGTCGTGGGGCTATTCCGAAAACCCCCACTCAACAAGGAGCTGCCATGTATCCAGCTGAAGGGGCTGATATAGGTTCTGGTTCCTCAACAATTAATGAAGCCGCCGCTGCTGCAGTTGCTGATGTTAAAAATAAGGTAGATATTAAATCTAAGTACATTCCAGTAATAACAGCTTATAACATTAATATAAAAGAAACGACATTATTAATAGAAAAAACACTAGGTCACACTAACTTTAACATTAAAATTATGTCAAGAAATGCCACCAATGTTGGGGTCTGCACCCTGACAGATTTTAATCTGGTTAAGGAGTTGTTCGTGGATAGACAAATAAACTTCTACACATACACACCGAAAGGACAGCGACCATTAACTTTGGTTATTGAGGGTTTATCGGGTACATATACCATAGACGATGTAAAATTATACCTTAACGAACTTCAATTTAAGCTGGATATTATCCGCTTAACAAAGCTTAACGCTGATAAATGGATCTTGCAAGTTTCGCAAGAATCTGATCTAAATTCATTATATGGCCTGCGGTATATTCTTCGCTGTAGGGTAACTTTGAGAAAGTTCAAACGTAGCGCAGTGCCAACTGCCAACGCTTCGGCCACACTTCGGCCAACTGTAATATGCCTTACAGGTGTTGCAAATGCGGTGAATCGCATGGTCCCGGAAACTGTCCGATTCCATCTAAGGACCAAAATACTGTAGAAACAGTGAAAAAAGACCCAGTTAGTGGACAGGCTGTGAAGCAAATAGGTATTCCAGTCAAATGTGTAAACTGTGGAGTGGTAGGACATACGTCTAGTTTTCGTCAATGCCCTCGAAGAATTGAAATTCTCCAAAAAATTGAGCATAATAAATCGACCCAAAGTGGTCAACTAAGACGACCACAAACGGTCAATACAAGGGTTACAATCGGTAACTCATCTATAAAAAATGGCGTTTCATATGCTTCAGCTTTGGCATCTAACATGCCAACCAGAACATCTCAAGCTCAACCACCTAGACCAACTCCAACACAACCGTCAAACACCATAACCGTCAAAAGTGCAACAGCTCAATTTCAAGTAATTGAAAACGACTGTAAGCGTTTCTTTGGTAGTGGCTTATTCACATGCCTAAATAAAATGAATACCTTTGTCCAGGAATATAACAGCGTTCAAACAGAAAATGAGAAGTTTGAGGCTTTGCTTGGAATGTTAATTTCTTTACGTCAACATGGCTAGATCACTCAAATGTATATTCGTTAATGCAAACTCTATTGTTTCAAGACACAAGCGACATTATTTAAAACTGTTTTTAGATGAACACAGACCAGACGTACTGCTTATGGCTGAGCACGGACTTAGTCTTCGACATAAGCTGGACATTGACGGTTACATAATTTTTAGACAAAACAGACAGAACGGACGAGGCGGGACGGCTGTTTTCGTAGGAGATAGTATCAATAGTGAGAGAATCATTATTGATGCTGGCTCTATCGAAAACACAGCCGTCAAGATCCGCAGACTAAATGGAGGTGTAGTGACACTTGTGTCACTATATCGTAGACCGGTAGGTACGATGTCAATTGCTGATCTCACACCGATTTTGAACCTAGCCAATGGTGGAAACCTTGTTGTTGCAGGAGATTTGAATGCTAGACATCCATATTGGGGAGATACTATAACATGTTCCAGTGGTCGATGTCTTCATGACCTACTTTTAAATAACCCAAATTTTGTTATTCACCCTACTGACGGGCCAACCAGAGTAACTAGCATATCCTCCTCACATATTGATGTAGTGTTAACTTCTGCTGACATGCTTCCACGGGCAGGTGAAGACGGACTTAAAACATTAGATTTTGAGTCAGATCATAAAGCGATTGAGATAGTTTTTGGCATCGCGGACTGTATAGGTCGGATAAAGCCGACTATGCTTAATTATGAGAAAATGGACAGAGGACTTTTTAACTCAACTTTGAATAGGGAACTAACGGGTTGTATGCTCCCATTGAATGAGAATGTGGGCGAACTCGAGATTGACAATTGTGTTGAGTCTTTAGGTCGTGCTTTTCAGAAGGCAATAGACGTTTCAGTACCAAAAGTACCAGTTGGACGTAAAGGGCTACTGAAACTTCCCGATCACATTTCGCGATTTATAGCAGAAAAAAAGAGATTGCGCCGCATTGTTCAGAGATCTGGTGATCCGGGAAGGTGCCGAATTCTCAAAGCCGACATAAAGAACCTTGACAGAATCATTCAATGGGCAATTGCCAATTTTGAGCGCGAAAACTGGAAGAAATTCCTTGGTAGTATACAGCTCAACGACAAGACATTCAAGACAATTAGGGCAGCAACTGGACAGAACAAACGGTTGACTGTACATGACTTACTGGACCCAGGTAACACCTTGGTGTCTGATGATAATGGTAAAGCTAATTTGTTAGCAGACCACTTTTCAAATGTACACCTAGGTGGACAAGCAACGAACGACGACTCATTTTCTGAGACTATAAGGGACAGAATTAATAGTTTGCATAATGAACCCATTGCAACATTTGGAGATGTAGTCACAGCCGACGGTAACAATGCAGGCAGCTTTGACTTTGTTCGTGCGGAATTAGTCGGTACTGCCATTAAACGCAGGCCGAACAAAAAGTCGAGTGGGTTTGATGGCATCCCGGACTTTGTCTTGAAAAAAACTCGCAGCGAAACCTGGCGTTTTTTGGCAGTCTTGATTAATCACTGCATAAATATTGGCTATTTTCCAAGAATTTGGAAAAAAGCCCTTATAGTTCCGATACCAAAGCCGAAGTCTGACCTAAAACAGTGTAAAAGTTATAGGCCAATTTCTTTATTATCACCCTTTGGAAAGCTCTTGGAGTCTTTCATATTAAATCGAATAAATGACAGGATTCAGGAGGGAAATATCCTTGCTGACTCACAGTTTGGGTTCAAGCGAGGTCACTCGACTTCACATGCACTTATGGTCTTTGCTGACTATGTAGCTAGGGGTCTCAACAAGAGATACCCTACTATAGCAGTCAGCTTAGATTTTGCCAAAGCCTTTGACACAGCCTGGCAGAATGCAATCATATTCAAGATGATGAATCTTGGATTTGATACACATCTTTGTAGACTTGTAGCAAATTTTTTGAGTGAAAGAAAGTTCAACGTGAAGGTGGGTGATTGTGTCTCTGACGAAAAACATGTAACTGCAGGAGTCCCCCAGGGTTCCCTTTTGGGTCCTGTTCTTTACAATATATTAGTTCATGACATCCCCAAGCCTCCAGAGGGTGATCTTCTTCTGTCGTATGCTGACGATATTCTAATTGCGTCTTCGGGTCCACGGGCTAGGAATATTAACCAGAAGGTTAATAATTACCTAGCAAAACTGGCGGAATTCTTTGTTAAGTGGGGATTACATCTAAATATTCCTAAAACGACTGCCATTATTATTAAAGGCAGGCGTAAATATCTTTATCCTAACAGTAGGCAATTCATTCCAGCCCTTGTGGTTGGTAATGAATTGATTACTGTCTCGGATAGGATCAAATATTTGGGCGTAATCTTTCATGAAAACTTTGAATTTTACCGCCACATGGACTTTGTACTAGAACGTACAAAACGTACATTTGCCACCTACCGTGGAATCCTTGGACGACAAGGATGCTTGGACAAAAGGGTATCACTGTTGCTTTACAGACAGATTATCCGTCCCCTAATATCCTACGCCTTTCCAGTTTGGTTCAGAATTTCTTCTGCCCAAATGGAGAGGCTTAGGGTGTGGGAGAGGAAAATCCTGGTTGCTTGTCTGGGTCTTAGATTTAGACAAGGACCTGACGGAATATATCGCAGGCCATCTTGTAGGTCCATTTACAGTGGAATAGATTTTGAGCGTATCGATGGGTACATGGTTAGGTCGGGCATGGCATTCTTGGATAAGGCTCGTTCACTTGAGAACAGTCTTGTCGGAGAGTGCTATGTACGATCTAACAGTGTAGAAGCGTTACATCTATCGAGGTATATGTCCCCGGTAGACCTTCTTTCGCTAAGGGAGGCTGGACTTCTGTACCAGGGTGCAGATCTTATTTTCTACCATCGTAGAATCGGAACATTGGACATTTCTAACACTGTCTACAATACTGCACAATAGGCACTTTTTGTGAACAAATTCCCTCTCTAACTCTATTGTAAATATTTTTCCTCTTCTCCACTTTGTCCTTTGTAAATATAATCTTTCACTAGTTTTAAGTTAATTTTAGGTAGTATAAGTCTAGTATTAATCAAAACAAAAACAATAAGTGCCTCCCTTTTTTTCATTTTTTGGGGAATATAATTCATTTAAATTAATTTTATAAATATTTTATCATCTTAAGAGTTTTTTCACATAGCATTAAGTTACCGTGTATATATTAAAAAAATAGTTTTAAGTTCTTGAAAAGTACATTGTACGTAAGAAAATATATTTAAATTAAGCCCTAGTTTTAGAAAAAAATATATGTAAATAATGAATTTATTGAATAAATCTGAAATCTGAAAATCTGAAATCTTTAATATTGGGGATTAAATTTTTGTTTAAAAATGTTTTTTAAAAACATTATTTTTAGTGTCTTTTTTACTTTTGTCGGGCTTTTAGGTTGTTTTTCCACTAGTTTTAGGAAATTTAATTTTTGTTATAGTTAACACTGTTAACACTCCCCTAAAAACTTAAACATAAAAGTGTTGTTAAATTAAAAACTGTAAAGCGTGTGACAACTAGTAGTCATCAAAACTAATTTTGGTACCTCAAAATTTTGAGAAGCGTGACACAAATAGTAGCCACTATTTATTAAGACATTCGAAGAATGAACGAAAAGATGTGAGGGTGGGTGATTGCCGCTCGAATGAAAAATTGGTAATAGCGGGGGTACCTCAGGGTTCCCTTCTTGGTCCTGTCCTTTACAACATTTTTGTGAGTGATATCTCTAAGCCTCCAAAAGGTGACCTTCTTCGGGAAGTGGAAGTTACGAATAAATATTCAGAAATCGACTGCCATTATTATTAAAGGCAGGCGAAAATATTTGTATCCAAACAGTAGGGGGTTCATTCCCTCTCTAACGATTGGTAGTGAGCTTCTTACTGTTTCGGATAGAATCAAATATTTAGGCGTAATTTTCCACGAAAATTTCGAGTATTACCGCCATATAGACCTTGTATTGGAGCGCACAAAGCGAACATTCGCTTCTTATCAAAGCATCCTTGGTTGACAAGGGTGCCTAGATAAAAAAGTGGGTCTGTTACTCTACAGACAAATTATCCGTTCTCTCATGTCCTATGCCTTTCCGGTTTGGTTTAGAATTTCTTCTGCCCAGATGGAGAGGCTTAGGGTATGGGAGAGGAAAATTTTGGTGGTTGTCTGTGTCTTCGATACAGACAAGGACCTGACGGAATATACCGTAAGCCAATTAAATTTATTAAATTTTTAAATTTTTGCAAAGTAGGAAACAATCTATCTCCAAGGAATTCTTTAAATCAAAAACTTTATCTAATAATCTTCTGGCTCCAAAGCCCAAAAGTTTCAAAATCGAAAGGTGCACGTCAAGAGTTTGCAAATCGACATTGAAGAATGAAAATCTTTTTTTTTTTAACATATATGTCACCTTTTTCGAGAAAAGGGACCTAGTGTATGAAAATAAAGTTTTGAGAAAAACTAAAAAAATTTAATTTTAATGTTATTTTCATTTTTATCGATTTTTCCAAGCTCGTTTTGTATGTTTTTATGGCAAATAAATTTTTATCAGAAATCTAACTCATTTCATCTTATTCTAAACCCTTTTAGGTACCAAATCCACTGCTAACTCTAAACCTGTTTTTTTACAACTAGGTTCCTTTTCTCGGAAAAGGTCATATATAATGATTGAAAAGTTTGGGCAATTTTGTGATCAACAATATCCGCAATTGAATAAATATCGTCACTTAAATTAAATATTGTTTTAATTTAACGAATATAAAATTCTCGAAAATCATGAAGCATAATTTTTTTCCGAATTAGAGATTATGGTCAAAGATTCATGAGCAGCAATACCAATATATAATATTCTTTAATAAACATATATATTTTATTCTGAATGGTTGACTTCCCATAAGCACTGGGATTTTAAAACATACATTTTTATGTAGTTAGAATAAAAAGTTTGCATTATATGCACTATTTCGATTTCGAATGGGACGCACATAAATTTATTTTTTAAAATGCAAGTTTTGAAAACTGTTAGTACTCAAAAATGACAAAAATTGAAATTACACATGCAGCCAATTACACATCGGCTACACATGAAAATAAAAATTGCACATAATATGTGTAATTACACCTGAAGTGGCAACACTGTTTCACTTTCAACTATAAGATCTTTAAAGAAAGCTCTATCCGCACTCGTTAAATGAGAGTGCGGATAGAGTTAAAGTTACTCTCTGACGTTTTGATGATGAGGTTGATGAGTTTCTTGTGTTAGGCATGGCTGATTGTTTATTTTATATGAAAATTTGAATTTATAAAAATTGGTGCCATATTTAAGTCAATCGGAGTGTAAATAAGTTAAATGATTTAAATTAACGGCACAATTTGTTTGACAGCTTACAATTTATAAGCAGTGATTTTTAAACTGTAAAAGATTGTTACCAGTGTTCTTAAAACTGTGACAGCTGGTAGAATAAGCTTTCCAAAGTTTATAAAAACAGTTCTGTTAAAGAAAATTTATTAAAAAGCTGGAGCCTCAAAAAAAAATACATCCAATCACGATCAATATTTGCCTTTATTTCTGAAAATTTGGTCATTTTATATATTTAGCGAATAGTGTATAAATATGAAATATAGATCTCGTAGCCCTTTTCAGAACGTCTGTATTAAGAAAGTAACGTATTTGACATAAATGGGTCTAAAGTACCCAATACAAAATAATTAATATACACATAATATCAAGGCTCAGAAATTTTGTTTTATGTTCTCTGTGTAAAAGGGGATTTACTACCGATCTTACAAATTAGTGTAAATGGGAGTTAACGTATTTTATAACGGGACTATGAGCAGCCACAAGAGAAACGAAAAACGAATTTATTCAGTAGAAGTGCAAATTTTCGCAGTATTAGACTTTTGTTGTTGTTTGTCGGGTTTGTGTTTTTATTATTATTATTACTATTCATATTTTGGAATAATGAAACCAGAAGAAATGAGTGCTGTTGTGATGCAGTCAGATCTAGAACAGGAATCTGCTAATCATGCATCAAGTTCAAATGAAAAAGATTTCGTTTCGGATGTGTAGCATATAACACTCATATAGATATGTAAGATAATTTTGTTGTTTAAAAATTCGTAATAATTCTTACCATTCCTATCAAGCTTACATAACCTTGGCATGTAACTTAACTCCGGCTACTATCTCGTCGGCTACTGGGCGGATTTGAGGCTATTTTAATTAGATAGGCTTTATCTTACTACCAGAAACTCATTTATAATGCATGCTATAAAAAAAAAAACTATGTATTAGATAAAAAGAAAGAGAAAACAGAAATCGAAAACCATACTAAATATTTACTGCTTTAACTAAATTTTTGCAAAATTTGGTTTTTTAAAGCAAATTTTAGAAAAATTTGCTTCTTTAACTAAATTTTTCAAAATTTGCTTCCTTAACAAAATTTTTGCAAAATTTGCTTTTTTAAAGTAAATTTTAGAAAAATTTGCTTCTTTAACTAAATTTTTGAAAAATTTGCTTTTTTAAAACAAATTTTAGAAAAATTAGCTTCTTTAAATAAATTTTTGCAAAATTTGCTTCTTTAACAAAATTTTTGGAAAATTTGCTTTTTTAAAGTAAATTTTAGAAAATTTTGCTTCTTTAACTAAATTTTTGCAAAATTTGCTTTTTTTAAGTAAATTTTAGAAAAATTTGCTTCTTTAACAAAATTTTTGCAAAATTTGCTTTTTTAAAGTAAATTTTAGAAAAATTTGCTTCTTTAACTAAATTTTTGCAAAACTTGCTTTTTTAAAGCAAATTTTAGAAAAATTTGCTTCTTTAACTAAATTTTTGCAAAATTTGCTTCTTTAACAAAATTTCTGCAAAATTTGCTTTTTTAAAGTAAATTTTAGAAAAATTTGCTTCTTTAACTAAATTTTTGCAAAATTTGCTTTTTTAAAGTAAATTTTAGAAAAATTTTCTTCTTTAACTAAATTTTTGCAAAATTTGGTTTTTTAAGCAAATTTTAGAAAAGTTTGCTTCTTTAACTAAATTTTTGCAAAATTTGGTTTTTTAAAGCAAATTTTAGAAAAATTTGCTTCTTTAACAAAATTTTTGCAAAATTTGCTTTTTTAAAGTAAATTTTAGAAAAATTTGCTTCTTTAACTAAATTTTTGCAAAACTTGCTTTTTTAAAGCAAATTTTAGAAAAATTTGCTTCTTTAACTAAATTTTTGCAAAATTTGCTTCTTTAACAAAATTTCTGCAAAATTTGCTTTTTTAAAGTAAATTTTAGAAAAATTTGCTTCTTTAACTAAATTTTTGCAAAATTTGGTTTTTTAAAGCAAATTTTAGAAAAATTTGCTTCTTTAACTAAATTTTTCAAAATTTGCTTCTTTAACTAAATTTTTGCAAAATTTGGTTTTTTAAAGCAAATTTTAGAAAAGTTTGCTTCTTTAACTAAATTTTTGCAAAATTTGGTTTTTTAAAACAAATTTTAGAAAAATTTGTTTCTTTAACTAAAATTTAGAAAATTTGCTTCTTTAACTAAATTTTTGCAAAATTTGCTTTTTTAAAGCAAATTTTAGAAAAATTTGCTTCTTTAACTAAATTTTTCAAAATTTGCTTCTTTAACTAAATTTTTGCAAAATTTGCTTTTTTAAAGTAAATTTTAGAAAAATTTGCTTCTTTAACTAAATTTTTGCAAAATTTGCTTTTTTAAAGCAAATTTTAGAAAAATTTGCTTCTTTAACTAAATTTTTGCAAAATTTGCTTCTTTAACAAAATTTCTGCAAAATTTGCTTTTTTAAAGTAAATTTTAGAAAAATTTGCTTCTTTAACTAAATTTTTGCAAAATTTGGTTTTTTAAAGCAAATTTTAGAAAAATTTGCTTCTTTAACTAAATTTTTCAAAATTTGCTTCTTTAACTAAATTTTTGCAAAATTTGGTTTTCTAAAGCAAATTTTAGAAAAGTTTGCTTCTTTAACTAAATTTTTGCAAAATTTGGGTTTTTAAAGCAAATTTTAGAAAAATTTGCTTCTTTAACAAAATTTTTGCAAAATTTGCTTTTTTAAAGTAAATTTTAGAAAAATTTGCTTCTTTAACAAAATTTCTGCAAAATTTGCTTTTTTAAAGTAAATTTTAGAAAAATTTGCTTCTTTAACTAAATTTTTGCAAAATTTGCTTTTTTAAAGTAAATTTTAGAAAAATTTGCTTCTTTAACTAAATTTTTGCAAAATTTGCTTTTTTAAAGTAAATTTTAGAAAAATTTGTTTCTTTAACTAAAATTTAGAAAATTTGCTTCTTTAACTAAATTTTTGCAAAATTTACTTTTTTAAAGCAAATTTTAGAAAAATTTGCTTCTTTAACTAAATTTTTGCAAAATTTGCTTCTTTAACAAAATTTTTGCAAAGTTTGTTTTTTTAAAGTAAATTTAGAAAAATTTGCTTCTTTAACTAAATTTTTGCAAAATTTGCTTTTTTAACAAAATTTTTGCAAAATTTGCTTTTTTAAAGTAAATTCTAGAAAAATGTGCTTCTTTAACTAAATTTTTGCAATATTTGCTTTTTTAAAGCAAATTTTGTTGTGATTGTTGTTAACACAACTGACGGACCCACCCAACCATGATCATGTATCTACTCCTAAAGGTTTACTCCTTTTTTTTCTTACATGATCCCAAACAAACATTACCTGATCAGATGAAGCTTTAGGAAATCAAAATTCTAATTTCTGTTTAGCAATTCATATTTAATAAATTTTAGTACAGAAAAAAAATAAATATTAACATAACCGAAGTATTTGATTCAAAAAAAATATAATTGTATTAATATAAAACAAAATTCAATTTCAATGACTTTCTAAGCGTTTCAATTAACATTTTATATTTATAATTAGATTCAAAAAACTGATTAAGCCAAAATTCACACAAAAAAAATCACAGCTAAAAAAAAAAGAATTATGTGGCTTCCAATTCGGCTGCCAATTAATAAATACGAAAATATATATAGATAATAATAAATAAAAATAAAAAAAAAATAATGAGAAAAATATAAAAAAAAATTGACAATCTTTAAAAATTCTATAATTAAGAGAAAAAAAATATCTTACTTTCACCGAGATTCGAACCGAGAACCTCATGAATGTAAGCTTACTGCTTTACCAATAGAGCTATCGAAACTTTTTAAATTCGAGAGAATAATTTCAATATAAGTTATGAGAGCACAGAATCAAGCACACGTAAGATCGTTTAATGACTTTTTTCTTTAATGTGGTGAAATTTTGCAAGAAAAAAAAATGCGGCGAATTTAAAAATGATATTCTATTTTTATAAAAAATGTTAAGTAAAAGAATTACGGTCTTATGTTAAAAAAAATCTTAAATATTGCTTAAAGAACACGTTAGTTACCAAATAATTTAAGGCTAACAAACGATTGTTAAAAAATAGTATCCAAAAACAGTTCTTTAACTAATGAATACGTCAAGTCAATTTTACATGTTAATGCTGGCAACATCGTCATTCTCTCTTGTCTCTTTATAGTTAAATATACAAAACAACGAATTAATTATTCATTGTTTCCTCCGGGTAGTCGAATTTCTAAATAATGTTTTGTATGTTTTTAATATAAAATAACATTTTTCTTCTTTTCTTACTGTAAAATTATGTTTATGTTATATAAAAGCATAAACTAAACACATTTATAATACAGTAAAATAATAAATAGACAAATTTTTAATAAGGGTTTAAACCGATTATTTAATCGGTTTAATCGATTACTTTTAACTCATGTTGAGTATATATACATCACTATAATGTTTTTTGTAAATTTCATTGACCGATGTCTGTTTTTTTGTTGAAAACACGAATTTTTGTTAAAAATTAGAATTTGTATTATCAATTTCTTTGAAAAGTTTGATTTTAGTATGAAATACATATGTAAAATAAAGTATGAAATATAATGGAAATTAATTACCCTCTGAAACCTTTTATATGATAAACAAGTAGGAAAGCTATAGTCGGTCAAGCCGACCATACGATACCCTTCACCACTAAGGTCAAAGGTGTTATTTTTCGTGTGTAAAGACAAATATTTGCTAAATTTTGCCATCATACAAACATTTTCTCAAAACTTATATATTCAACCTGTTTCCGTCATTTGGACTTATATGAGAGCTAGGGTCAAATGTGGACCGATTATCTCGAAATTTGGCAAATTGATTACAGTTGTTACAAAAATTATGTATGCAAAAAATAAACTCAAATTTTTCATTATCTTTAGATTTACGAGCGTTTTAGTGATTTTTTGTCTCATTTAGTGCGTTTTTAAAGAAGAGTTTGTATGGGAGCTATGGTCAAATGTGGACCGATTTCAACAAAATTTGGTACACTGATTTTAGTAGTATTTGTTTTAAATTTCATGAAAAAATATTGATATTCGTGGCCAATATAGCAATTCCGGGAAGTGGGACCTATGGGAGGTACCATAAATAATGGACCAATTTTGACCAATTTCAATAGCCATGGTCCCATTATCAAAAAAATGATCTGTGCCAAATTTCATCAAATTATCTTTAGAATTGCGACCTGTAGTTTGATTACAAGGTTTACATGGGGGTCCAGCCAGCCAGCCAGCCGTCCAGCCAGCCAGACGGACGGACGGACGGACATCGCTAAATCGACTCAGAAAGTGATTCTAAGCCTATTGGTATACTAAAAGGTGGGTCCTTTCCACCTATGGTGGTGAAGGGTATAAAAATAGCAAATTACAAAAAATATGATAACGAAATTTAGCAAAAACATTATTTTTATTAGATAAGTCTGAAAACTTAAATATTTTCTTTAAAAGTTTTCACAAAATATTATTTGTCAAAACAGTAAAATATTTAACGTAGCTTTAAATTATGTAGACAGCTACTTTAAATTATTTGATGTTAACAAAAGATTAACATCGGTTTGTTAACCTAACAATCGTTTTAGGATAATACTTTAAGGAATTTTGCTTAACTTTAGTTTTCCAATCGTTGTTAAATTTTTTTGCATAAGACCGTTAATCTATATTTTGTTCTTAGATTTAACAATAATTAATTCTTTTCCGACGTATTTATACTTATATTAAATATTTTTTTAATTCCGATTCGACTTTTTTTTAATTTATGCACTTTGTTCTCAAATTTTTTTGTTTTATATGCATTTATAATTCAGTGTTAACATAACAAATTTTAACATTCTCCTATAATGTTAATAGTAAAAAAAATATTACAGAGTGTTATTTTCTATTAACATTTCTTTTTACTTTTAGTTGCTGAATGATGAATACATATACAATTTTTTTGGGGAAATTTTTAAGGAAATGAAAAGGAGACAATTATAACTTACATTTTATTTGGTTCAATCGATGAAAGATCTTTCAGGATGAGTGGGGATGAATGTTATGGGTTTGCAGGAATTTTTATGGGAATTGGGAGTTTAGGTGTGATAAATTCAGTTTTTTTTATATATATATATTTTTTTAAATATATATTAAATTATTGTTTTTGCATAAAAAAAATTTGTTTGCCCGTGCTATTTTTTTGCTCTTTACTGTGCTGAAGAGTAGCTGCTATAGCTCACACTCATATTATTTAAAATTAATAAACATAACTTTCTCTTTTTTTTAAATTCCTTTTTTTTCTCTTTTTATTTATTTAGTACCTGGTTGATCGTGCCTTGCTCGTGGCTTTATGATAAGCATTTTGAGGCAAATTTTAAAGTTTTTATATATTTTATTTTATACAGTTACAGTTTAACTCATTTTAAATAATTTTGAAAATTGGTCATACCAACAGAAACCTCCGTCATGCGCAACAACTTTGCTAAAGATTATAGTCTGATCAAATGCACAGTTTACGATTTAATTCATTTTGAGTAGTTTTCATTGGCGCCGCCTGAAGTCGTTCATACCACTAAGAAACCTTCATCTGCTTATGAGTAACAACTTTGCTTACGATCATAACATGATCAAATGCACAGTTTATGATTTAGTTCACTTGTAGTCTGATCAAATGCACAGTTTACGATTTAATTAATTTTGAGTAATTTTCAGTGGCGCCACCTGTCGGACTTTGGTCATTCCAATTAATAAACCTTCGTCGGATTATCCGCAATAACTTTGCTTAAAACTATAGCATGATTAAATGTACAGTTTACGATTAAATTGATTTTAAGTAAATTTCAGTGGCGCCACCTGACGAAATTTCTTCATACCAACTAAGAAACCTTCGTCGGCTCATGTGCAACAACATTGCTAAAGATTATATCATGATAACTTACGATTAAATTGACTTTGAGTAATTTTGAGTAGCGCCACCTGTCGGAAATTATTCACGCCAATTAAAAAGCATTCGCCGGCTCATGCGCTACAACTTTGCAAAAGATCATAGTTTGATCAAATGTACAGTTTACGATTTAATTAATTTTTAGTAATTTTCAAGGGCGGCACCTGCCGGAAATTCGGTTTACCAACTTAAAAACCTCCGCCGGCTTATCCGCAACATCTTTGCTAAAGAGCATAACATGATCAAATTCACAGTTTACTATTCTATAAAGAACATACATACAGACAAACATTCATTTGTTTTAAAGTTATAATAACGTTAATAATTTTTCCCCCTTTTTATCCCTTAATTTCAAAAAGTTCCATATACATATTTGGTACTTCTTTGGTACCAATTGAATTCGGTACATTTTATTAGAAAGCAGTTAACATAATTTTCCTATTCATATTACTTTTGTAGATGTTAAGTTATCAGTTTATCCCTTTTTTACACATTTTGGCCACAAAATCAAAACAGTACCAAATACGTGTTCATCTATTGATTGCAGTACAAAGTTTCTTTCTATATTCCTAAGTTTAAAATATAAGAGTGGGTTAAAAAGGTACCAAAAAAACTATTTTCACCCTTTTTTACCCCTTATCGGACATAGTTTCAAAAAAGTACCAAACACCTGTCCGTTTATTTTCATAGCTGTTTAAAACGTAATTTAAATTTTGTTTCTATACCTATTACTTAAGGAGATATAGCGTTTTCGATTTTTTCCCCTTTTTACCCTCTTAGAGGCAAACGTTCCAAAAGTCCCTTCTTCTTCGACCTATACATCAAAAAAGATATATATATATATATATGTATATATATATATATATATATATATATATATATATACATATATATATATATATATATATATATATATATATATATATATATATATGTATATATATATATATATATATATATATATATGTATATATATATATATATATATGTATATATATATATATATATATATATATATATATATATATATATATATATATATATATATATATATATATATATATATATATATATATATATATATATATATATATATATATATATATATATATATATAAATACATACAATTATTGCTCGTTCAAGAATATAAGATATAAAAACTGTGATTTTGTTCTTTTGTACGCGTTTTGTCCTTTACATTTTTTTTAATTAACTTAATAATATTATTTTGGATAACAATAAAAATATTTATTTTACAAAGCGAAAAAAAAAGAAACTTAAAGAGTGAAATAAAAAGTGATATTTTGTAGTGGAAGGAAAATTTAAGCCGACAAAAGTAATTTAACAAGATAAGTAATTTCTATTGATTTAGAATTTTCTTTTCTAATTTTTCACCATTGTTTTATATGTTTAGGTGATTACTGTGGCACTTGGCATAAAGAAAAATATTTTTCATCTTGTTACTTTTGTTTTTATAGTTTATAAGTTTTTTCTTTATTTAATATTTTTATAACTTTCAGTTTTTTTTTTATTTTAATAAATTTTCTTAATTTTTTTTTGGATTTTCTTTTTTTATACACGCACTTTTATTGGGTCTTTTTTCTTTATTATAATGCTCCAGTCCTCCAAGATTCCTGCAGCTTCTACGAATGCGTCTCAAGGCAAATTTCCGGACAAATCTCTTAGGCAACTATAGTGGCTTTTTTTATCTAACCTCTAATATTTTGAGCAAGCACAAAAAAAAAAAACTCTGCTGACCACGGACAAATGATCACTTACAAGGGGTAGTATAAAAAGAGATTTTTCTGGACAGTTAGGGCTTTTATATTCCCAAGAAAGTTGTAATTTCTGGAAAACTAATGTTACAATTTAAACCAGGAGGAATTCAGCATTATTAAATGCAACTAACTTCACTACAAATACGCAATACTGCATTATCATTCATCTACATGCATGAACAAAACTGAGAGTAGTTACTTTGAATATAAGTTGGCATGAACAGTGGATGATATTGTTACGTTTTTGATATATTCAAATACAAACTAAAGTAGGTGATTTTGTTTGATTAGTTAAATTATTTCGGTTAGATAATTTAAAGGATAAATATAAAGGTTTATACTTTTTTTCTTATACTGATCAAAATCTAATCATAGCAATCAAGAAGGTACAAGCGCCTCTACAGATGTTGGATCTGTTTATGACCCTAATATTTTCTATAGCTCCAGTGAAGAGAATTGCGAAAATCTAGTTCAAGCAAGTTCAGAAACTACGACATACACTTCCAAGAATGACAAATATATATGGTCAGATACATCAGCGATACAAGGGGTTGGAATATCAGCTAAAGAGAACATTACCTGTGTCGCTCCTGGCCCTACTCGTTATGCTATTTCTAGAGCAGATAACATAAAATCTTAATTTATGTTGTTTATGCCAAATGAAATAATAATGAATAAAGTTGTTGATATGACTAACCTTGAGGGTAATTATGAAACATGTATAGTATTGGCATGATTTTGTTCATACTTTTAATGTTCATTCGTGTAAATTGATTTGATAAGAAGTCTGATAGAAATGAAAGACGAGCTCGTTTTTCAATTTTTTCAATTTCAATTCAATATTTATTCCAAAAATTTAATTTTTTACATTGTTTCTTAAACACCTAATTAAAACTATTTTTCCTTAACGATCTACATAACTAAGGTTAAATTACATTTAAATTCTATAAAATTACAGCACAGCTATATACTATTAATTATATTTACATTTAGTATTAACATTAGGTCATTTAATTTTTGGGATAAAAAAAGGAAAACCCAATGGCACTTATATCTTATAACTAATTTCTATTCTTATATTCTAGAGCTTACAAACTAACTTATAATAAGTATTTACATATTTACAGAGAAAATTTATATACAATAGAGATAGAGAGGGGGGTTTACATTTTAAATTTGGAAATTTAAAGTGCCATTAGTCACTGAACGGTGCTATATACTAAGTTTTCTAAATCGAAGGTGTTATGCCTCCTATGGTCTGCACCCTGATATAATAAATTCTCATCCCTCAAGGTCAAAATGTCAACAGGAGAAAGGTATCGACCTGTATGCAAGGCCTCCAAATTGGAAATTTCTTCAAAACATTTGGCAACTAAATTGTTTTCTAGTGATGAAGCTCTGTCAATAAATTTGATGACAGTGTTTATCAAAAATGTATCAATTCTATTAAAATCTATTGCGTTGTAGATTGACCTGTTAGATGGCCTGCGGAAGGTTCCATCTGAGCACATCTGAGGAAAAAGACCTAGGCAACCGGACAAGATTCTTCTTTCCCAGATCCTTAGCCTATCCATCTGGTGAGAGGAGATACCAAACCAAGTCGGAAAGGCATAGGAAATGAGAGGTCTGATGACTTGCCGGTAAATCAGGAGCTTTATTTTTGTTTTTGTTGAGTCCAGTTCTACGTCCAAGTAATCTGTTGTACATATAAAATACTTTTTTGACTTTTTCTAATATGTAATCTACGTGTCTGTAAAACTCAAAATTCTCGTGGTAAGTGACACCAAGATACTTAAATCGGTCCGATGTTCTAATCTGATTGCCATCTATTCTTATATTTGGGATGAACGATCTGGCGTTAGGGTACAAGCGACCTCGTCTTCCCTTAATCATTAAACCTTCAGTTTAGCTTACATTTAGACGTAGACCCCACTTTTTGAAGTAGTCATTAAGGCTGTTAAGGTAGTCATTTATTTTTTTATTTAGAGTCCCTGCTCTTGGGCCCTTAGATGCTATAAGCATGTCGTCTGCATAAATTAACAACAAGTCTCCATCAGCCGGTTGAGGGATATCAGAGACGAATATATTAAACAAAACGGGACCCAATAATGAGCCTTGTGGAACACCATCAACGATACATTTTGAGGTAGATTTAGCGTTGCCTACTCTTACTTTAAATGACCTACAATTCAGAAAATCCGCGACCATTTTGCAAATGTGGTGATCAAAACCAAGGTTCTTCATTTTATAAATTATTCCTTTTTGCCACACTGTGTCATAAGCTTTTTCCAAATCCAGGCTAACAGCTAGTGTGGGATACCGTTTATTAAGACCCTTGGCCACATAGTCGGAAAACACCATGAGAGCGTGGGATGTAGAGTAACTACTTCTAAAACCAAATTGGTAATCTTTAAGAATGCCATCATCTATTATTTTGTCTTTTATCCTACACAACAGAAATCTCTCAAGGAGCTTTCCGCATGCGGCCAAAAGGGATATCGGTCTATAGCTCTCAAGTCGTTTTGGGTCAGAACGTGGTTTAAGAATAGGGACCACCAAAGCTTCTTTCCATTTTACCGGGAAATAACCAAGATTTAAGCAGTGGTTGAAGAGGACTGCAAGAAAGTGCCAAGTTACAAAATCTGTTTTTTTGAGAACTGTATCAGGAATGTGAAAGGATGGTTCATAAGAAACTAGAGAGGCAACTTCACGATTCACAATATCCTCAAAGGCGGGAGGACGTATGTCACTACCGCCCATGTGAATATTGCAAAATCGCTCAGCCAACCTTTCAGACTTAGTAGTATCTTCTGAGAGAAGTGACCCATTATGATCAATTAGATCTGACAAATTTTCCCGTTTAGAAATACCTGCAGCTCTCTTAACCTGACGAAATGTTTTATTATTCACACGAATATTTTCTAGATGTTTGGTCCAAAAGCTCTCTTCAAACACCGCTATCGCACCTTGGATTATTTTTTCTTTTTAATATCGGCTTTTAATATTAAATATCTAGCCGGGTCAAGAGTTCTCCAACAGATTCGCTTGAGTCTCTTTTTTTCTGCTATAAGATGAAGAATATTGGGAGGAAGCTTTAGTACGCCTCTACTTCTGCAATCTATTCTAGGAATTGATTCATCCATAGCCCTCTCAAAAACTTGGTTCATTTGACTAATATTATCGTCGATTTCCTGAATTGCAGCATTCCTATCTAAAGGGAGTTCAATGTTTGGTAGATCTCTTGCCAAGATTCCATTTAAGCGATTTTTATTTATGCGATCAAAGTCAAATATAGTGGGTACCACGTTTTGCTGAAGGCTTCCCGCCCGTACGACGACCTCCACCGCGCGATGGTCGGACTCATAATCTAAGGTTATTATACCAGTCGCCTGAGAAATTGAGAGATCCGAAGAAATCATAAAGAAGTCTAAAAATGACTCGGAAGTCTCTGTGATACGAGTCGGGCCATCTGTGCGAAGGATGTCGATGCTCGGGCACGACAGCAGAAATTCGCGAAAATTATTCCCACTAGAATTGCAATAATTATCACCAAAATATGAATGTCTGGCATTGAGATCTAAACCTATTAAAATACTACCCCTAGAAGATAGGTCCGAAATAGGATCAAGATCTGTCACTAACAAAGTTTCTTGCGGTCGTAAATACATCGCAATGACCGTAAGCATGCTACCGCCTTGCCTTTTAATTTTTACTGCCGTGTTCTCAATGCAACCCAAATTAATTGTCGTTCTGGTTGAGCATAAGCTGCCTCTTACAAGCACAGCGGTTCCGCCTCCACTACGACCTAATCGATTTTGTCTATAAATGCTGTAACCCTTAAATTCGAGTGTGTGTCTGGGAGACAGCTTATGCTCTGCGACTAAAAGAACATCTGGCTGATGTTCTCTAAGGAATATGTTTTAATAGTGTCTTTTATGCTTAGACACAACAGAATTTACGTTAATAAATATACATTTAAGTGTATTAGCCATGATGTTGCATTGCGGTTAACATACCAAGTAGAGCTTGGGATTTGTCAAGGTCGTTAGTCAATGCCCTATAGTCGCGAGCAAAGCCTTTCATTTTGTTAAGTAAGGTAAGAAAATCATTGCCGAAGATTCTTTTACAATCCCCGTTTATGAGGTCAAAATCAGCCATAGCTGATGCCATGGTTGGGCTTGAAGAGGAGGGATTTTTAACGTTCGACGACGTTGAAGGTCTAAAAGTAGAAGAAGAAGTGGAGATATTTGCTGCATTTCTAGCAGGAGCTGCATTTCTGACAGGAACTGCATTTCTGGCAGCAGTTGCATACGACACCCCCGAAATTGTTGTATTGTTATTGCGTGCAACCTGTGTTGCAGCAGCTTGACTATTTTGCCTCTTAGCGGTCATTTTATTCAAAAGCTCTATGCGTTTTGGGCAATTTTTATAATTTGAAGTATGGTCCTCAACTCCACAATTCGCACATTTGGTTGCTATACCGATTTTAATGACCGCCTGTCCTGTAACAAGATCCGTTCTTGTTTTTTCGACAATATTTTCTCCCTTTGGAGGTATAGTGCAGTTACCCGGGCCATGTGAGCCACTGCATTTTACGCACCTATAAGGCGTATTGCAGTTAATAGCCACATGACCAAACCTTTGACAGTTAAAACACTGAATTATTTCTTTTTTTCTATGTTTGTCCATCACTACCTTACAACGAAGGATATATCTAATGCTACGGAAACCTCTAAGGTCCGATTCACGGCTTAGCTGGAATAGCCATCTATCCCATCCTAACTTGTGTAGTCCGACGATATTTATATTAATTTGAAGGCCCTGCATATAAGCTAACACCTCCTGTTCACTAAAAGTTTCAGATAGCCTTTTGACTACCACTGAAAACGGTCTTTCTATCCTAGGGGTATGAGTAAAGAAATTTACTTTTAATTCCTTCAGACGAGCTCGTGATAAACTTGCTCCTATTAGAGATTTTTTAAGTCGTTGGGAAACAAATTGTGCGGGCATTGTGCGATGCAAAAACCAGTTATGCGTGGTCTTTACAGGTATATACCGGCATAGGCAGAAACTGTAAGCCAGAAAAAGATCAAGGGCGACGTGTCGTCTTAGATCTTATCAAAGATTTGAAAGGAAATAATGTTACCTGCGATAATTTTTTTACTTCCCATGAATTGGGTATTGATTTGTTGAAACGAGATATATCAATGGTCGGTACTGTAAGAAAAAATAAAACGTTTTTACCTCCAAAAACTTTGCAGCTAAAAGGTAAACCAGAGAGCTATACACAAAACTACAATACTTGTATATGTATCTAAAAAAATCGATCTGTTTTTTTACTTAGTACATTACACCACAATAAGGAAATAAGAGCAGATACTAAAAAGCCTAAATTATTCACTTTTACAATGAGACTAAAGCTGGACTTGATACATTAGATCAATTGGTAAGAACATACACTTGTAAGAGAAGAACAAATAGATGGCCTCAGGTATTATTTTACAACATTTTGGACATATCAGCCTACAATGCATACGTGGTTTTTCTTAATCCGGACTGGAATTGCAGTAAAAAATATAAGCATCGCATTTATTTGGAGGAATTAGGAATAAGTTTAATTATGGAAGAGATGTCACGCAGAACGAATTTACCGCGAGGTGGCAATGCTAAATTATTTGTCAACAGCGTTCAAAATGACCTAGCAATAGGCTCAAAAGTAAAAAATTTGAAAAGAGCTCGCTGTTTTTTTTTTTTTTTGCCCAAATCGGTCGAAAAGCACAAAATATTCTAGTAAGTGTTCGCAATGTAACAAATTTATATATAACAAGTAAGAGTGGTATATTCGGCTTTGCCGAATCTTGGATACCCTTCACCAATGGTGTTGCAAAAGTACTTAATGTAATTCCAAGCAAAATTTGGTTATACTAGTAATATATGCAAAGAGTCTTTAAAATTAAGAGTCGGAAAAAGAAAAGCTTTTCGGTGGCGTCATCATCTAGAATAGTTATGCACCCAAAGGTTAGGTTGGGCAGGTGGCTGATGTCTAGGGAAGCTTCACTTGGGTTTTTAAGTGGTCCCTTTGTGAAAGATAATGATTACTAGACTACAAGTAGAGAATGCATATTTAAGCCAGCCAGTAGCTTCGAAATAAAATAGACACATATTTTACGAACAATTAATAAAGTTCGATAGACCAGATAAGCCATGCAGAAAAGATGCTTTAAAATGTAGATGCCCTTACATTTGCAATAGCACATCGATTTGATGAAGTTTAAGTATTCTGGCATGCAACCCAGTGAGGGTTGTGCACTTTAATTCGTACGAATTATCCAACTAGTAAAAGTTCTTGATTAGTTATGTAAAACTCTGAAGTTAGCGGACTGATTTAGGTCAAAGCTTTAACAATGATAAGCCTTAAAATTATAGGGTATACACTCTTAGTTTTAGATACATACGTGAAATATATAGCTTTTGAATGGATGGATATCAGCTTTGTCGGAAAAGTTATTAAAGATTTACTTATTTATCTGAAGTTAGTTAATTAATTAAAATGAACACTTCATCAATAATATTTGGGATGTATTGTTCTTTCGATCTGTCCGATGGATGTTTGGAAAGTTTTGCTCTAGTTCCTTGTGCAATTTTAATGTGATTTAATTTATCAGCATTAAATCGATTCCCGGTCGGGGTTATATGGGAGATTTCACTGAATAGAGCTCGCCCATTTTCAATATCGAACTTTTCGAAAGATCAGAAATACTTTTATCAAATATTGTCCCTCTAGAAAGTTTATTTTAGGCGCTATCGCCCTGAATATCAATATTGTACAACGTCTTTATACTAAATGTCATCATCGTATCTTAGGCGAAGTTATAAGGGATCAATTGTCAAACGTGAACGGATTTCTCCCAATTGCAATTAAAAAATTTAAATTTTCGTTGATATGTGAGATACTTACATACATATGTAGGTTTTGAAGGGATATCATGTACTTAGCTGCATTTTTGTACTTCCTAGGAAGATTACCTATAATTTGATATATAATACATTCTCAAATGTTATCATAATGTTCAAAAGTCAGACACAAAATTAAGATTAATGCAGAGTGTCTGTCTGCTAAAATCAGATTTGTGGAGCTCCTGGATTTTACACAAAATTTTAGGATATTGGGCCACCCTGAATTTTATCATTGTCGATAAAAACACCATCGCTTAAACGCTAAATTATATCTACCACAAATTACCGAATGCATCAGGATTTAGGTAATCTCCTGCGAAGGACGCTATTAAAATTCATCAAAATAAACACCTGAGATATCGACAAAACAGGAACTCCAAAAACTTGACTACAACAGAAAAAATTACAGACGGACGGACAAACAAACAGACGGACGGACAGATAGACAAACAGACGGACGGACGGACGGAGGTCGCGAAATCGATTTTCCTGTCGATTCAAAGTTGATCGGTACAGTTTGAATGGTATTCGTAATCAGATTTGTGGAGTATAGATTTTAGAAAATCCTCACACAAAGAACGATGTCAAATTTCATCACAATCGGTCCATAAACACCTGAGATATCGCTGAAATAATACTTACGAAATGTAAACAAAATTTCTTAGACACGTACTTTGGGCAATTTGCTGTACATCAAATGTAGTGTTATGGCGATATCTCAATTGTTTATGGACCGCTTTTGATAAAATTTAATAACGTGCTTGGCGGGGGAATTTCCTAAAATCTGATATAAAATTTATGTAGGTCCGTGCTAAAGGAGGATGGTTTTTCCTATTTCTGCATTTCATTTTTTCAACAAACATTCTCTAATGCGAACTTTGGGCAATTTGCGATACATCAAATTCAGTGTTTTGGCGATATCTCAGTTGTTTATGAACCGATTTTGATAAAATTTTACAGAGTGCTTTGGGAAACTATTTCCTACAATCTGATATATAAAATATTATCACATGTACACCAGGAGTATCTTTTTTCTCTTGTTATTTAAAAGTGTGTTTCAATCAAAAATTTTAAAATTTTCGTCTAATTTTTGGTATTTTTTTCGATATTTTCGGTGTTTATAAACCGATTTTAATGAAATTTAATAGCGTTCATTGCGGGAGAATTTCCTAAAATCTGATATATAATTTATGTAGGTTCTTCCTCCAGGGGCTTCAGAAACTTGATTTCAACAGACAGACAGACAGACGGACGGACAGACAGACAGACAGACAGACAGACGGACATCGCTTAATCAATTCTCCTCCCGATTCTGAGTCGATCGGTATAATTTTTATGGGGTCTACGATCACTAATAAAAAAATTACAAACGGAATCACAAACTTATAATACCCTTTCACCTATTGGTGAAGGGTATAAAAATCATTCGGAGGGTAAAATAACATGTCATGTATGTAGAAAAAATTAATAAATAAGTAATATTTAGTATTGGGCAAAATTGACCCACAAATGTTATATGCGTTTTATTTCTTAAGCACAGGATAAGGGTTAATTTAGTGTCTTATCACTTCTTCACTTTTTGTTTATTGTTGTCCGCTTGACCACTTCACTTGTTCACTCTTCCTTTTTGGTCATTCTTCTTCTCTTGAATGAATACGACCAACGGGAAATTGTAAGCCAGCATGGGTTGAGCGGGACTTTGACTTGCTTTTAATTTTTCCACCTTTACCACGACCCGACATTTTGATTCACTTTTTATTTTTTAAACACTTCACTAAATCACTGAATAAACGAAACTGTTGTCGTTTTGACAATTTCAATATTTATTCCAAAAAATTTGTTTTTTTTACATTGTTTCTTAAACTACTTTTTAATGCTATTTTTTCTTTACATTTTTTTTTTTACAAAGAATTCTTAAAATTATATTTTTTATTTAATTTACGGCTTGCCGCTTACAATTACTGAATGTTATTTTCATACGTTTAGTTACTTTACATTTGTTTTTTAATTTTTGGGAAAAAATTAGAGATAAAACCCAAAGTCTTAAAGTGTTTTTCTTATATACTATTCTTAAATACTAATCAATACTTAAAACTAAATAAAAGAAAATAAAAATGTATATACAAAAAGAAAATGAAAATACATTTCAGTTTATGAATTCCATTTTTTTGTTATTGTTCTGTGCTATACACAGTATTAATTAGGTCCAAAGTGTTTAACCTTCTGTGATAGAACAGAAGGTCTGCACCCCTATAAAGAAGATTATCATCCCTTAAGGTTAGTATATCAACTGGGGAGTAGTACCGGTGCAAACGCAAGGCCTCCAGATCAGAAGCCCTTTCGAAGCATTCCGCTACCATATTATTGTACATAGACTGTGCCTTTTCTAAGAATCTGATAGCAGCACCAATCAGATAAGCATCAATCCTTTCAAAGTCTATGGCATTGTAAATGGATCGATTCAATGGTCTGCGGAATGTTCCGTCAGCAACCATTCTGGGGTATAGTTCCAAACAGGAAGACAGGATCCTTCTCTCCCATCTCCTAAGCCGTTCCAGATGAGAGGTCTAATGATCTGTCGGTATATCAGTAGTTTTACTCTGATACCAAGCCCTCCTCTACGCTTAAGAAGCGAGTGATATAAGTAATATACCCTTTTTACTTTTTGTAAGACTAATCCACATGCCTATAGTACTCAAAATTCTCATGGAATATGATTCCAAGGTACTTAATTTGATCCGAATTTCTTATCTGTCTACCGCCTATATTTAGATTTGGTACGAACATCCTTGAGTTAGGATACAATCTACTCTTTCTGCCTTTAATTAGCACAGCTTCAGTTTTCTCTACGTTAAGATTTAAACCCCATTTTATAAAGTACTCGTTAAGAGTATTTAAATAGGTATTGACTTTCCGGTTCAGAGTCTTTGCTCTTGGACCACTTGACGCTATGAGCATATCATCAGCGTACATAAGAAGAAGGTCCCCGCTGGGCGGTTCAGGGATGTCAGATACAAATATATTGTATAGGACAGGACCCAGTAACGAGCCTTGCGGTACACCAGCCTCAATATGTTTGGACTGAGACAGCTATTACTAACCTTAACTTTAAAAGATCTCGACTTCGAGAAATTCGCAACCATTCGACAGAGGGAACGAAACCAAAAGTTAGTCAGGAATTTTATCGTTCCCGCTGGACTTTTTACTAGCCCTTATTTTTAGAGCATTCCCAATATCGTTGGGAACAACTAAATTTAGCTCTGAGGGTGTAGCACCCCCCTCAATTGATGTGCCATCTGCCATGATATCCCTTCCAAAAGTAAGAGATGGTTCATGCGATGCTAAAGAGGAGACCTCACAATTTACAACATTCACAAAGGAGACAGTGCGGAGCGAGCTACCTCCCTTATGAATTTCACAAAATTGATTGGCCATTAATTCTGCCTTCTCAGCATCCTCTGAGAGAAGTGCCCCCCCAGAGTCAATAAGGTCCGACAGAGGTTCTCGTTTTAGAATTTCAGCTGCTCTTTTGACTTGCGAAATGTAATGGTGTTCACCTGAACGCTTTCCAAATGCTTTTCCCAGTAACTATTCTCAAATACTGCTATAGCTCCCTGAATAATTTTATCTAAATTTTTAATGTCCGCTTTTAGTATTAAAAATCTATCAGGATCCAAAGTCCTTGCCATGGTACGTTTGAGCCGTTTATTTTCTGATATTAGATGGAGGATATTTGGTGGAAGCTTTAGTAAACCTCTATTTCTACAGTCTATTTTTGGTATGGATTCATCCATGGCCTTTTGGATAAGACTATTTAATTGTTTAATTTTTTGGTCTATAACCCTAATTGTAACGTTTCTATCAGTAGATAGTTCAATATCTGGTAGCTCTACAGCCAACACTCCATTGAGGCGATTTTTATTATTCGATTAAAATCGTACATAATGGGCATTGTTTCACACCCAAAGCTGCCCGCCCAGACCACGGCCTCCACCGCACGATGATCAGACTGGAATTCCAGTGTTTTTGAGCCCTCAGTGGAAGTCGGCAATACCGACAAATCCGAATAGGTTATAATAACATCTAGGTATAAACCGGAAGACTCGGTTATTCGAGTCGGCCCATTGGTTTGGTGAATACCGATGCCCGGGCAAGACAGCAAAAATTCGCGGAGATTTTGTCCGCTATGGTTACAATATGTATCACCCCAATAGGAGTGTCTGGCGTTTAAATCTGCACATATAACTAAACTACCTCTACTAGATAGGTCCAAAATATTGCCAAAGTAACTAGCAGTGTCACCTGAGGCGGCAAGTACATGGCAATTACCGTCAGAACACTACCATCCTCTCTCACAATTTTCGCAGCAGTATTCTCAATATTGCCTAAATTTAATGTTACTCTTTTAGAACGGATCTGCCAAGTCTATTATAGCCCCTAATGTCTAGTGCATGTCTTGGGAATAGTTTGTGTTCTGCAACCAGAAGAATATCAGGTTGATGTTCTCTGAAAAACAGATTTAAATAGTGTCGCTTATGTTTTGACACAATTGAGTTTACATTAATGAAAATGATTTTTAGCGAGTTAGCTATCGTGCTGGAACGAGAATATCATACCAAGCAAGGCTTGGCGCTTTTCATTTTCATTGGTCAATGCCCTATATTCGCGTGCAATGCCTTTCATTTTATTTAAGCAGCTTAATAAATCGCTCCCAAAGAACTTCTTGCAGTCTTTATCTATTAGGTCAAAATCAGCTTTGGCGGACGCCAAGCTTGGGCCTGAACCTGAAGACGTTCCCGCACTAGGAGATGTTGTTGGGCGTGTGTTACCAACAGAAGTTTTATTGGTGGTTGAACCTCTAGCTGCAGCCGCGTAGGAAATTCCAGAAACTGAAGCGGCCAAATTCCTGACAACCTGGGTCGAATTTGTAGTACCATTTTGTTTCTTGGCAGCCATTTTTTGTAATAATTGCAAGCGTTTTGGACATTGCTTGTAACTGGCGGTGTGGCCCTCAGTACCACAATTTACGCATTTTGTAGGAATGCCTAACTGTGTCCTAATTTCCCCTGTGACAGGATCAGTGGTGAGCTTTTCTACAATATTTTCCTCTTTTGAAGGTATTGGACATTTACCAGGTCCATGAGGACCTCCACTTTTAACACACCTGAAAGGCATGCTACAGTTTATTGCCACGTGGCCAAACCGCTGGCAATTGAAACATTGGATTATGTCTCTTCTCTTATTTTTTACAGGACTGACCCGGCAATGAAGTATGTATCTAATACTTCTGAAACCCTTAAGATCGGAATCTCTTCCTAATTGGAACAACCACTTCGCTTCCTAATTTATGGACTCCTAAAATGTTGATGTTAATCTGGAGACCCCCCATGTACTCCAGCACCTCTCCCTCACTAAAGGTTTCTGACAACCCTTTCAGTACCAATGAAAATGGCCTTTGTGCCTTAGGGGTATGAGTAAAAAAGTGGACCTTTTCGTCCTTTAATAAACTCCTTAGAGCATCGAAATCATTAAGGGTGCAGACCCCTATATTTGTAACGTTAGGACCTAATATTTTCAATGTAAAATCTTTGTGACCTAATTTTTGACTAAGTTTATCACTAATATTTTTAGCATTAATATTGTATGTTGTTACAACTGGAACGGACTTACTTTTTCCTTTAGCTGCGTTGGTTGCTATCCCCGTTGATTTTTGGCTGGAATTTGAAACTACCTTCACTTCCGCTGCACGGTTCCTTGATGTTGATGGGCCAGCTACGGCATTAGCCTTGCTATCGACGTCTTCGGCTACGTCATCCATATACACTTCTCCTTCAGAGGATACTCCCTCATTATAAATTTTGTTGACGAGTTTTTCAACATTTTTCTTGAGGGCTTTATTTTCGTTAACGAGGTAATTTAATTGTTTTTTTAACTCATTAATGTCGTTATCTTTTTTATTGATAACTTGCTGCAGTGTTTCTATAGACTCTGCAACTCGCGGCCTCTTGTTTGGATTTAGACTTTCGTCCTCCTAAATAGTGCTAATTTTGGGTTATAAACCCAATTTTTTGTTTCGCTTTCCACTTAATTTTTTAAATTATGTATTATTTTTAAATTATGTATTATTAGTGTTTGTTTATTTATAATAAAAAGTATTTTAAGGCGTATTTATTAGTGTCTTTATCACTTTTTTTGCTGTCACCTACTGAATTCTCAAAAATTCACAGGAAGACAAATATACACTATTGAGTTTGGTGACTACTATTTGCCACTCGCTTCTCAATTTTCCACTTAAGTAACAGTATAAAGCAGGGATGACCAAAGAGAGGAATGTGATTGTATTTGTGATCGAAAGAGAGGATACACAGGCAGAAGCAAGAATTGACATAAATTTAGTTGTTTATTTCTATTTTATTTCAGTTACCGCTGAACCAGCGTGAAATGAACATGCGGAGGAGTATTGATCTTTTTTTTTTTTTTTTTGTTGTTTTTATGTAAACAAAAATTATTTTCTTTTGCTTCTATAAAGAAAACATTACTTTTTAGAAATGTATATTCAGCATAGCATATTTTTTTATAAATACATTTTAAAAAACTTACTTTTTCTATAGAAAAACTTACTTTTTCTATAGAAAAACTTACTTTTTCTATAGAAAAACTTACTTTTTCTATAGAAAAACTTACTTTTTCTATAGAAAAACTTACTTTTTCTATAGAAAAACTTACTTTTTCTATAGAAAAATTTACTTTTTCTATAGAAAAACTTACTTTTTCTATAGAAAAACTTACTTTTTCTATAGAAAAACTTACTTTTTCTATAGAAAAACTTACTTTTTCTATAGAAAAACTTACTTTTTCTATAGAAAAACTTACTTTTTCTATAGAAAAACTTACTATTTCTATAGAAAAACTTACTTTTTCTATAGAAAAACTTACTTTTTCTATAGAAAAACTTACTTTTTCTATAGAAAAACTTACTTTTTCTATAGAAAAACTTACTTTTTCTATAGAAAAAATTATTTTTTCTATAGAAAAAAATGTTTCTAAAAAAATTATTTTCATACAGAAAATTTACTTTTTCTGTAGAAAAAACACAATTTCTATAGCAAAAATTTTTCCTTTAGAAACCAAGTCTTGAAAAAAAAAGAATAACTAAAAAAATTTTTTTATTATACAAAAAATAACTTTTTCTATAGTAAAAAATACAAAAAATACTTTTTCTATACAATCAAATGGTCAATGAAGAAAAATTTACTTTTTATGTAGAAAGGAATTTAGAAAGAAATACTTAAAAAAATACGTGCAACTGAAGAAAAAACAAACTTTAAAAAAATAAAACAATAACAATCGCTATATAGAGAATATTTTAGGTTGAGAAAAATATTTCCTGAAGAAAATTTTTTTTTAGAAAATGTTCTCTAATAAAAATTTTGATCAAAGTTTTTGAGTGAATGTATTCCCTTAATACCTCGATACAAAAAAAAATAGCTATGGAGTGCTTTGATTTTAAGAGTAACCGGTCATAAAGAATGCAGAACAAAAAAATGAATAAGGAGGTTCTTACTTTCTTACAGAAAATTTGGAAGAAGTTAATATTGTAGGTCTGAAATAAAATCTTTAAATTAGTATACATTTAATTTAGGCACATATGTCAATTTTGGCAAACACATTTATTAAACATATTTTATTAAAAACTTTAATTTACTAAAAACTTTGACATACTATGACAAGCAGTTATACATATAAGTAAGTATTTAAATATATTCGAAACAATTTATTGTAACTTTAAAATTTTTTTGAAGTGTTTATTTCTTTCCATCTATTTATCTTTATTCCAGTTCAATTAAACTTTCAAAATTAATATTTTTGCTGCAGTTTCGTAACAAAAGTATATTTTTCAAGTTTATTGAACTCAATTTATTTCTCTGCTTAGAGCAAATAAACTTTAAATCTGAAAAGATTTGTTCACAAAGATAAGTAGATGGAAAGAAGGATAAACACTTCAAAGAAATTTTTTTTTATTTCTGGATATATGTTAGAATCTACAGATCTCCAGAATTCTATATTATTAAAGTTATCCGGAACAGAAACTTCACTTTGAAGTATAATCAATTCTGTTTGTATCTCTAACCCATATACAGAAATATCGCATTTAAAGGAGTTAATGAAAAGGTCAATCAGTGGTTGTACCCTTTCAAAATCTTTAAAACGATCATTAAAGTTACAAAATAGTCTTTCAAATATATCTAAATATTCATCTTTTTTAAAGTATTTTTGCTCGTCATAAACGGTCAAGGTTTTTGGGAAACTAGAAAAGTCATTAGCAGAGATTTGGTCAATTAACAAAAACAATTTTGTTTTAAAATCAAAAAGTGTTTTTGATAATTCACCAATATCGTTTTCCTTTCCTTGAAGTTTTAAATTGAATTCGTTCAATATTGTACATGTATCTGCCAAAAAAGCCAGATCTAAAACAAATGTATAGTCTTTTAATAAATCTTTTTCAGAAATATCAATGTCTTCCGATTCTAAAAACTCCAGAACTTCTACCCTAAGCTCAAAGAGTCTGCTAAGGAAATTACCACGACTTAACCAACGAACATCAGTGAACATAGTTAAGTCGTGATAAGAAGCTTTCGAAGTTTTTAGAAAAGTCACAAATTTTCTGTGAGTAAGTGAATTGTGTCCTCCTCGTATTCTATTTACGATTTTTTCAGCATTCTTTATAACTGGGTGCTCTGAAATAAACTTAGATGCAAGTGCAGTCTGATGAATAATGCAGTGAAAGTTATTGGACTCAACTTCATTGCTATTTAATTGGCCCAATAGACCTCCACGCTTACCCGTCATTACACTTGCACCATCAGTACACACTCCCGCTAATTTTTTTATATCCACAACCGACAGAAGTTTGTCAGATATAACTTCGTAGAGCAACTTGCCAGTAACGTTGCTATAAAAAGTTTCCAGGGAATACATCGACTCAAAAACTTCATAGTTATCGTCCACACATCTTACACAAATTACCAGCTGACACAGATCATTTATGTCTGTGCTCTCGTCCACACAAAATGAAAAAAATTGGCAATTGGCCAATTTTAACTTTATAAATTGTTCTAAACGTGCGCCTAATACTAAAGTGCGCCGGACAAGGCTTGGACGCGACAAAGGAAGATATTTAATCAAATCTTTTTGGAAATTAAGTTTTCCAAAAATTTTTATTAAAATATTTTTTATAAATTGTCCGTCAGAAAAAGGTCTTCCCTTTTTGACAATATCCAAACAAATCAAATAAGATAATTCTAATTTAGTTTGTTTGGATATTGCCATTTCCTCTTGTTCCTGCTCTTTGTCTACCCAAAATTTTAATTTGTCAAAAAAATGTTTTTTTTGAACTTTAAATGCAATTTTTCTATTTACCCCTACATATTTATTAAATTCTTTATGATAAATATCATAATGATTTTTTAAAAAACATTCTTTATGTGTTTTAAATGTTTTAAAACACAAAAGACATTGAACGTCATTAAAAACATTCTTAAGCATAAAGTAGTTTTCATACATATTCATTCTCGCTGTGTATTAAAAAAAAACAACAACAAAAATGACAAAAAACAATAAAAAGCAATAGCACCCGCTACTCATGTGTTTTCGTTTATTGACGACTAAATGCAAGAGAATAAGAAAACTTCTGGTAAGCACTTACTTCGCGGTGGTCGCGTCTGGTATAAAGTTAATTTTTTAGGGATTAAATATTGTTTCAAATGTTTTTCTTAAAACAACAACTTTAGTGTCTTTTTCACTATATTTTCCCTTAACTATTCTTTTGGCTTTTGCCGGCCTTTTAATTTTTCTCAATTCAATATTCACTTCACAAACACTTTCTCTTCTTCTTGTCGTTTCGGCCTAAGTAAACGAGTATTTATACTTTTTGTATATATTTTTTGAGTATATTTTTAGTTTGGGGTTGTTTATTTTTCATCTACCTAAATTAAAGTCAAAAGTATTTGTAAGATACAAAAAAAAAAAAAAAATGTATATAAAGAGCACACAGTATCGAGAATCTCAAAAACAGTGTTTGTGAAGTGTAAACTAGAAAAAAATTAAATTGTGAAAAATGCCTCTTAAAGCTAGTGGAAAAGCAACCAAAAAGGCCTGCAAAGCCCAAAAGAATATTTAAAGAGTAGTGAAAAGACACTAAAAAATATTGTTTTGAAAAAAAAAAACAATAAAAATTTAATTCCTAAAAACTATTTCAAGTTTTATCAATCCCATAAAATTAAGTTACAAAAAATTCTTAAACTAAACCTTAATAACTAACATTTTTCTTACATACTAATTCAAGAACTTTCAAATTTTAGTTTTAAAGTAGTAATAGCTACATCAATTTAACATATATATTTTTTTTTTTCAATTTCATTTAATTCCCCAAATAGGGAGACAATTTTCAAAACCTTATATACTAAAGAAAACAAGCTTATGACTAAAATAAAAAACTTAAAATAAAGGAAAATATATTTACAAAAGTTAGGAAGTATAGAAAGATATATATAAAAAAGTGTAGTGATAGGAAAATTAATTTATTTAATTACATTGTTGTCAAATTACTGTGTAGTGAGGTACACAGTATCAGATATATCTAAAAAAATTATTCTCCTGTGGTAGAACATAAGGTCTTCGCCCACATAGAGGAGCCCATTGCTCTTAAGAGTTAATAAGTCTATAGAAGACAGATAATGAGAACGTTGTATGGCCTCCAAATTGCCTGGCATAGCATTCTTTTACCAAGTTATTTTCGAGTGTACGGGCACGTTCTAAAAACTTAATTGCAGTATTTATCATAAATCTGTCTAACCTTTCAAAGTCAATTGCTCTGTAAATTGCCCTACAGGAGCTAGTCGAGGTTTCAAGCCCAAGCAAGCGAATAATACACTTCTTTCCCAACGCCTAAGCCTTTCCATCTGGGCTGAAGAAATTCCATACCAGGATGGAAAGGCATAGGAAACGATGGGTCTAATTACCTGACGATACAACAGGAGACGAATTTTTTGATCCAGGCCTTCTCTTCGCCTGAGAATTGTTTGATAGGCAGAAACAAAATTTTTTGCCTTTACTAAAATATCATCTACATGACGATAATATTCAAAATTTTCATGAAAAGTCACTCCTAAGTATTTCATGCGATCAGATACCGGTAACAACGCATCACCTATCTTTAGGGAAGGTATAAATTTCCTCCAATTTGGATATATATTCTTCCGTTTGCCTTTGAATATCATTGCTACTGTCTTTTGCGCCATTTAATTTTTTTTCCATTTTACGAAATAGTCCTGGAGTCTGGACAAGTAAGTATTTAGTCGGTTGTTAGCAGTTCTAGCTCTAGCGTTTGAGGAGGCGATCAGAATATCGTCTGCATAAATTAATAGCAAATCCCCTTCCTGTGGTTGAGGTATGTCTGACAAATATATATTGTAGAGAACAGGTCCTAGTAAGGATCACTGTGGAACTCCGGCAGTTATTACAGCCTCTTCAGAAATAGTATTTCCCACATGAACTTTAAATTTTCTACCTTTTAAGAAGCTTGCTATCATACTGCACACGTCAGTGCCAAAACCCATAGATGATAACTTACAAACTATGCCTTCATGCCAAACAGTGTCGAAAGCCTTGGAAAAGTCAAGACTTGCGACCATTGTTGGACGTATGTTATTCAGACCTCTGGAGACATAGTTTGTTAGAACCATGGGGGCATGGCACGTGGAATGCTCCTTCCTAAAACCGAACTGAAAATCTTTAAGGATGGATGAAAAGCTCAAACAATTTGCTAAAAGACGATAACAGTGATATTGGCCTGTAGTTGTTACTTATAGCGGGATCTGCCCTAGGTTTCAAAATTGGGACTACAATGGCTATTTTCCACGCTTTTGGGAAATAGCCGATATTAAAGCAGTGATTGAAAAGTGAAGCTAGGAATTTCCAAGCATCAACATCAGTCTTTTTCAAAACAATATCCGTTATACCGTCAACTCCGCTAGACCTTTTATTTGGCCTTTTCTTAATAGCATTGCCAACAGCAGTTGCGTCAACAAAGCTTATTACTTCACTATTATTAGCAGTCCGAGTAGTTTTTTCATACGCCGTCCTATACTCATTAAATTCCGTAATGGGTGTCGTCCTATCTATATTAGAAACTACATCTTACCTCTATGTCAAACGTATTAGATTGTCTGCTTTGTGTTGTTTGGAAAAAAGTATTTGCCAGTAGATTGGCTTTCCACTCTCATCTGGTATATGTTCTCCATCCGTGCCAAGTAAACTATGAACAGCTGGACGATCATTCAATCCCGCAGCAGCTTCAACATTTTTATAAGTTCGATTATTCACTTTAATGCGACGAAGATAGTCTGTCCAACATTCCCTCTCAAACACAGAAATGGATTCTTGAATAATTTTACCTAAGTTTTTTATTTCAGCTTTTAAGATATTAAATCTGCTAGGGTCACATCTGTGGAGAGTTCGCCTAAGACGTTTTATAGTTTCGATAAAATTTAAAATATGCGGCGGAAGTTTACGCAGACCTCTATCAATCGTCGTTACTTTGGGGATTGAATGTTCCATGGCATCTTGAAATGCCCCATTCATTGCCACTATACACTCGTCAATTTCACTTGCACTGACATTTCTATCCACTGGTAGTCCAATGTTTAAAAGATTAGCAGACAATCTTTCACGAAATCTTCGATGATTAATTCTGTCAAAGTCGTATATTGTCGTACGTTCACGTAATACACAGTCACTGGTAAGAAATGAGAATTCGACTGCTTGATGGTCCGATTCATAGTCTAATGTACGAAGTCTATAAAGTATAGCGGCCACTTACATTAGTATATGGGTCACCCCAATATGGGTGCCTAGCATTGAGGTCGGCGCCAATAATTATACTATGGTTTTGGGACAGTCTCTGTACTGAGTCCAAATACTCTGTCAGAAGTGCAGTACCCGGTTTCAGGTACATGGCAATCACAACGATATCCATGCCGCTCACCCTGCAGATACGTATTGAGGTGTTTTCTATGGGACCAGTATTGAGGACAGTTTCCTCGCAATGAATATTATCCCTAATGAGAACAGCAGTTCCACGTTCATTCTGTCGGTCATGTCTGAAAGTTGTATAACCTTTCATTTCAAATTTGTGTCTAGGGCTGAGACGATGCTCAGCAAGAAGCATTATGTCAGGTTTATGATCAGACAAAAAGAGACTAAGGTAGTATCTTTTTTCTCTGGATACAATTGAATTTAGATTTATAAATATTGTTTTGAGTGAGTTAGCCATGGTGTCCTAACTTCATGCATAATCCTAGCAGTACAAGCTATTTCTCCCCGTCTAAACCTAACTTCTTATATTCATTGGCAAAGCCGCCAATTTTTTGGATTATTTGTAGAAAACTACCCCCAAAAAAGCGTTTACAGTCTCCTTCTATCATATCATAACTTGCCATAGCAGTACCTAATGATATTTGATCATTTGTCAGACCACCAGAGTTAACTTGGTTAGCAGTAGTTCTGCCCCCCAGTGAGGCTCCAGCTGCCGCAGCATAGAAAATCTAGGATGTACAACACTGCTTCGGATTGTTGGCCTATTTTGGGTACGGTTTGCATCACGACCCATCATCTTCTTCGCTTCAATTTTGCGAACGAGTGCTACTCTTCGCGGACATTCTCTAGAACTTGCTACGTGTCCCTCAGTACGACAGTTAGCGCACAATGGGCAGACCTACTCGTTTGAAAATTTGACCTGTTTTTGGATCAGTGATCATTGTCTCCTCAGTGTTTTCGGCTTTTGATGGTATGTTGCATTTACCCGGGCCATGATTTCCCCCACATTTAACACACCTGTAGGGCATTCCACAGTTTGAAGCAACGTGCCCAAACCGTTGACAATTGAAACATTGAGTAATACCTCTGCGGACAAACTTACGGATACGTACTTTGCAACATAGAATAAATTTAATATTATAAAATTGATTAATGTCAGAATCCCTATGAAGTCTGACTACCCATTTGTCTTCTCCTAACTTGGTAATGCCAGCCAAATTAAAGGCAATCTGAAGTCCACTCAAATATGAGTATAGTTCGGTATTATCGAACGAATTTGGAAGACCCTTAATTACAATGGTGTACGGACGTTCACCTCTTGGGGTGTATGTATAGAATTCTATATTATTTTCGCCGAGTAGGCTCTTAACTTTAGAAAAATCTTCTAGTGTGCAAAGACCTATGTTTGCCACTCCATTTCCTAATACTTTAATATTAAAGTTTTTATGCCCTAATATATTTTCTAAATTATAAATGGCTTCTTTTACATTTAAATTATGTGTTGTAATTATAGGCACATTTCTACTTTTGTTGTTAGTATTATTACTACCTACAGATACCTTATTTACATTTTGGTCTGCATCGAAACTTGTTCCTGGGGTGGGGTTGATGGGGGTTTTTGGAATGGCCCCTGTACATCCTTCATTTATATTGCCAGCTACGGCTTTAGCCTGACCTTTGTCATGTTTAGCTTTATTGCTGGAAGCCTTTTTCCTCTTCTTCGCCTTTTCCTTATCGGCTTTTTGGGATGGCTCTTCTTCAGGCATTTCCTCCTCGGTTATATACTCATCAGCCGGGAGCTGAGAGTTGAACTTAACCATAAGGTCATCAAGACTTCTTTGCAGATTGATGTTCTGCTCAAGTAGCATTTCAAACTTGGCACTAAGGTCATTATAAGCTTTATCGCGCTCAATTAATTGGCGACGAAGCTCCTCATTTTCGGTGACTCTCGGACGTTTGAGGGGACTGATTTCCTCCTCCACAATGTTAAAATGTCTTATTAATCATATAATTTTCTTCTTTTGATAAAAGTTCACAGTTTTAGTTATTAAAATTTGTTTTTTATTTATTTTTGCCTTTAAGGCTTTTTAAATATCAAATGTTACACAACACTCAGTAAATTATTAGTTTTAGTACGGTGACTACTATAGCACCTTGCCTTCTCAAATTATCGCTTAGTTTTTGTTAAAAATAGTGACTACTACACAAAACTGTCTTCTCAAAAATTTGAGGTTCCAAAATTTTTAAACTGTTTTTAGTTTTAATGTTTTTAAATTAAATAGTTTTTACTTTTAATATTAATTTATCTTGCCTTTATCACGACCAGATATTTTTATTCACTTTTTATTTTTATAGCACTTCACTTCTTAAAGTTTGAAACAAAAATTCTCTTCTTGTTGACTGAACACAATCACTGTTAACACTTCTTTTTCTTTTTGCCTAAAAACTATTTGTAAAATTGTGACCTAACTTAAAAATTGTGAAGCGAGTGACAAGTAGTAGTCACCGAACATTATTTTTGGTGTTTCAAAATTTTGAGAAGCCAGATATAAATAGTAGTCACTATTTATTAAAACCTTCGCAATCAGTGACTTTTACCTATCTGTGAATTCTTGAGAATTTTATAGAAGGCAGTTCAAATTATAAAAGTGAACAAAGACTAATTAAAACAGCTTAAAATAATTTTATATTATAAATAAGTAAACAAACACTAATAAGAAATAATTAAAAGAGTGTAAAGTGATGAAAATTGGGTCTAAAACCCATAAATAATTACAATATGGAGGAGGACGAGAGTCTTAACCCTAATAAGAGGCCGCGAGTGGCAGTGACCATTGAAGCACTGCAACAAGTTATACTCGGCAAAGACAATGAGATCAGTGAACTAAACGAAAAATTAAATTACATTATGCGTGAAAATAACAGCTTAAAAAAAATGTCGAAAAACTCATCAGTAAAATTTATAATGAGGACAATGAGGAAATGTTATCTGAAGGCGAAAACGTCGAAAACGCCAGGCTAATGCCGTAGCTGGCTCATCAAAACCAACACCCAGCAACAATTCTGAAGGCGCCATACCCAAAACCAACACAAGAGGGGCTCCTGGTTTCAGCCAAAGAAAAGCCGATGGATCTGGAGCAAAAAGTAATGGTAACAGTATGTCCGTTCCTATAGTAACCACTTATAATTTAAATGTTAAAGATATGACTGAAAAATTAATTAACCCTTATGTGTATGGCAAAAAAAAAACACCTTTAAGAGAATGGCAAGGTACCCGGGTACCTATATGGAAAAATCATTGCAAACTAACATTTTTAGAGAAAAATATATGCATGATCTCAAAAAATAACTCGGATTATTACAATTTACTTTCATTTATAGTAAATGATATATCTCAAGGCGAATTCAACGTCGTGGTAGTAAAGAAACAAGCCAATGCGAATATATATAAAGGTGACGGTAGTTGAATTCGCTTCCATCTTAAGTGTCAAATTTTAATTTTCAAAAGTCAAAAAAGGAAACAGATAGGATTTCGCTCCCACCTTTCATTAGTTTCGCCTTGGATATACAAAAAGCGTTTTAAATACTGGGGATTCCCCTTGTAGCAACGATGCACAAGTAGAACTGTTTGTTTAGTTATATAATAATTTATTTTAGTCTTGCTTTTGAGTGGGTGAAGTTCACATTTCAAGGGAAATTTTTTTTGTAAACAAAATGCATTCTAATTCTCTAGTTCGTTCTAAAAGATTTAATTCAACGGACATAAATAATATATTATGTGAATGTGAAAGTAGTGAAGAAGATGTACATTCTGAAAGTGATGATTATTTTATTCCAAAACATGATGAGGTGGAAGCGTCAGATACTGAATTAGTGGTTAATGTTGAAACTGATGAAGACTCGTACGACTCTGAAGATTTTGAAATGGATGAAGAATTAAAATTAAATAATAATTTGTATGGGAAAGATGGAACCTGTTGGCAATCTCATCAACTTCCTGAGTCACAGACAATAAAAAGAAATATTTTAAGACAACGGAGTGGTGCCTCTCAAAAATATAAAATATATACACCCAGCCAAATATTCAAGGATATATTGTCAGCCGAAATGTGTGACATTATTTTACGTGAAACTAATCGTAAGGGGAAAAAAAAAATTATAAACGACTACAATGCAAAAAATGATGGCGCAGCGAAAAAAACATTTGAGCCATTTCGTGAAGAAGAACTAAATGCTTTTCTTGGAATCCTTATTTACGTCGGAGTGCACAAATCAAATAGAGAACACATAACAGAGTTATGGAAACCCACAAACTTGCCGTTATTTCGTGCAGCAATGCCTATTATGAGATTCAGGATGATGCTTAGGTGCATTCGTTTTGATAATGATGAAACACGCAACTTACGAGCAGAAACGGATAATGCTGCTGCTTTTCGTGATATTTGGACGATGCTGAATGACAATTTAAGTAAAAGTTATAAGCCTAGTGATTGCATTACAGTTGATGAGCAGCTGTATGGGTATCGTGGACGTACCCGATTTACGCAGTACATGCCATCTAAGCCAGAAAAGTATGGAATAAAAATATTTTGGGCTTGTGATGCGTATAACTCCTATCCTTTGTATGGAAGTCTGTACACTGGTAGACCCACAGAAGGCGCACGGCAAATAAATATAGGCGAAAAAACGGTTTTAGATCTAGTTTCCCCATATAAAAACTCAGGGAGAAACGTAACTACCGATAACTTTTTTACTTCCTTAGAACTTGCAAAAACTTTAAGCTCAGGGAACTTAACACTTGTGGGAACTGTTAGAAAGAACAAAAGGTTTCTGCCACCGAATATGCAGCCACATAAAGACAGGTTCGTATTATATATTTTTTGCTAATATTATTTTTTTATTTTATAATTTAATTTTAGAAAAATATATTCCACAAATTTTGCGTTTAGCAAAGATGCTTTATTGTGCTCTTACGTACCTAAAAAAAAGAAAGCTGTAGTTTTATTGTCAAGTATGCATGCATTGCCTAACGTGGAATCAACTTTAGCTTCTAAACCTGAAATCATTACCTATTACAACAAAACTAAAGGAGGGGTTGACAATATGGATAAATTATTAGGCGAATACTCATGCAAACGCAGAACAAGTCGATGGCCACTATCATTATTTTATAATGCAATAGATATAGCTGCATTGGCAGCCTATATAATATATATAGAAAACAACACACAATTGCGTTCCACAGACCGTCGCAGACAATTTTTAAAAGAACTAAGTTTTGAATTGTGTAAGAAAAACTTCGAAAACGTGCTAATAACGCAAAAGTTATTTCCCAATCAACTGTCAAATCAGCATTACAAAGTCTGCTTGGAAAAGATTTTGAGGTTTTAACATCCAATATTTCTGCTTTGCAAAAAACTGCTAAAAGCGGGCGTACTCCAGTAGCAGGAAGCTGTCACGTGAATTATGTTTTTATTCTTTTTTTAAAAAAGGAATAAAACAACCGAGATTTTATTTTTTAAATCTTTATTGAATGACTTTGGTCTTAAGACTAACTTATTTTAAAATTCTTAACTCTATTGTTGGTACAAAATTCGGTTTTTTGTTTATTAATAATTTTCTGTATGTTTGTTTAATTGTGGCAACTTAATTGATTGGGTCATCGATAAAAAATCAAAAGACTTAACATAAAATATTTATTAATGGTTTAGAATTTCATTCAAATTGTATTCTGCTACATATAGCAGAATAAAATTTGAATGAATGAAAAATGTCATTGGTTTTGTTGAGCAATAACGGAAAGGGAGTCAAATTTCGGAATATGAATCGATTGCTTAAACAGTTCAAAAAAATAAAGTCAAGTGTCTTTGACTTTATTTTTCGGTTTGTTTAATGTATTTGGAAATGATTGAATCCACATCCACGAGGGTTGGTTGAGTATGTGGGATTACATACGTAACTCCTCCCCCATTAGATGAAGGATTCTCCTGAATTCTTCCATTTGACTTCTTATTTTTGTTACAAAAAATTACTATTAATATAATTGCTATTGCCACAATTGCTGTTGGTGGTATGGTGTAAATAATGATCTTGTTGTTGAATTTTATTTCCTCAATTTCTTTCATATTTTGTATTGTTTTTATTTTTACTTCTTCTATAGTGAGTGTATTATTAAATTTTATATTTTGAAATTTTGGAACAATTATTTTATCTAGATACATTTTATTATTATTTGAAAATCTTTGATTTGCTATTGTTAAAGTGCAATTATTATACTGTATTAAGTAATTCCCATTCAAAATATTGTTTGTGTTATTGTAGTTGCTTGTAATTGTACTATTCTTTGCATTTTTTACAATAATTGTTTGGTCGTTTATATTTATGATTTCCGTGTTTTCGTTTGTTATAATCTTACATGTTTTTTCTGTTGTACAATGCCTTGATAATTTACACTCGGTTAAATAATTGTCTTGTTTATAAATATATGTTTTGTTATTATAATTAAATATGTTTTCGATTTCTGCCTCTATTTCTTTATTTAAGTATGGCATAGGTATAATAGTTGTTACTTGTATAGAATGGAATAGTCTTGGAACTTTAATTATAAATATTAGTTCATTAGTTTTTTCGAAAATAGCAGTTCTTAAGAATTTTATTTTTCTTATATCTATATTGTAATCATCTATCTCTTGCTTTGTTAGGATGCTGGGGTCTGTTATTCCATTTTGTGCTGTTGTTATATAGTTTTGTATATGTTCAATGTGGTTTCTAATTGTTGTCAAAATAAGTAGATTTTCGAAATATATGTTTTTTGCTAGTATGTCTCTTACAGATCTATGTAGTCCTTCCATATAATATATTAAATTTTTCTGGTTCTGAGATACAGTGTTTCTTATTAGTTGAATTGTATTGTTGAAGTGGTCGTTAATTTTTATCTGTTGATTTAAGTTTGTTATAGAGTTATGTATGTTGGTGTCAACTGTATTAAAATGTTGAATTATATCTTCTTGGTCAGTATTGTCCATGGTGCCGAAAAGGTATTTCCAAGCATGTCCTACCAAATTTAAAAGTCCACGTTTTTGCCTATTGCTGGGTGTTATTGTTTTTGTCTTGCTTAAAAGTGTATCTATCTCATTACATATAAATATTTTCTCATTGTTTTACAAATTGTTTGAGTCACTTCTCATTTGCATAAGTATGTTTGTTATTTCTTTTACATCAATGTGGTGTAAAATTAGATCTGATTCTATGGGTATGCTGGAATTGTAGTTGTTAATTTGTACATATCCGCTAGTTTCCGTTATTGGATGTATTATTATGTTGGCCTGAGTTTTTGTTAATATAAGTATGGTTATTAATATTTGTAATATAACCTGTAACTTTAAATGTAAGTATAGATTAATTAGATTGTTGTATCTATTGGATATATATATTTTTTTTTGTTCTTGTCCGTAGTTGGTATTGTCTGTTTCTATTATAATTTGTTCGTTTTGATCTATTTTAGTTTTTAAATCGTCTTTTAAGGTCCCTGAAACGTTTAGCCAAATATTCGAAGTCAATATCATCGTCGTCGTTATGGTTTATCATGTTTATGCTATTATTGATATTTGAATAATTAGGAATCCCTGAGAACTTCAAAGGTCTTTTAATATTTGACACATGAACATTTTCTAACCTCTGTTTTCTAAATTTAGGCTGCTCTTTGTGTCTTAAATTCTTATAATTCTTTATGTAACCTTCCTGTCTTGTTTCTACATAAGTTTCCCTATTTCTATTTGCTTTGGATATTAGTTGTTCTTTTGCTTTATGTAATCGTTCATATATTATGGAATGGTCAATTATGTGATTTTGAGCTTCTAATGGTGTACATTTAATTGTGCTATGGTATGTATCGTTGTACAACCTTATAGCTTTGGATATTTGTTGTGTAATTGGTAAATGATTTTCAAGATTTAAGGTTCTTATTTTCTCTGTTATTGTGTTGTTTAATCTTTCAATATCGCTGTTGCCAGTATGACTGTTCGGTTTAGTAATGTGATATTCTATTCCTTCAGTCTGCAAAAATGTTTTAACATTCTCGTTATTGAATTCGTTGTCAAATACCATTTTCTTTATTTTTCCTTTAATTGCCAAAAATTGTTGTAGTTGTGCAACAAGTGTAATACTATTTCTATCTGTAAGTGGCAAGCAAGTGGCATGTTTTGAAAACTTATCAATAAAAACGATGAAGGAATGTTTGCTATTAACGTATGTATCTACATGTATAATTTCATTAGTAGTATGCGGAGTTTCTGTTATGTAAAACTTGTTTTTGATTGGGTTTCTATCATATTTTCCTCCTGAGCATACATCACAGTTGTTAATGACCTTTGTTATTTCTTCCTTAAGCTGAGGATTGTATAGTAAATATTTTAGCTTTTCGAAAGTTGCTGTTATACCGCAGTGTCCACTTTCGTTTTTATGAAAGAGAGCAATTTGTTTTCTTAGTTCTTCATCATCTTCAATATCTTTTGCCAGTCGAGAACACCTAACAAATTTAACGTGAGGGTTCATAGAGAATTCCTCTTCTATAATTTTCTGTACTTTGTAAAATTCGTGATCATTCAGGTTAGAGTATATTCCTACCTTTCCTTTTCAAATTTCTTTTCTTACGATATCCAAGACCCTATTCTCGTTAATATCATTCTTGTCTATGTAAATACGCTTATATTTAAACAATCCTTCAACTGTTTTTGGTTTTTCTTCTAAAACTATTATTTGTGTTTTGAACCGATTGACAACAGTATCCAAAATTGGAATTGCATATCCTAGATCTTCCTCTTGGGAATGTATCGTTTCAACTTCGACCGTCATGCTGCCATTTTCTTCCTGATCCTGTAGAATTTCCATTTGGGCATTGATTTCATCATTTCTTATTCGACTCAAGAAATCGGCGACATTATTAGTTTTTCCTTTAATATATTCAATTGAAAAGTTGTATTCTCCCAAGCTAAGAAGCCATCTCTGAAGTTTTGGGTTCATATCTTTACCCGAATATTTTGTCATCAGCCACTTCAGTGGTTGATGATCACACTCTAAATCGAATTCTCTGCCAAAGATATAAGGTCGGAAGTATTTTACTGCCCACACTATGGCGAGAAGTTCCTTTTCTATAGTAGCATAGTTAGTTTCGTGTTTGTTTAAAGTTCTTGATGCATATGCAATAGGGTGTCCATCTTGGGAAAGGACGGCTCCGAGGGCAATGTTGCTTGCATCTGTTGTGATTTTAAACTTTTTTGTGAAATCTGGGTAACGTAATATTGGTGAATTTGTTATTAGGTCTTTAAGTTTTTCAAAAGAAGTAATGTAACTAGGATCATATGTATTAATTGGTTGATCCTTTTTTAAAAATCGTGTCATGGGGTATGCAATTTTTGCATAATCTTTGACAAATTTTCTATAAAATCCTGTCATACCCAGGAAAGATTTTATTTGTTTTGTATTTTTTGGAATTTTCAAACTTTTTATTATTCCTACTTTAGCAGGGTTTGGTTGTATTCCGTTTGCTGTAAGGATGTGTCCCAAAAACTGAGTTTCTTTTTTTAGAAAATCGCATTTGTCAATTTGTATTTTGAGGTGGGCTTTTTTGAGTGCTTTAAATATAAGCTTTAGATTGGTTAAGTGTTCTTCCAAGGATGTTCCGAAGACTAATATGTCGTCCATATAAACGACGCATATTTTGTTAATATATTCATGTAAAATTTTATTCATCAACCTTTGGAATGTTGATGGGGCATTTTTTAGGCCAAATGGCATACGAATAAATTCGTAGTGTCCAAATGGTGTTGAAAACGCCGTTTTTGCTCTATCCTCCTCTCTAACTGGAATTTGGTGGAATCCTTTTGCCAAGTCCAGTGTTGTAAAATATTGTGCCCTACCAATTTTGTCTAATAATGAGTTTAAATTCGGAATAGGATATTTATCGTCAATTGTAAACTCATTTAGTTTTCTATAGTCAATAACGATTCTATATTTTTTCTCTCCTGAGTTATCTAATTTCTTTTCAACGATCCATAGCGGACTATTGTATGGGGAATTGCTTTCTCTTATTATTTTTTGTTCAAGCATTTCCTTGATTTGGCGTTTAATTTCTTCCTCGTGTATTTGAGGATACCTATATATTTTAGAATATAAAGGCCTTTCGTTTGTGGTTACTATTTCATGGCATACTTCGTTTGTACATGATAGATAGTCTCCTTCTTTAAAGAAGAGATTTTCGAACTCAGTAAGCAGCCTTAAGGTTGCCTGATATTCTTCGGTATTCATGTGAGAAAAATCAATGTTATCTCTTATATTTCTATTTCCTATTTGTTGTATACTACAAATGTTATGAATATATTCTGGATAATTGTATTCTTCAAAATAAAGTTTGTTGTTTAGTATTTGTATACATTTTTGTTCATAGTCGATTTTTGCCTTAAGAGGTTGCAGGAAATTTTGGCCAATTATGCCCGAATAATTTTTATTTTGGAAATTGATTATTTTCCATTGGAGTGTCCCTAGACAACCAAATTCTTTTGGGAATGGTGTTGTCACTACGAATTTAATTATATTTGTACCGTTAAGTGTATTATACGGCAAAGGGTTTTTAAGTGTAATTTTTTTATATTGCTCCGTTAGTATTCCTTCTTTTAGGATACTTGTGGTAGAACCTGTGTCAATGAGACATCTAATGGTCTGTTTACCTATTGAAATTTTTATTATGGGTAGTACTGATTTTGAGGCGATACTATAAAATTTAGATCCTTATTTTCTGTAACCTGTTCTTCTTGAAAGGTGCCTATGTCCATGGGTTCTGGTTCTGAGTTGCGACTGAATCTGCTCATTCGTGTAATCCTTGTTTGGTTTGAATTGTTATTGTTTAGGTTGTTTTGTATGTTCGTGTTATTTTGTCTGTGGCTATGTATGTTTGATGCTGAATGATTTTGGTTGTAACCGTTTCTGTTTGGTAGTGTGTTAGTTTGGTTATATCTGTATCCGTAAGTACTTGGAATTGTTTCGTCTTGATTTTGTCTGTTTTTGTTTGCTGTTTTGTAATAGTTGTTTGCATTTTTTCTGTGTTCTAAGTGAATAGTCCTAGGATCATCTAATGCTTTTATTTGTGAATATTTCGTCGCGATGTCATTGAGTGTAGTGTTATGGTTAAGATGTATTCTCATGGGAATATCTATTTTTTCTATAAGTATATTGACTAAATCTTTATCAGTCCTATCTGGCCTAAAGATGTCCGGTTTGTTTTCGTCGAACAAATATACTTGGCTTAATTCGTATTTAGCCTTATCAAAATAATTAAATAATTCCCTAAGGTTGCTTACTTTTATATTTCTGCATCTGTTGAATATGTCACTGTAGGTTGTTCTTGGCTTATAATGTTCTGTTAATTTGGCTTTGACCTGATCCCAGGTAGCACCAGTTCCCAGTTGTCTGACGTAGCTTCCAACGGCACCGCTAACTTTCTCGTTTATAACGATCGCCATCGCTAAATTCATGAGTTGGGGATTGTCTGCTGGACACAATGCGAAAATGGCCTCCACGGAATTTATAAAGGCGTTTACATCATGAGTGTTGTCGAGAGCTTTTAATTGCCTGAGTTGAGTCAATATATCCTTCATTTTTAATGGGAATTCTTGTCTGATTGCCTGTTGTTGGTGTTGTGTCAGTGCCTCTATCTGGGCCCTCAGTTGACTTATTAATTCTTCCTGGGCTCCGATGACCTCTGCTATTTGATTTTCATTTATATTTCTATTGATATCGAATCTACTCATTTTGTTATTTTTTTATTTTAACTACTTGTTTTTATCCGGGAAAGTTTTTTTTTTCTCTCTAAATTTTTTTTTTTGTTTTGGTTCTTTTAAATTTTCTTAGAAATTTGAAATTTTCAAAATCTTTTATTTGAATTTTTGTTTTGAAACTGAAGTCAATATTTTGTTTTTATCTAATTTTTACGAAATTGTTTCTCTTTTTTTTTTCTTTTATTATTTAAACACAGTTTCTTAATTTTTGTTTAATTAAATATTAAACAATTTGTTTTTAATTTTTTCTTTTTGTAAAAAAAAACACTTTTTAAAAATGATATGTTTGGTTTTATTTTTTCCAGAATTTTTTTTTCACTTAATTCACTAGGAACAGGTTTTTGTAAAGGTTCTTTATGTAAAAATTCTTAAGAATTTCTTTTACTCCACGACTGCGCCAATTATGTTTTTATTCTTTTTTTAAAAAAGGAATAAAACAACCGAGATTTTATTTTTTAAATCTTTATTGAATGACTTTGGTCTTAAGACTAACTTATTTTAAAATTCTTAACTCTATTGTTGGTACAAAATTCGGTTTTTTGTTTATTAATAATTTTCTGTATGTTTGTTTAATTGTGGCAACTTAATTGATTGGGTCATCGATAAAAAATCAAAAGACTTAACATAAAATATTTATTAATGGTTTAGAATTTCATTCAAATTGTATTCTGCTACATATAGCAGAATAAAATTTGAATGAATGAAAAATGTCATTGGTTTTGTTGAGCAATAACGGAAAGGGAGTCAAATTTCGGAATATGAATCGATTGCTTAAACAGTTCAAAAAAATAAAGTCAAGTGTCTTTGACTTTATTTTTCGGTTTGTTTAATGTATTTGGAAATGATTGAATCCACATCCACGAGGGTTGGTTGAGTATGTGGGATTACATACGTAACTCGTGTGCTCGAAACTACGTATGAAACAAAGAAAATCGCGTAAATCTTGCCACTCTTGTTCCAAACCAATTTGCAATCAACATTCAACAAACTACGCAATATGTGTAAATTACCCACAAAGTGATGAGTAAAAGTTATATGTAACTAAAATTATTATTTTCCGAAAATAAATATTCAAACATAAAATATTTAACTTTTCAATAAAGTTTTACTTGTTATAATAGTTTTTTCATATATAATGTATGAAGGTACCCGGGTACCTTGCCATACTGTTACGTATGTAAGATATAAATTGGACCACAGCGCCTATTCAATAAAATTTTTTAGCTTAAAAGTAATAATAATTTAAAGTATCACAATAATTAGGAGTTCTCAAGAAGTTTAAAGATTGTGAACCATCTGCTTCCATTAAAAAAATTACACATAAGGGTTAAAGAGTTAAGTCATAAAGAATTTAATATTAAAATTTTAGGGCAGCATGTGACTAATATACATAGGAGTCTGCACCCTGACAGATTTTGATAAATTAAAGAATCTTCTTAATAATTATTACTTCACCCACACTCCTAAGGCCCAGAGACCATTTTCTGTAGTAGTGAAAGATTTGTCTGAATCATATAGTGTAGAAGAGGTGCAGGAGTACATGAAGGGTCTCCAGATCAATATGCAGATCGTAGGACTGCATAAATTAGGTATGGACAGTTGGCTGTTCCAAATTAGTAAGGAATCAGACCTAAAGGGATTCCGCAATATTAGATTCATACTACACTGCAGAGTTAGTATGGATAAAAATAAGAAGAAAGAAATAATTCAATGCTTTAATTGTCAGAGATTTGGACACGTGGCAATTAATTGCAATATGCCTTTCCGCTGCGTAAAGTGCAGCGGCTCTCATGGCCCAAAAAATTGTACAATCCCCCCTAAGGAGGATAATGTCGCAGAAATGGTCATAACTGACCCAACAGGAAAGGCTGTTAAAACAATAGGTATTCCTACAAAATGCGCGAACTGTGGAGCCGTTGGTCACACAGCAAATTTTAAGAATTGTCCAAAAAGACTCAACCTTCTTCGGAAAATTTATGAAAAAAAACAATCCCAAGATTCTGTTGCAACCCGTGTTGCAAATAATATCCAACAAGCAATTCCCGGGTTTTCGTACGCTGCTGCTGCCAGAGCGGCGGTTAACAGACCTGGTCCTGCTACCACTAAACCAAGGGTAGAAAATTCGAATAGTCCACACTCTAACGTAACCGTAGCTTCTGCCAGAGCAGAATATGACATAATTGATAGGGACTGCAAGAAATTTTTCGGAGGAGGCCTACTTAGTTGTCTTGGCAAAATGAAAACATTTGCCCGAGAATATAAGAGGCTATTAAATGACGAAGAGAAATCCCAAGCTCTACTTGGGATGTTTGTTCTATTACAGCAAGATGGATAAGCACATTAAATGTATTTTTATAAATGTCAATTCTGTCGTGTCTAGACACAAGAGGCACTACCTTAACCAATTTGTACAAGAACATCAACCTGATGTTCTTCTCGTTGCAGAACATAAGCTTTCCCCCAGACATAAGTTAGCGATAAGGGGGTATGAAATCCACAGACAGAATAGGTTTGGTGGTACTGGAGGTGGTACTGCTATATTAGTTAAGGAAAGGTTATGTTCCAGTAGAATAACAATTAGCCTTGGAAATATTGAAAATACTGCTGTAAGAATAACAAGAGTTGACGGTAGCTCACTTACTGTTATTTCAATGTATTTAAGACCTAGGGATACACTTATGCTCTCTGATCTCGATTCCATCCTAGATCTGTCTGCTAGAGGTAGTGTTTTAATAGGCGCTGACCTCAATGCTCGACACTCATATTGGGGGGATCGCTACTGTAACCTCAGTGGGAAAAACCTACACGAATTCCTACTTTCATGTCCTGATGTCGGCATCCACTGTACCGATGGTCCGACTCGAATCACTGAGACATCGTCTTCCTATATTGACTTGATAATGGCAACATCAGATTTGTCCGTATCTCCGATGTATAGTGACGGACTTAGAACTCTGGAGTTCGAGTCGGATCACCGAGCGGTGGAGGCCGTTATCAGTGCTGGTAATTTTCAGCGACGAGTCGAACAGAAGATGTTCGACTTTGATCGCATAAATAAAAACTGCCTTAATGGGATTCTAGCCAGGGATCTCCCAATAATTGAACTCCCTATCAACAGAAATGTTAATATCCAAGAAATTGATGACAACGTAGAAAGTCTAAATGAGGTTTTTCAAAAAGCAATGGACGAATCCATTCCGAAAATTTCGTGCAGAAATAGGGGTCCTCTGAAGCTCCCTCCAAATATTCTCCACTTTATAGCTGAAAAAAAGCGTCTTAAAAGGACGTTATGGAGAACTCCAGATCCGGCAAGATATCTGATTCTCAAAGCAGAAATCAAAAATCTTGATAAGATAATCCAAGGTTCAATTGCAGTATTTGAAGAAAGTTTCTGGACTAATCGTCTAGAAAAAATACAAGTAAACTGCAAGACATTCCGCCAAGTTAGAAGCGCTGCTGGTATTTCGAAAAGGGAGCCCTTATCAGATCTCATTGGTCCGGGGGGAACACTACTCTCTGCAGATGCAGAAAAAGCTGAATGGCTTGCTGACCAGTTTTGCGAGGTTCACAGAGGAGGAGGCGCCCAGCGAGCAGCCTCCTTTGTGAACACCGTAAACTGCGAAGTCTCGGCTTTATCCACCCATGATCCATCTCTCTTTTTTGGACGAGACATCATGGCTGATGGCACTCCAGTAGAGGGTTTTTCCCTTCCTGTAGGATACAATATAGTATCACCTAATGATGTAAAGTGGGCTTTGAAAATGAAGCCAAATAAAAAATCTAGTGGCGAGGACAATGTACCTGACATTGTTCTAAAGAAAACCAGCAACGCCACTTGGCACTATCTTGCTGTTTTATTCAATCACTGTTTGAACATTGGTTATTTTCCCGCAAGCTGGAAACAAGCTTTAATTGTCCCTATTTTAAAACCACGTGAAGACCCAAAAAAAGTCGAAAATTACAGACCTATTTCCTTGTTGTCATCATTTGGAAAACTTTTTGAAAGATTTCTCCTAAAATACAGGAAAAAATAGATGAGTCAGAAATTCTGAAGGCAAACCAATTCGGTTTCAAAAAAGGCCTCTCAACATCACATGCCCTAATGGTATTCAGCGACTATGCTGCTAAAGGTCTAAATAAGAGGTATCCAACTCTGGCGGTAAGCCTAGATCTAGCCAAAGCCTTTGACACGGTTTGGCAAGAGGGTATCGTCTTCAAAATGTTAGAACTTGGGTTCAATCGCGCCATTTGCAGAATGGTAGCGTCGTTTCTCAGCTGTCGTAAGTTTAAAGTCAGGGCGGGCAACAAACTGTCTAGTCCCAATCCAATAGAAGCTGGCGTACCACAGGGCTCACTGCTGGGCCCTGTTCTGTACAACATATTCATAGCAGATATTCCTCAACCTCCTGATGGGGATATCCTTATCATGTATGCAGACGATATGCTTATAGCAGCAAGCGGCCCTCGTGCGGGGAACATTAATAGAAGGGTTAATATATACCTCAACACCCTGAATGATTACTTCAACAAATGGGGACTTCGGTTAAACGTAACTAAATCCGAAGCATTAATGATTAAAGGCAGGCGTGGTCGTTTATTCCCTAACGCACGGAGTTATATCCCGAATATAAAAATTGGAAACAACCAAATTAGATCCTCCGATCGCATGAAATATCTTGGTGTCATATTCCATGAAAACTTTGAATTTTACAGACATGTGGACTACGTATTGCAAAAAGTAAAGAAAGTGTTTTACCTATACCACTCCATACTAAGACGTAGAGTAGGACTTAGTACAAAGGTCAGGCTTCTAATTTATAAACAGATAATAAGACCTCTCATATTCTATGCCTTTCCTGTCTGGTTTGGGATTTCCTCACACCAGATGGAGAGGCTAAGGATATGGGAGAGAAGAATATTATCCTCCTGCTTAAAGTTATACCCCAAAATGTATCCGGATGGAACATTCCGCAGACCACATAATCGTACCATCTATAATGGCATTAACTTCGAAAGGATTGATGCATTTCTAATAAGATCTGCCATCAAATTCCTGGAAAAGTCAGAAGCCTTAGATAACGATTTGGTTGCGGAATGTCACCATACTGCATATGATCTGGAGGCCATAAATAGAAACAGATACCTCTCCCCCATTGATCTCATGGCCTTAAGGGATGGGAACCTTCTATATCAGGGTGCAGACATCTTATTTTATCACAGGAGAGTCAACACACTTAATATTAGTGATTTGGTGTATAACACCGAACAATAAAAAATGAATTAAACGTGTATTTTTTTATTATTCTTTTGTAAATACCTTTTCTTTTGTTAACTATTTATAAGAATTATTTAGTACGTAAGTTTTAGAATTAAGTCAACTAGCTAGTAAGAATAAGAGATATCGGTTTTATCCTTTTTTGCCGAATAAATAAAGAACTTAAATGTAAGTAAAACTATGTAAATAATTGTATACATATAAATGTAATGTATATATCTTATAAATGTACTGTAGTCTTAGCAAAGTTTAAACGCATAAGAGAATTTAGCTTTTAATTTTATGTTTAAGAAACATTGTAAAAAGAAAGAATTTGGAAAATAAAACTTGAAACTTGAAACTTGAAGCGAGAATCTCAAAAACAGTGAACAGTGTTAAAAGTGTTTGTGAAGTGTAAACTAGAAAAAAAAATTAAATTGTGAAAAATGCCTCCTAAAGCTAGTGGAAAAGCAACCAAAAAGGCCGGCAAAGCCCAAAAGAATATTACCAAGGGTGATAAGAAAGTGAGACGCAAGCGTAAGGAAAGTTATGCCATCTATATCTACAAAGTATTGAAACAAGTACATCCTGATACTGGTATTTCTTCAAAGGCCATGAGTATCATGAACAGTTTTGTTAATGATATTTTTGAACGTATTGCGGCTGAAGCCTCTCGTTTGGCTCAATACAACAAGCGATCAACCATCACTAGTCGGGAAATTCAAACTGCTGTCCGTCTATTGTTGCCCGGTGAGTTGGCTAAGCACGCTGTCAGTGAAGGAACCAAGGCCGTAACCAAATACACTAGCTCCAAGTAAATTATATTTACCAACAACGATAACTGGATTCATCTTCTTTTTATAACAAAAGGCCCTTTTTAGGGCCACAAAATCGATTACAAAAGAGTTTTTATTTGTTCTTAAACATTTATTTTTTTAATTTGTTGAATTTCATATCATGAATTAGTTGCAGTAAATTTTTACAACTGAAACAAGAAACCTTAATTTCTTTCACTTTTAAAAAGCAAATTTTCAAAAATACTCTAGAATTATTTTGGTTTTTTAAATTTTAGAGAACATTTCCAAAAATCATCATCAGCTAAAATAATTTTCGTTTTAAAAATGTTGCCACTTAATTTAAACAAAAAATTTCCATTAAATAATTACTAAATATTCAAAAAAAATCAGTTGATTATTTACAAAATTTCCAAAAATCATCATCAGTTTAAATTATTTTTTTTTAAATTGTTCATTTAATAAGAAAATTTTCAAAAAATCATCATCAGATTAAATAATTTTTGCTTTAAAAGATTTTTCCCTTTAATTTTATTTAAATAAGAAAATTTCAAAAAAAAATCTCCATCAGTTTAAATAATTTTTGATTTACAAATATTTGCCTTTAATTTAATTTAAATAAAAAAAATTTCAAAACAAAGTTGAAATAAATCATTTCTAATAACTTCAAAATTTTTAAATATTATTCCTTATATGTATAAAAAGTACCTATAATATTTAATTTGACTCAAATAAAATAACAATGCCCAATTTCTTTGCAATAAGCAGAAACTTCAATTTGTCATCACTCATTTACAAAAACAAAATCATGTATGCGCACTCATTTTAATCTTCTACTGAGAACAAAACCCATAAACATGGTTTTGCTCTTGCTTGTGTTTAATAAAAGCGAAAATTGTTTGTATATGCATACACACATACATATATACATATAATTTTGTTTTGTTTTTCTAAAAAATATTGAAATTATTTATAAGTTTTAAATATGAATATATTTTTGGCAAATATTTATTTGGATGCAAGATGCAATTTTTGCCGAAAATCTGAATATTATTTTTGGTGTATATCAAAAATGAATACTTTTCAATTTAAATTCTTGTTTGGTTTAAATTAACCCAATTTTTATAAAATAATTCTTTAATAATATGAAATGTACCTATGTATCGAAAAAGATTATATTGGACAATAATGGGTTAAAAACCAAAAAAAAAATTAACAACCAAGTCCTAATAAAATTTTACTTCAAAAATGTACTATCTCTTTTACAAAATCATTTTGTGGCCCTGAAAAGGGCCGATTTTTTCAATTATCATTTTCCTTAAGCACGTTCTCCACGAATACGTCTGGCCAATTGGATATCTTTTGGCATAATGGTGACACGTTTTGCATGGATAGCACACAAATTCGTATCTTCGAAAAGACCAACCAAATAAGCTTCACTGGCTTCTTGAAGAGCCATAACAGCAGAGCTCTGGAAACGTAAATCTGTTTTGAAATCTTGAGCAATCTCACGAACCAAACGTTGGAATGGCAATTTGCGAATCAACAATTCAGTACTTTTCTGATAACGACGGATTTCACGCAAAGCAACAGTACCGGGACGATAACGATGAGGCTTCTTTACACCGCCAGTAGCTGGGGCACTTTTACGAGCTGCCTTAGTTGCCAATTGTTTACGTGGTGCTTTGCCACCAGTCGATTTACGGGCAGTTTGCTTAGTACGAGCCATTTTCACTTATTATTTTTTGTTCACTTCACTTTTTATTTTCACTAAACACAATCACTGTTAACACACGAATATTTTAGTTCTGGTTTTTCTCGTTTCTCGTTTCAAGTTTATTTCCAAAAAATTTCTTTTAATACATGTTTTCTCATTCTATTTTAATAATATATACATTTCCTAACATACATGAGGTATTTTTCTAGGACTAAGCAATTTATATATTTATATACATATCACAATAACTATTTTAGGTTACGTGTATTACATTGGATTCACAAATATGTTTTATAATTCATTTCATATATGTTCCCCAAAAAATGGAAAAAAGGGATGCGATTAAATATAATTTTATAAGTACTTAAAAACTAGCTTAATACTAAGAAGAAATATTTACAAAAGAGACAGGATAGGTGAAAAAATATTTACAATAGTTTTAGAAGGATATAATAAAATTGCACAAAAGCCCTATTGAGCAGTGTTGTACACGGCATTATTAATATTAAGTGTTCCAATTCTTCTGTGATAAAACATGAGGTTTGCACCCTGGTAGAGAAGGTCAGCGTCTCTCAGTGTAAGAAGATCTATCGGGGACAGATACCGCTTTAAGTTGATTGCTTCATTAACAGGTCGATCAAAACACTCCCGAACAAGGTCATTCTCAAGAGAACGTGCCCTTTCAAGGAATGTTATGCCCGACCTGATCATGAAGCCATCAATACGATCAAAGTTGATCCCAGTGTAAACTAACCTATTAGATGGTCTGCGGTATATTCCATCAGGTCCCTGTTTGCGTTTTAAGGACAAACAGGCTACCAAGATTTTCCTCTCCCATACCCTAAGCCTTTCCATCTGGGCAGAAGAAATTCTGAACCAAACCAGAAAGGCATAGGACATAAGAGGACGGATAATCTGTCTGTAGAGTAGCAGACCCACTTTCTTATCCAAGCACCCCTGTCGTCCAAGAATGCCTCGATAAGTGGCAAAAGTGCGTTTTGTGCGCTCCAATACGAAGTCAATGTGGCGGTAAAACTCAAAGTTTTCGTGGAAGATTACGCCTAAATATTTTATCCTATCTGAAACAGTAAGAAGCTCACCACCAATCATTAGAGAGGGAATGAACCCCCTACTGTTTGGATATAGATATTTTCGTCTGCCTTTAATAATAATAGCCGTCGATTTCTGAATATTCAGGCGTAACCTCCACTTCTCGAAGTATTCCGCCAACTTTGACAGGTATGTATTAACTTTTTGGTTAACACTTCTTGCCCGTGGACCCGATGAGGCAATTAAAGTATCATCTGCATATGTAAGAAGAAGGTCACCCTCTGGAGGCTTAGGGATATCATGTACAAATATATTATAAAGGACAGGACCAAGAAGTGAACCCTGAGGTACCCCCGCTGTCACCAATTTTTCATTCGAGCGGCAATCACCCACCCTCACAATGAACTTTCTTTCAAGCAAAAAGTTTAACACAATTCGGCAAAGATGTCTATCAAATCCAAGATTCATCATCTTGAATATGATCCCATTCCGCCAGACCGTGTCAAAAGCTTTGGAAATATCTAAGCTGACTGCTATAGTAGGGTATCTCTTATTAAGAGCCCTAGCTACATAGTCACCAAAGACCATCAGTGCATGTGAAGTTGAGTGACCACGCCTAAATCCAAATTGAGAGTCAGCAAGGATATTCCCCTCCTCGATCGTGTCATTTATTCTACCTACGATAAAAGATTCCAAAAGCTTTCCAAAGGGCGACAACAAGGAAATGGGCCTATAATTGCTGCATTGCTTTTGATCTGTTCTTGGCTTTGAAATTGGTACTACCAAGGCTTTTTTCCAATTCCTTGGAAAGTAGCCAATATTGATGCAGTGGTTAAATAAGACTGCCAGAAAAAGCCAGGTCTCACTTCGAGTTCGTTTGAGAACGATGTCTGGAATTTCATCAATCCCACTCGATCTCTTGTTTGGCCTTCTTTTAATGGCAGCCCCAACTAATTCTGCCCGTACAAAGCCAAGACTGCTTGCATTGACACCATCAGCTAATATTGACTGACCAAATGCTGTTATTGTTTCATCATGCAATTCGTTAACTCTGTCCCTAACAGTCTCAGAAAAGGAGTCAGTGTCAGTTTCTTGTCCACTTTGATGTACCTCTGAGAAGTGGTCAGCTAATAAATTAGCTTTTCCACTTTCATCAGACACCAAAGTGTTCCCTGTGTCCAGTAAGTCGTGTACAGTTGCCCGTTTATTTTGTCCAGTTGCTGCCCTAATTGTCTTAAATGTCTTGTCATTGAGTTGTATATTTTCAAGGAATTGTCTCCAGTGTTCGCGCTCGAAATTTGCAATTGCGCCTTGAATAATTTTATCAAGGTTCCTTATATCAGCTTTTAGCGTCAGACATCTCCCAGGGTCTCCACACCTTTGGACTATTCGACGTAATCTTTTCTTTTCTGCGATAAATCGCAGAATATTGTCTGGGAGCTTTAATAAACCTTTTCGTCCAACAGGCACCTTTGGGACTGAGATGTCTATCGCTTTTTTAAAAGCTCGAGATAAGGAATCAACGCAATTGTCAATTTCTTGCTCGCCCACATTCTCATTCAATGGAAGCATACAACCCTCAAGTTCCCTATTTAAAGTTGAGTTAAAAAGTCCCCTGTTCATTTTGTCATAATTTAGCCTTGTCGGTTTAATCCGACCAATACAGTCCGCAATGCCAAAAACTATTTCAATAGCTTTATGATCTGATTCATAATCTAATGTTTTAAGGCCATCCTCAGTAGCCAATGGAACCATATCGGGAGAAGTCAATACGACATCGATATTTGAGGACGACACACGAGTAACTCTTGTTGGCCCGTCAGTAGGGTGAATTACCAAGTTTGGATTATTTAAAAGAACGTCACGAAGACGCCGACCATTCGAACAAGTAATTGTGTCTCCCCAATATGGATGCCTAGCATTTAAATCTCCCGCCACCACTAGGTTACCTCCATTTGCTAAATCTAAAAGTGACTCAAAATCAGCTATTGGCATTGTACCTACAGGTCTACGATACAGTGACACAAATGTCAGTGTACCGTCATTTAGTCTGCGGATTTTGACAGCAGTATTCTCAATAGAGCCAGCATCAATAATGATCCTCTCACTATTGATACTGTCCCTAACAAAAATAGCTGTCCCGCCTCTTCCGTTTTGTCTGTTCTGTCTAAAAATAACGTACCCGTCCATGTCCAGCTTATGCCGAGGACTAAGTCCATGTTCGGCCATAAGCAGTACGTCAGGTCTATGTTGGTCTAAAAATAGTTTTAAGTAATGTCTCTTTTGTCTCGAAACAATAGAATTTGCATTAATGAATATGCATTTGATTTGTCTAGCCATGGTGACTTAATGTGTACAGCATACCAAGCAAGGCCTTGGTTTTTCCTTCGTCTGTCTTTATGCTTTGATAATCTTTAGCAAAATTACCTAATTTCTTCAAGCATGAGAGTAGGCCGCCTCCAAGGAGACGTTTGCAATCATTATCAATGAACTCAAATTGAGCCATTGCGCCTTGCAATGTTATACCATCTTTAGATGGTGAAGTTTTCTGTGCAGGTTTAGCAGGAGTGTTTGCTGATAAGACTGATGCGTAAGATACACCAGCTCTGACATTCGTATTAAAAGAACCAGATGTTACTCTTGATGGAGGGTTACGAGTTACATTGGGCGCTTGTCTGTTTTTAATTTTATTAAGAATTTCAATTCTCTTAGGACATTGCCGAAAACCGGCAGTGTGTCCTTCAACTCCACAGTTAACGCACTTAACTGGGATTCCTATTTTGGTAACAGCTTTACCAGAAATTGGGTCATGTGATGTTGTTTCCTTGCAATTATTTTGTTTGTCTGGAATTTTGCAGTTTCCAGGACCATGTGACTCACCACATTTAACACACCTGTATGGCATGTTACAATTTGAAGAAGTATGACCAAATCGTTGGCACTTAAAGCATTGGACTATAGCTCTGCGCTTGAATTTGCGCAGGGCTACTCTGCAGCAAAGAATATACCGCAGATTATAAATAGCCGATATATCAGATTCCCGTGAGATCTGTAACAGCCATTTGTCATTATATAATTTAGTTAGTTTAATAATCTCCAGTTGAATCTGGAGGTCATTAAGGTATTCTGTGATATCGTCAACGGTATAGGTCCCCGACAAACCATCTATCACTACCGAAAATGGTCTTTTCCCCCTAGGGGTGTATGTATAATAGCTGACCTTTTTATCTACAAGTAATTTCTTGCATTTTTCGAAATCATTGAGGGTGCAAACCCCAATGTTTGTAGCATTTCTGCTCATAATTTTTAAATTGAAGTTATTATGACCTAAGTGGTTTTTAATAGCTAATGACATTTCTTTTATATTAATATTATATGCGGTTATTATAGGAATATGCTTACTTAATTTAGAGTTTGTTTTCGGCTTACTTTCATCAGGTATATTCTTCTCCTGGGGTTGCTTTTTATTTGATGGCCCTGCCTCCGATTGCATTTCGGGTTGCATATCATCTTCATCATCATCAGAAAATAGCTCACTTCCTGGATCGTCATCTTCGTTTTGCATTCTAAGTTTTTGTTCTTCTTTCGATATGAAGTCTTCTAGGTTCTTCCTTAGATGCGAATTTTCGTTTTCAAGATATTGGACCTTGGCATCGGAGAGGTCCAGTCTTTTATGGAGTTGTTCATTCATAACAACCAATTCTTTAAATCGTTCCTCAAGATTTTGGCTTTCATCGCTACCATCATTTTGCCTCTTTTTTTTGAGGCTTCTTTTGATTTCGTCACCATCCATCTTGGATGGCAACTTAGCACTTGCTTATTTTATTGTCAAATAAATTTTTAGAGATAGAAATGACTTGTTTTAAAAACCACAGCCTTCTATACGATTCTCAAAAATTTGGGTCTTTAACATTCAATAGTCTTACTATATTTTATGTTGCCCTGGTATTTGGATTGATTATTTATATTTTTCAGTATTTATTTAAATATTTTTGAATGTTTATTTATGTATTTTTAATGTTTATTTATATATTTTTAATGTTTATTTATATATTTTTCAATGTTTATTTTTTAATATTGTTTTTTAAAACAATTTAATTTTCACAATTTAATTTTCAAAATTTAATTTTCACAGTTTAAGATGGTTACTTCACAAGCACTTCACAAACACTTATTTTTTTTTTAGTTCTGGCTCAAAAAGCCGCCTTTTATAGAAAAATCTCTCAACTAAAATTAGAGGGTGAGTGTGAATGTTTGTATTTTTTTCTTTGCAAACTCACTCAAAATGGAAAAGTATCTAAAAGAAAAGAATATGTGTTTGTAAGTGTATGTGTATATCTTTCTTATACTAAATATATTATATTTTTTTGGTTGAAATTTGTATAAATACCGGTGGTTTCCCCTACAAAAATTATTAGTTCTTGTTTAACATTTGTGAAGTGTGTTTAAAGTGAAAAATAGTGAATAAAAAATGACTGGTCGTGGTAAAGGTGGCAAAGGCTTGGGAAAAGGTGGTGCTAAACGTCATCGTAAAGTGTTGCGTGATAATATCCAAGGTATTACAAAGCCAGCTATTAGACGTTTGGCTCGTCGTGGTGGTGTAAAACGTATCTCTGGTTTGATTTACGAAGAAACTCGTGGAGTCTTGAAAGTATTTTTGGAAAATGTTATCCGTGATGCTGTCACCTACACTGAACACGCCAAGAGGAAAACAGTCACCGCTATGGATGTTGTATATGCTTTAAAGAGACAAGGTCGTACTTTGTACGGTTTCGGCGGTTAAACAACTTTTACTTTGCGGACGGACAAAAAAATATTTACGATTTAAAAATTACAAAACCAATCGGTCCTTTTCAGGACCACAAAACATTTTTTAAAAAGAGTTCATTTTTACAAACAATTTTCTTTTCCACTTGTATTAGTTCAATAATGAAAATAAATTTTTTAACAAAAGCCGATTATTTCTAAATTGATATAAAATGCTTATAAAAAAATAATTTAATATATTTTCAACAATAAAAACAAGTATTTTTCTATTAATTTCATAATGAATATTTATTTTTTTTTTTAATTTTATAAAAAAAAGTCTAGAATTTTTAAAAATTTATTAAAATAAAACAAAAATATGTTTAGGGGAAAATTAAATAAAAGTACAAGATTTTTATTTCTAAATAGAAAAATCATTTGCTTTTTGAAAGTAAATTTTAGAAAAATTTGCTTTTTTAAAATAAATTTTAGAAAAATTGCTTCTTTAACTAAATTTTTGCAAAATTTGCTTTTTTAAAGTAAATTTTAGAAAAATTAGGTTCTTTAACTAAATTTTTGCAAAATTAGCTTTTTTAAAGAAAATTTTAGAAAAATTTGCTTCTTTAACTATATTTTTGCAATATTAGCTTTTTTAAGAAAATTTTAGAAAAGTTTGCTTCTTTAACTAAATTTTTGCAAAATTTTCTTTTTTAAAGTAAATTATAGAAAAATTTGCTTCTTTAACTAAATTTTTGCAAAATTTTCTTTTTTAAAGTAAATTATAGAAAAATTGCTTCTCTAACTAAATTTTTGCAAAATTTTGTTTTTTAAAGTAAATTATAGAAAAATTTGCTTCTTTAACTAAATTTTTGCAAAATCTGCTTTTTTAAAGTAAATTTTAGAAAAATTAGCTTCTTTAACTAAATTTTTGCAAAATTTTCTTTTTTAAAGTAAATTATAGAAAAATTTGATTCTTTAACTAAATTTTTGCAAAATCTGCTTTTTTAAAGTAAATTTTAGAAAAATTAGCTTCTTTAACTAAATTTTAGCAAAATTTTCTTTTTTAAAGTAAATTTTAGAAAAATTTGCTATTTTAACTAAATTTTTGCAAAATTTTCTTCTTTAAAATAAATTTTAGAAAAATTTGCTTTTTCAAAATAAATTTTAGAAAAATTGCTTCTTTAACTAAATTTTTGCAAAATTAGCTTTTTTAAAGAAAATTTTAGAAAAATTTGCTTCTTTAATTATATTTTTGCAATATTAGCTTTTTTAAGAAAATTTTAGAAAAGTTTGCTTCTTTAACTAAATTTTTGCAAAATTTTCTTTTTTAAAGTAAATTATAGAAAAATTTGCTTCTTTAACTAAATTTTTGCAAAATCTGCTTTTTTAAAGTAAATTTTAGAAAAATTAGCTTCTTTAACTATATTTTTGCAATATTAGCTTTTTTTAAGAAAATTTTAGAAAAATTTGCTTCTTTAACTATATTTTTGCAAAATTAGCTTTTTCAAAGTAAATTTTAGAAAATTTGCTTCTTTAAATAAATTTTTGCAAAATTTGCTTTTTTAAAGCAAATTTTAGATATATTTGCTTCTTTAAGTAAATTTTTGCAAAATTGGCTTTTTTAAAGTAAAATTTAGAAAAATTAGCTTTTTTAACTAAATTTTTGCAGAATTTGCTTCTTTAACTAAATTTTTGCAAAATTTGCTTTTTTTAAGTAAATTTAAGAAAAATTTGCTTCTTTAAGTAAATTTTAGAAAATTTTGCTTGTTTAAAAACAATGAAATTTTTCTTTTATATTAATTTTTATAATAATTTTCATATTTTTATGAATCAATGACGAAACTAAAAACAAGCCAGTATCAATAGTATCTAATAGTTATATTGTCGATAAAACTAATTATTTTAATGTGCAACCCTTGAAAATATCTATATATAAAAACCAATTCTATGTCATATTTGTCGCCTAAACTTATTATTTCACAAAAATACCCTTGATAACTGTAGGGTAAGAAGAAAGAAAGAATTTAAGTAATGCAGGCACCAACAAGAATAACATCATACATATTTGCTTTTGTTTTCTTCAAATCAGTAAAATGAGTGTGCGTACATACAAACGTATGTATGTATATGCATGGCTATTTTGTTTGTGTAAAAGGGATGATTACTTTAAGGCAGATGCTTATGCATATATCAAGAAATTTTACACAGGGTATTTAGTTAAGAGCAACTGAAAATTAATTTACACACACTTTTTTTAATACGAAATGCAACCAAACGAAATGAATACTAATAGTAATAATAAAAACAACTTTTAATACTTTACCCTGTTCAGATTTGTATATTCAGAAATCGCTTGGGGGTAAAAAGAAACATTTTCTTTTATTTGTGTCTCACTTGAAAGTAATAAAAAGAAAAAATGCCATTTTAAAAGATAAATTCAAAAACAATGATAATTTAAACGTAATTACCCATAAAAATATTACTTTTAAGTCTGATACTGGAAAATGAAATAATCTTATATTTAATATTTTTTGTATTTTTATATTTTTTTATATATATATATTAAAGTTTATAAAACGAATATAGAAAACACAAGTTTTCCCATACAAATCGACAAATTTTTCAATGAAAACTAGTTTGAAAACTTATAAAATATTAAAATGTTTACCAACACTTCGAAAATGTAGTTTTGAGATTTGCTAAAGGTTTTGTGATTTACTAAAACGTATTAATATTGGGTATTTTGACACAAATTGAAAAAAGTGTTTGCCTGAAAAATCAATAAATACCAGGAAATTAAAATGTGAATAGTGGGGTTTTTGAAGTGGGTTTCGTTATTAAAAAATCCTCAAAATTGTTAATGTGAATAGGCTATTACTATAGAACAAAAATAATACCTTATAAAAGGAATTTTGTTTTACAATATAACAAAAATATTCTAACTGTACTAAAACTGGTAATTGAATAAAATATACATACAAATTTGTTTGTATACACACGAAACACAATTCTTGTTGTACAAAAACAATAACAACATCTACACTTCGTCATCAGCAGTTGGTTTTGTTATTTTTTTTAGAAGAAGACAAAACAAAAACCAGTTTTAGCATAAGTTTAAGAAAACATTAAGAAATTTTGTTTGTGAAAATTAAAAGAGGACAAAATATATTAAAATTCAAGAGTAAGTACGAAAAATTAAATAGTTTAAATCAAATTGAAAATGTTGTATATTTGTGTAGTAATAATTATTTGTTTGTTAAATAAAAATATTTCTCTTTTTGAAAATGAATTTGTCGTCCTGAAAAGGACGGATTGGTTCTTTTTTTGTTTTTCGATGATGATGAGATTGTATCCGGTCGGTATAAAATTGATATTTCCAAATAATTTAGGCCTTCTTTTCTGTTTTCTTAGGCAAAAGTACAGCTTGAATGTTTGGTAAAACACCACCTTGAGCAATAGTTACACCAGACAATAATTTGTTTAATTCTTCGTCATTGCGGATGGCCAATTGTAAATGACGAGGAATAATTCTGGTCTTCTTGTTATCACGAGCAGCATTACCAGCCAATTCAAGAACTTCAGCAGCCAAATATTCCATAACGGCAGCTAAGTATACAGGAGCACCGGCACCAACACGCTCAGCGTAATTTCCTTTACGCAACAAACGATGAATACGACCAACGGGAAATTGTAAGCCAGCACGGGTTGAGCGGACTTTGACTTGTTTTTAACTTTTCCACCTTTACCACGACCAGACATTTTGATTCACTTTTTATTTTTTAAACACTTCACAATATCACTGAATAAACGAAACTGTTGTCGTTTCGGCCTAAGTAAACGAGTATTTATACTTTTTGTATATATTTTTTGAGTATATTTTTAGTCTGGGGTTGTTTATTTTTCATCTACCTAAATTAAACTCAAAAGTATTTGTAAGATACAAAAAAAAATGTATATAAAGAGCACACAGTGGCGAGAATCTCAACATCATTCGTGTATTAACAGTGTTTCAGTGTAAAAGTGTTCAATAGTGAAGAAAAGTGATTTGATCGCATGAGAGAAGTGAACAGTGATAGTGAACAGTGCTCAAATCGGAAATATTAAAAATATTAAACTTTTAAAAAGTGAACTGTGTTTAAAAACCAAAAAGTGAAACAAAAATCTAATCTCTAAGAAGATTTTAAAAAACTGTTTCTTAAGTGAATATTTGAGAAGCGAGTGACATATAGTAGTCACTACGCTAAATAAAAATTATTGCCTATCTGTGGATTTTTGAGAATCTAATAGAAGGCAACATAAACTGTGTTTATTACTTGTGCTGTAATACAGTAGTGAACCAAGAAAACTTTTATAAGATAAATAAACTCTATAGCCAAGTTAAGGCTAATAAATGTTAAAATAAAATGGATGGTGACGAAGGTACCTCTAATAAAAAGAGGAAAAACGCTGATAGTCACATTAAAGAAAGTGATTCTGAAATAAGTAAAATGGAAAAATTACATAAACTAAATAAAGAGCTTCTTGCTCGTCTAGACTTATCTGAAAGAAAAGTTGAACATCTTATTAAAGAAAATGATTCATTAAAAGAAAATGTGGAAAGAATTCTCAAATTATATGAGGAAAAAGTAAAAGAGACAAAAAATATACCAAAACGCAAAACTTCTGTAGTACAGATGGATGAAGATGAAATTCAATCTACAAAAACAATGCCGAATAAAGAAAAGGGATCAGCCAAATTTGCAAAAAAGCCGAGTCAACAAGAAGATAATGATGACGTCGCAGGATGCAGCAAAACAACCGCAGCAGCTAATGTAGATGGTAATAAAAATAACAATAGAGTATCTGTAAGTAGAAATAAGAGTAAAACTATACCAATTATTACTACCTATAATATTGATGTAAAAAGTACAATTAAAAATATAGAAGGCTTACTAGGACATAAAAATTTTAATATTAAGGTCTTAGGAACAAATGTAGTAAACATAGGAGTTTGCACTTTAGAGGATTTCGGTAGAGTTAAGGAATTATTTACCGAAAAAAAGGTTGAATATTACACGTACACCCCTAAGGGTGAACGGCCATATACAACTGTAATTGAGGGGCTTCCGAATTCTTTTGAAGCCTCAGAAGTTAACGAATATTTGTCCGGTCTTCAGATTTCCATCAATGTGATGGGAATTTCCAAACTCGGGGGTGATAAATGGGTTGTCAGATTACATAGGGACTCTGACATTCAACAATTCTATAATGTTAGATTTATTTTGTGCTGTAGAGTACATGTCCGTAAGTTCGTCCGAAAAGGAATAATCCAGTGCTTTAACTGCCAAAGATTTGGCCATGTTTCCACGAATTGCTCAATGCCCTACAGATGCGTCAAGTGCGGGGAACCTCATGGCCCTGGCAACTGTAAAATACCCCCAAAGGCTGAAAATACAGAAAATAATGTTATTACTGATCCAAAGACTGGTAATATTGTGAAACGTGTCGGTTTGCCAGTTAAATGCGTAAACTGCCAAACTGAGGGACATGTAGCTAGTTCAAGAGACTGCCCTAGACGACAAGAACTACTACATAAAATAGAACAAAAGAAATTATTAGGTCCTAATAATCGTCCAAAAAGATTTTCCGCAACAGCTAATGTTGTAAGACCTGGTATGTCGTATGCTGCGGCAGTTGGTACCTCTGTAGGCGGTGAAAACTCAGCCAATCGGACTAGACTTAATACCTCCGCAAATTCCCAAGTAACATTAGGTGTTGCTATGGCACAATACGAAATGATAGAGAAAGACTGTAAACGATTTTTCGGTAATGGTCTCTTACAATGTCTCCAAAATATTGGCACTTTTGCTAAACAATATAGTGATTTGGGAACAGATAGGGACAAGCAGACTGCCCTATTTGGATTATTAATGACATTAGGACATCATGGATAATTCTCTCAAAGCAATTTTTATTAATCTAAATTCAATTGTCTCTAGATACAAAAGGCATTGTTTAAGCCTTTTTTTGACCGAACATAAACCAGACATTGTGCTACTGGCTGAGCATTGCCTTAGTCAGCACCATAAATTTGACATGAGGGGTTACTTGACATTTAGACAGGACCGACACAACGGACGCGGGAGGGGTACTGCAGTTCTCGTTAGAGAAAATCTTAAATGTGAGGAAATTGTTGTTGATACGGGTGCAATGGAAAATACTTCTGTTCGCATTCGTAAAGTCAATGGCAATGACATAGTGGTAATTGCTATGTACCTTAGGCCTGGTACTAACCTTGAAACAGAAGATTTTGATGCAGTACAAAGACTGTCTCAAACATATAGTATAATAATAGGAGCTGATCTAAATTCTAGGCACCCGTATTGGGGCGACACATACACAAATGTGAGTGGCCGTAACCTCTATGAGTTCTTACTAACGAGTCCTGATTTTGACATAAGACAGACTGATGGACCCACAAGAATTAACCCAGTAATATCATCGTATATCGACTTCTTCCTGACAACAGTAGATGTTATTCCAACAACAAACAGACTAAGGACCATTGACTATGATTCAGATCATAAGGCAGTTGAGTTTTCTTTTCTCACCTCCCAATGTCAACAACAAGAACCTGTTATAAGATATGATTTTGATAGGATTAATGTACGTAATTTTAGAAATAGACTTTCCACAAACTTAGAAAATCTTTCTTTACCAGTTGATAGAAATGTTACCCAAGGCGAAATAGACCAGTGCATAGAGAACATGAATGGAGCTTTTATGAATGCCATAGAGCATTCAGTCCCTAAAATAAATGCGAAAGGTAGAGGGCTGCTTAATCTTCCACCACATATCCTTAACTTTATTAATACGAAGAAAAGACTTAGGAGAACACTACATAGATGTGGCGACCCAGGCAGGTGTAATGTATTGAAAGCCGAAATAAAAAATCTCAATACAATAATACAGGGTGCCATTTATAAATTTGAAACAGATTATTGGACGGACTTTCTTAGTAGAATTAAAGTTAACAATAAAACTTATAGAAAAGTTAAGACAGCCGCAGGACTGAATGCTCGTTCTCGTGTTCAAGCTCTAAATGGAAGCAATGGTCTTTTAGTTACTGATGACATTGGCAAAGCCAATTTATTAGCTGAAACATTTCAAATGACGCAAAGTGCACAACCCAACGCATATGACACAGAGGTGAGGGAATTAGTCTCAACTTTAGACAGAGTGACGCCTATGACAACATTTGGACATATTGTTGACGAAAGGACTATTTACGCTGACAGAAAAAATGAAGAGCTGGGTTTTATTGACGCCGCCGCTATTGGCACCGCTCTCAAGAGAAGATCCAACAAAAAATCTAGTGGTACAGATGGTATCCCGGATTTTATTCTTAGAAAAACTGACACTACAGCTTGGAATTTTCTAGCTATATTGTTTAACCATTGCGTTAATCTTGGATATTTCCCAAGAAGTTGGAAATCTGCATTGATTATTCCCATACTTAAGCCGAGGTCAGACCCTTCATCCACGGGCAACTATAGACCAATCTCTTTGCTGTCTGCCATTGGAAAACTATTTGAGTTTTTTATTTTAGAAAAAATTAAAGAAATTATTCTTGAAAAGAATATACTCACAGACTGTCAATTTGGTTTTAGGGCCGGACACTCCACCTCACATGCCTTAATGGTGTTTACTAACTATGTAGCAAAAGGCTTAAATAATAAATGTCCGACAATAGCGGTAAGCCTCGACTTTTCTAAAGCATTTGACACTGTCTGGCATGACGGTATTCTTTTCAAGTTGCAAACCATGGGATTTGAAATAGGAATTTGCAGACTCATATCCAGTTTCTTAGAAGACAGAAAATTTTGCGTTAAGGTGGGAAATGCCATTTCGGAAGAAAGTGAAATTTCAGCCGGGGTACCACAGGGCTCGTTACTGGGACCCGTGCTTTACAACATATACGTTTCAGACATTCCTCAACCACCGGAAGGAGACCTCCTTCTGATGTATGCGGATGACATCCTAATAGCTTCTTCGGGGGCTCGGGCTAGGTTGGTTAACAATCGCATAAACTGCTATTTGGCTAACCTTAGCGAATATTTTCTTAAATGGAAATTTAGTTTAAATATGGGAAAAACAGTATCTATGATATTTAAAGGAAAAAGAAAAAATATTTATCGAAATTGCAGGTCATACATTCCGTCCCTCTCTATAGGAGGTGAAATTATTTCTATTTCTGATAGAATGACGTACTTAGGTGTGACTTTTCATGAAAAATTTGAGTACTACAGACACATCGATGACATTCTCCAAAAGGCAAAGAAAATTTACTCGGCCTACAAGGGTATTTTGAGACGAAAAGAGGGGTTAGATCAGAAAGTACGACTCCTGCTGTACCGCCAGGTCATACGACCTATTGTCTCCTACGCTTTCCCATCTTGGTTTGGAATATCCTCATCACAGATGGAGAGGCTTAGGAGATGGGAACGAGGGGTCTTAGTTGCTTGCCTGGGCCTGAGACCTCATGTAGCACTAAATGGTGTTGTACGTAGACCATCTTGTGGGGCTATTTATACAGCAATAGATTTCAAACGTATTGATAGGTTTATGGTAGATAGTGCGGTTAAGTTTCTTGAAAGCTCGCAAAATCTAGATAACAGCTTAGTAAGAGAATGTTTTGCCGGAGCAGGTAATCTGGAGGCCGTACAAAATGCAAAATATTTTTCCCCGGTCGACCTCTTAACACTTAAGGGGGCCGGAATCCTCTATATTGGTGATAAACTCCTATTTTACCATAGAAGAATCAATACGCTCAATGTAAATGATACAGTGTATATAACTACACAATAATCTCTTTTGTAAATAAAATTTCTAAACTCTTCCTGTACATATACTTTAACTTTTGTAAATAAAATTTCCTATTGTTTATTTAGATATAAGTTTTATTTTTATTTTCTTAGTATGTAAGTTCTTTGATAATAGACTTCCTTTTTTGATCCCTTTTTAGGGAATATTTTGAAATTATTAAACTATAAAATGTAAAAATGTCGTAGCAAAGCTACAAATATTATTAATATGTATAAATAATAAGAAAGCCTTGATAGATAACATATGCGAGGATTAAATGTAATAAATTTTAGTTTTTAAGAACTAGCTTAAGGACTTATGTAAAAACAATTTTATGGGATTAATAAAACTTGAACTTGAACTTGAACTTGCGAGAATCTCAAAAACAGTGAACAGTGTTAAAAGTGTTTGTGAAGTGTAAACTAGAAAAAAAAATTAAATTGTGAAAAATGCCTCCTAAAGCTAGTGGAAAAGCAACCAAAAAGGCCGGCAAAGCCCAAAAGAATATTACCAAGGGTGATAAGAAAGTGAGACGCAAGCGTAAGGAAAGTTATGCCATCTATATCTACAAAGTATTGAAACAAGTACATCCTGATACTGGTATTTCTTCAAAGGCCATGAGTATCATGAACAGTTTTGTTAATGATATTTTTGAACGTATTGCGGCTGAAGCCTCTCGTTTGGCTCAATACAACAAGCGATCAACCATCACTAGTCGGGAAATTCAAACTGCTGTCCGTCTATTGTTGCCCGGTGAGTTGGCTAAGCACGCTGTCAGTGAAGGAACCAAGGCCGTAACCAAATACACTAGCTCCAAGTAAATTATATTTACCAACAACGATAACTGGATTCATCTTCTTTTTATAACAAAAGGCCCTTTTCAGGGCCACAAAATCGATTACAAAAGAGTTTTTATTTGTTCTTAAACATTTATTTTTTTAATTTGTTGAATTTCATATCATGAATTAGTTGCAGTAAATTTTTACAACTGAAACAAGAAACCTTAATTTCTTTCACTTTTAAAAAGCAAATTTTCAAAAATACTCTAGAATTATTTTGGTTTTTTAAATTTTAGAGAACATTTCCAAAAATCATCATCAGCTAAAATAATTTTCGTTTTAAAAATGTTGCCATTTAATTTAAACAAAAAATTTCCATTAAATAATTACTAAATATTCAAAAAATAAGTTGATTATTTACAAAATTTCCAAAAATCATCATCAGTTTAAATCATTTTTTTTTTAATTGTTCATTTAATAAGAAAATTTTCAAAAAATCACCATCAGATTAAATAATTTTTGCTTTAAAAGATTTTTCCCTTTAATTTTATTTAAATAAGAAAATTTAAAAAAAAAATCTCCATCAGTTTAAATAATTTTTGATTTACAAATATTTGCCTTTAATTTAATTTAAATAAAAAAAATTTCAAAACAAAGTTGAAATAAATCATTTCTAATAACTTCAAAATTTTTAAATATTATTCCTTATATGTATAAAAAGTACCTATAATATTTAATTTGACTCAAATAAAATAACAATGCCCAATTTCTTTGCAATAAGCAGAAACTTCAATTTGTCATCACTCATTTACAAAAACAAAATCATGTATGCGCACTCATTTTAATCTTCTACTGAGAACAAAACCCATAAACATGGTTTTGCTCTTGCTTGTGTTTAATAAAAGCGAAAATTGTTTGTATATGCATACACACATACATATATACATATAATTTTGTTTTGTTTCTCTAAAAAATATTGAAATTATTTATAAGTTTTAAATATGAATATATTTTTGGCAAATATTTATTTGGATGCAAGATGCAATTTTTGCCGAAAATCTGAATATTATTTTTGGTGTATATCAAAAATGAATACTTTTCAATTTAAATTCTTGTTTGGTTTAAATTAACCCAATTTTTATAAAATAATTCTTTAATAATATGAAATGTACCTATGTATCGAAAAAGATTATATTGGACAATAATGGGTTAAAAACCAAAAAAAAAAATTAACAACCAAGTCCTAATAAAATTTTACTTCAAAAATGTACTATCTCTTTTACAAAATCATTTTGTGGCCCTGAAAAGGGCCGATTTTTTCAATTATCATTTTCCTTAAGCACGTTCTCCACGAATACGTCTGGCCAATTGGATATCTTTTGGCATAATGGTGACACGTTTTGCATGGATAGCACACAAATTCGTATCTTCGAAAAGACCAACCAAATAAGCTTCACTGGCTTCTTGAAGAGCCATAACAGCAGAGCTCTGGAAACGTAAATCTGTTTTGAAATCTTGAGCAATCTCACGAACCAAACGTTGGAATGGCAATTTGCGAATCAACAATTCAGTACTTTTCTGATAACGACGGATTTCACGCAAAGCAACAGTACCGGGACGATAACGATGAGGCTTCTTTACACCGCCAGTAGCTGGGGCACTTTTACGAGCTGCCTTAGTTGCCAATTGTTTACGTGGTGCTTTGCCACCAGTCGATTTACGGGCAGTTTGCTTAGTACGAGCCATTTTCACTTATTATTTTTTGTTCACTTCACTTTTTATTTTCACTAAACACAATCACTGTTAACACACGAATATTTTAGTTCTGGTTTTTCTCGTTTCTCGTTTCAAGTTTATTTCCAAAAAATTTCTTTTAATACATGTTTTCTCATTCTATTTTAATAATATATACATTTCCTAACATACATGAGGTATTTTTCTAGGACTAAGCAATTTATATATTTATATACATATCACAATAACTATTTTAGGTTACGTGTATTACATTGGATTCACAAATATGTTTTATAATTCATTTCATATATGTTCCCCAAAAAATGGAAAAAAGGGATGCGATTAAATATAATTTTATAAGTACTTAAAAACTAGCTTAATACTAAGAAGAAATATTTACAAAAGAGACAGGATAGGTGAAAAAATATTTACAATAGTTTTAGAAGGATATAATAAAATTGCACAAAAGCCCTATTGAGCAGTGTTGTACACGGCATTATTAATATTAAGTGTTCCAATTCTTCTGTGATAAAACATGAGGTTTGCACCCTGGTAGAGAAGGTCAGCGTCTCTCAGTGTAAGAAGATCTATCGGGGACAGATACCGCTTTAAGTTGATTGCTTCATTAACAGGTCGATCAAAACACTCCCGAACAAGGTCATTCTCAAGAGAACGTGCCCTTTCAAGGAATGTTATGCCCGACCTGATCATGAAGCCATCAATACGATCAAAGTTGATCCCAGTGTAAACTAACCTATTAGATGGTCTGCGGTATATTCCATCAGGTCCCTGTTTGCGTTTTAAGGACAAACAGGCTACCAAGATTTTCCTCTCCCATACCCTAAGCCTTTCCATCTGGGCAGAAGAAATTCTGAACCAAACCAGAAAGGCATAGGACATAAGAGGACGGATAATCTGTCTGTAGAGTAGCAGACCCACTTTCTTATCCAAGCACCCCTGTCGTCCAAGAATGCCTCGATAAGTGGCAAAAGTGCGTTTTGTGCGCTCCAATACGAAGTCAATGTGGCGGTAAAACTCAAAGTTTTCGTGGAAGATTACGCCTAAATATTTTATCCTATCTGAAACAGTAAGAAGCTCACCACCAATCATTAGAGAGGGAATGAACCCCCTACTGTTTGGATATAGATATTTTCGTCTGCCTTTAATAATAATAGCCGTCGATTTCTGAATATTCAGGCGTAACCTCCACTTCTCGAAGTATTCCGCCAACTTTGACAGGTATGTATTAACTTTTTGGTTAACACTTCTTGCCCGTGGACCCGATGAGGCAATTAAAGTATCATCTGCATATGTAAGAAGAAGGTCACCCTCTGGAGGCTTAGGGATATCATGTACAAATATATTATAAAGGACAGGACCAAGAAGTGAACCCTGAGGTACCCCCGCTGTCACCAATTTTTCATTCGAGCGGCAATCACCCACCCTCACAATGAACTTTCTTTCAAGCAAAAAGTTTAACACAATTCGGCAAAGATGTCTATCAAATCCAAGATTCATCATCTTGAATATGATCCCATTCCGCCAGACCGTGTCAAAAGCTTTGGAAATATCTAAGCTGACTGCTATAGTAGGGTATCTCTTATTAAGAGCCCTAGCTACATAGTCACCAAAGACCATCAGTGCATGTGAAGTTGAGTGACCACGCCTAAATCCAAATTGAGAGTCAGCAAGGATATTCCCCTCCTCGATCGTGTCATTTATTCTACCTACGATAAAAGATTCCAAAAGCTTTCCAAAGGGCGACAACAAGGAAATGGGCCTATAATTGCTGCATTGCTTTTGATCTGTTCTTGGCTTTGAAATTGGTACTACCAAGGCTTTTTTCCAATTCCTTGGAAAGTAGCCAATATTGATGCAGTGGTTAAATAAGACTGCCAGAAAAAGCCAGGTCTCACTTCGAGTTCGTTTGAGAACGATGTCTGGAATTTCATCAATCCCACTCGATCTCTTGTTTGGCCTTCTTTTAATGGCAGCCCCAACTAATTCTGCCCGTACAAAGCCAAGACTGCTTGCATTGACACCATCAGCTAATATTGACTGACCAAATGCTGTTATTGTTTCATCATGCAATTCGTTAACTCTGTCCCTAACAGTCTCAGAAAAGGAGTCAGTGTCAGTTTCTTGTCCACTTTGATGTACCTCTGAGAAGTGGTCAGCTAATAAATTAGCTTTTCCACTTTCATCAGACACCAAAGTGTTCCCTGTGTCCAGTAAGTCGTGTACAGTTGCCCGTTTATTTTGTCCAGTTGCTGCCCTAATTGTCTTAAATGTCTTGTCATTGAGTTGTATATTTTCAAGGAATTGTCTCCAGTGTTCGCGCTCGAAATTTGCAATTGCGCCTTGAATAATTTTATCAAGGTTCCTTATATCAGCTTTTAGCGTCAGACATCTCCCAGGGTCTCCACACCTTTGGACTATTCGACGTAATCTTTTCTTTTCTGCGATAAATCGCAGAATATTGTCTGGGAGCTTTAATAAACCTTTTCGTCCAACAGGCACCTTTGGGACTGAGATGTCTATCGCTTTTTTAAAAGCTCGAGATAAGGAATCAACGCAATTGTCAATTTCTTGCTCGCCCACATTCTCATTCAATGGAAGCATACAACCCTCAAGTTCCCTATTTAAAGTTGAGTTAAAAAGTCCCCTGTTCATTTTGTCATAATTTAGCCTTGTCGGTTTAATCCGACCAATACAGTCCGCAATGCCAAAAACTATTTCAATAGCTTTATGATCTGATTCATAATCTAATGTTTTAAGGCCATCCTCAGTAGCCAATGGAACCATATCGGGAGAAGTCAATACGACATCGATATTTGAGGACGACACACGAGTAACTCTTGTTGGCCCGTCAGTAGGGTGAATTACCAAGTTTGGATTATTTAAAAGAACGTCACGAAGACGCCGACCATTCGAACAAGTAATTGTGTCTCCCCAATATGGATGCCTAGCATTTAAATCTCCCGCCACCACTAGGTTACCTCCATTTGCTAAATCTAAAAGTGACTCAAAATCAGCTATTGGCATTGTACCTACAGGTCTACGATACAGTGACACAAATGTCAGTGTACCGTCATTTAGTCTGCGGATTTTGACAGCAGTATTCTCAATAGAGCCAGCATCAATAATGATCCTCTCACTATTGATACTGTCCCTAACAAAAATAGCTGTCCCGCCTCTTCCGTTTTGTCTGTTCTGTCTAAAAATAACGTACCCGTCCATGTCCAGCTTATGCCGAGGACTAAGTCCATGTTCGGCCATAAGCAGTACGTCAGGTCTATGTTGGTCTAAAAATAGTTTTAAGTAATGTCTCTTTTGTCTCGAAACAATAGAATTTGCATTAATGAATATGCATTTGATTTGTCTAGCCATGGTGACTTAATGTGTACAGCATACCAAGCAAGGCCTTGGTTTTTCCTTCGTCTGTCTTTATGCTTTGATAATCTTTAGCAAAATTACCTAATTTCTTCAAGCATGAGAGTAGGCCGCCTCCAAGGAGACGTTTGCAATCATTATCAATGAACTCAAATTGAGCCATTGCGCCTTGCAATGTTATACCATCTTTAGATGGTGAAGTTTTCTGTGCAGGTTTAGCAGGAGTGTTTGCTGATAAGACTGATGCGTAAGATACACCAGCTCTGACATTCGTATTAAAAGAACCAGATGTTACTCTTGATGGAGGGTTACGAGTTACATTGGGCGCTTGTCTGTTTTTAATTTTATTAAGAATTTCAATTCTCTTAGGACATTGCCGAAAACCGGCAGTGTGTCCTTCAACTCCACAGTTAACGCACTTAACTGGGATTCCTATTTTGGTAACAGCTTTACCAGAAATTGGGTCATGTGATGTTGTTTCCTTGCAATTATTTTGTTTGTCTGGAATTTTGCAGTTTCCAGGACCATGTGACTCACCACATTTAACACACCTGTATGGCATGTTACAATTTGAAGAAGTATGACCAAATCGTTGGCACTTAAAGCATTGGACTATAGCTCTGCGCTTGAATTTGCGCAGGGCTACTCTGCAGCAAAGAATATACCGCAGATTATAAATAGCCGATATATCAGATTCCCGTGAGATCTGTAACAGCCATTTGTCATTATATAATTTAGTTAGTTTAATAATCTCCAGTTGAATCTGGAGGTCATTAAGGTATTCTGTGATATCGTCAACGGTATAGGTCCCCGACAAACCATCTATCACTACCGAAAATGGTCTTTTCCCCCTAGGGGTGTATGTATAATAGCTGACCTTTTTATCTACAAGTAATTTCTTGCATTTTTCGAAATCATTGAGGGTGCAAACCCCAATGTTTGTAGCATTTCTGCTCATAATTTTTAAATTGAAGTTATTATGACCTAAGTGGTTTTTAATAGCTAATGACATTTCTTTTATATTAATATTATATGCGGTTATTATAGGAATATGCTTACTTAATTTAGAGTTTGTTTTCGGCTTACTTTCATCAGGTATATTCTTCTCCTGGGGTTGCTTTTTATTTGATGGCCCTGCCTCCGATTGCATTTCGGGTTGCATATCATCTTCATCATCATCAGAAAATAGCTCACTTCCTGGATCGTCATCTTCGTTTTGCATTCTAAGTTTTTGTTCTTCTTTCGATATGAAGTCTTCTAGGTTCTTCCTTAGATGCGAATTTTCGTTTTCAAGATATTGGACCTTGGCATCGGAGAGGTCCAGTCTTTTATGGAGTTGTTCATTCATAACAACCAATTCTTTAAATCGTTCCTCAAGATTTTGGCTTTCATCGCTACCATCATTTTGCCTCTTTTTTTTGAGGCTTCTTTTGATTTCGTCACCATCCATCTTGGATGGCAACTTAGCACTTGCTTATTTTATTGTCAAATAAATTTTTAGAGATAGAAATGACTTGTTTTAAAAACCACAGCCTTCTATACGATTCTCAAAAATTTGGGTCTTTAACATTCAATAGTCTTACTATATTTTATGTTGCCCTGGTATTTGGATTGATTATTTATATTTTTCAGTATTTATTTAAATATTTTTGAATGTTTATTTATGTATTTTTAATGTTTATTTATATATTTTTAATGTTTATTTATATATTTTTCAATGTTTATTTTTTAATATTGTTTTTTAAAACAATTTAATTTTCACAATTTAATTTTCAAAATTTAATTTTCACAGTTTAAGATGGTTACTTCACAAGCACTTCACAAACACTTATTTTTTTTTTAGTTCTGGCTCAAAAAGCCGCCTTTTATAGAAAAATCTCTCAACTAAAATTAGAGGGTGAGTGTGAATGTTTGTATTTTTTTCTTTGCAAACTCACTCAAAATGGAAAAGTATCTAAAAGAAAAGAATATGTGTTTGTAAGTGTATGTGTATATCTTTCTTATACTAAATATATTATATTTTTTTGGTTGAAATTTGTATAAATACCGGTGGTTTCCCCTACAAAAATTATTAGTTCTTGTTTAACATTTGTGAAGTGTGTTTAAAGTGAAAAATAGTGAATAAAAAATGACTGGTCGTGGTAAAGGTGGCAAAGGCTTGGGAAAAGGTGGTGCTAAACGTCATCGTAAAGTGTTGCGTGATAATATCCAAGGTATTACAAAGCCAGCTATTAGACGTTTGGCTCGTCGTGGTGGTGTAAAACGTATCTCTGGTTTGATTTACGAAGAAACTCGTGGAGTCTTGAAAGTATTTTTGGAAAATGTTATCCGTGATGCTGTCACCTACACTGAACACGCCAAGAGGAAAACAGTCACCGCTATGGATGTTGTATATGCTTTGAAGAGACAAGGTCGTACTTTGTACGGTTTCGGCGGTTAAACAACTTTTACTTTGCGGACGGACAAAAAAATATTTACGATTTAAAAATTACAAAACCAATCGGTCCTTTTCAGGACCACAAAACATTTTTTAAAAAGAGTTCATTTTTACAAACAATTTTCTTTTCCACTTGTATTAGTTCAATAATGAAAATAAATTTTTTAACAAAAGCCGATTATTTCTAAATTGATATAAAATGCTTATAAAAAAATAATTTAATATATTTTCAACAATAAAAACAAGTATTTTTCTATTAATTTCATAATGAATATTTATTTTTTTTTTTTAATTTTATAAAAAAAAGTCTAGAATTTTTAAAAATTTATTAAAATAAAACAAAAATATGTTTAGGGGAAAATTAAATAAAAGTACAAGATTTTTATTTCTAAATAGAAAAATCATTTGCTTTTTGAAAGTAAATTTTAGAAAAATTTGCTTTTTTAAAATAAATTTTAGAAAAATTGCTTCTTTAACTAAATTTTTGCAAAATTTGCTTTTTTAAAGTAAATTTTAGAAAAATTAGGTTCTTTAACTATATTTTTGCAAAATTAGCTTTTTCAAAGTAAATTTTAGAAAAATTTGCTTCTTTAAATAAATTTTTGCAAAATTTGCTTTTTTAAAGCAAATTTTAGATATATTTGCTTCTTTAAGTAAATTTTTGCAAAATTGGCTTTTTTAAAGTAAAATTTAGAAAAATTAGCTTTTTTAACTAAATTTTTTGCAGAATTTGCTTCTTTAACTAAATTTTTGCAAAATTTGCTTTTTTAAAGTAAATTTAAGAAAAATTTGCTTCTTTAAGTAAATTTTAGAAAATTTTGCTTCTTTAGCTAAATGTTAGCAAAATTTGCTTGTTTAAAAACAATGAAATTTTTCTTTTATATTAATTTTTATAATAATTTTCATATTTTTATGAATCAATGACGAAACTAAAAACAAGCCAGTATCAATAGTATCTAATAGTTATATTGTCGATAAAACTAATTATTTCAATGTGCAACCCTTGAAAATATCTATATATAAAAACCAATTCTATGTCATATTTGTCGCCTAAACTTATTATTTCACAAAAATACCCTTGATAACTGTAGGGTAAGAAGAAAGAAAGAATTTAAGTAATGCAGGCACCAACAAGAATAACATCATACATATTTGCTTTTGTTTTCTTCAAATCAGTAAAATGAGTGTGCGTACATACAAACGTATGTATGTATATGCATGGCTATTTTGTTTGTGTAAAAGGGATGATTACTTTAAGGCAGATGCTTATACATATATCAAGAAATTTTACACAGGGTATTTAGTTAAGAACAACTGAAAATTAATTTACACACACTTTTTTTAATACGAAATGCAACCAAACGAAATGAATACTAATAGTAATAATAAAAACAACTTTTAATACTTTACCCTGTTCAGATTTGTATATTCAGAAATCGCTTGGGGGTAAAAAGAAACATTTTCTTTTATTTGTGTCTCACTTGAAAGTAATAAAAAGAAAAAATGCCATTTTAAAAGATAAATTCAAAAACAATGATAATTTAAACGTAATTACCCATAAAAATATTACTTTTAAGTCTGATACTGGAAAATGAAATAATCTTATATTTAATATTTTTTGTATTTTTATAATTTTTTATATATATATATATATTAAAGTTTATAAAACGAATATAGAAAACACAAGTTTTCCCATACAAATCGACAAATTTTTCAATGAAAACTAGTTTGAAAACTTATAAAATATTAAAATGTTTACCAACACTTCGAAAATGTAGTTTTGAGATTTGCTAAAGGTTTTGTGATTTACTAAAACGTATTAATATTGGGTATTTTGACACAAATTGAAAAAAGTGTTTGCCTGAAAAATCAATAAATACCAGGAAATTAAAATGTGAATAGTGGGGTTTTTGAAGTGGGTTTCGTTATTAAAAAATCCTCAAAATTGTTAATGTGAATAGGCTATTACTATAGAACAAAAATAATACCTTATAAAAGGAATTTTGTTTTACAATATAACAAAAATATTCTAACTGTACTAAAACTGGTAATTGAATAAAATATACATACAAATTTGTTTGTATACACACGAAACACAATTCTTGTTGTACAAAAACAATAACAACATCTACACTTCGTCATCAGCAGTTGGTTTTGTTATTTTTTTTAGAAGAAGACAAAACAAAAACCAGTTTTAGCATAAGTTTAAGAAAACATTAAGAAATTTTGTTTGTGAAAATTAAAAGAGGACAAAATATATTAAAATTCAAGAGTAAGTACGAAAAATTAAATAGTTTAAATCAAATTGAAAATGTTGTATATTTGTGTAGTAATAATTATTTGTTTGTTAAATAAAAATATTTCTCTTTTTGAAAATGAATTTGTCGTCCTGAAAAGGACGGATTGGTTCTTTTTTTGTTTTTCGATGATGATGAGATTGTATCCGGTCGGTATAAAATTGATATTTCCAAATAATTTAGGCCTTCTTTTCTGTTTTCTTAGGCAAAAGTACAGCTTGAATGTTTGGTAAAACACCACCTTGAGCAATAGTTACACCAGACAATAATTTGTTTAATTCTTCGTCATTGCGGATGGCCAATTGTAAATGACGAGGAATAATTCTGGTCTTCTTGTTATCACGAGCAGCATTACCAGCCAATTCAAGAACTTCAGCAGCCAAATATTCCATAACGGCAGCTAAGTATACAGGAGCACCGGCACCAACACGCTCAGCGTAATTTCCTTTACGCAACAAACGATGAATACGACCAACGGGAAATTGTAAGCCAGCACGGGTTGAGCGGGACTTTGACTTGTTTTTAACTTTTCCACCTTTACCACGACCAGACATTTTGATTCACTTTTTATTTTTTAAACACTTCACAATATCACTGAATAAACGAAACTGTTGTCGTTTCGGCCTAAGTAAACGAGTATTTATACTTTTTGTATATATTTTTTGAGTATATTTTTAGTCTGGGGTTGTTTATTTTTCATCTACCTAAATTAAACTCAAAAGTATTTGTAAGATACAAAAAAAAATGTATATAAAGAGCACACAGTGGCGAGAATCTCAACATCATTCGTGTATTAACAGTGTTTCAGTGTAAAAGTGTTCAATAGTGAAGAAAAGTGATTTGATCGCATGAGAGAAGTGAACAGTGATAGTGAACAGTGCTCAAATCGGAAATATTAAAAATATTAAACTTTTAAAAAGTGAACTGTGTTTAAAAACCAAAAAGTGAAACAAAAATCTAATCTCTAAGAAGATTTTAAAAAACTGTTTCTTAAGTGAATATTTGAGAAGCGAGTGACATATAGTAGTCACTACGCTAAATAAAAATTATTGCCTATCTGTGGATTTTTGAGAATCTAATAGAAGGCAACATAAACTGTGTTTATTACTTGTGCTGTAATACAGTAGTGAACCAAGAAAACTTTTATAAGATAAATAAACTCTATAGCCAAGTTAAGGCTAATAAATGTTAAAATAAAATGGATGGTGACGAAGGTACCTCTAATAAAAAGAGGAAAAACGCTGATAGTCACATTAAAGAAAGTGATTCTGAAATAAGTAAAATGGAAAAATTACATAAACTAAATAAAGAGCTTCTTGCTCGTCTAGACTTATCTGAAAGAAAAGTTGAACATCTTATTAAAGAAAATGATTCATTAAAAGAAAATGTGGAAAGAATTCTCAAATTATATGAGGAAAAAGTAAAAGAGACAAAAAATATACCAAAACGCAAAACTTCTGTAGTACAGATGGATGAAGATGAAATTCAATCTACAAAAACAATGCCGAATAAAGAAAAGGGATCAGCCAAATTTGCAAAAAAGCCGAGTCAACAAGAAGATAATGATGACGTCGCAGGATGCAGCAAAACAACCGCAGCAGCTAATGTAGATGGTAATAAAAATAACAATAGAGTATCTGTAAGTAGAAATAAGAGTAAAACTATACCAATTATTACTACCTATAATATTGATGTAAAAAGTACAATTAAAAATATAGAAGGCTTACTAGGACATAAAAATTTTAATATTAAGGTCTTAGGAACAAATGTAGTAAACATAGGAGTTTGCACTTTAGAGGATTTCGGTAGAGTTAAGGAATTATTTACCGAAAAAAAGGTTGAATATTACACGTACACCCCTAAGGGTGAACGGCCATATACAACTGTAATTGAGGGGCTTCCGAATTCTTTTGAAGCCTCAGAAGTTAACGAATATTTGTCCGGTCTTCAGATTTCCATCAATGTGATGGGAATTTCCAAACTCGGGGGTGATAAATGGGTTGTCAGATTACATAGGGACTCTGACATTCAACAATTCTATAATGTTAGATTTATTTTGTGCTGTAGAGTACATGTCCGTAAGTTCGTCCGAAAAGGAATAATCCAGTGCTTTAACTGCCAAAGATTTGGCCATGTTTCCACGAATTGCTCAATGCCCTACAGATGCGTCAAGTGCGGGGAACCTCATGGCCCTGGCAACTGTAAAATACCCCCAAAGGCTGAAAATACAGAAAATAATGTTATTACTGATCCAAAGACTGGTAATATTGTGAAACGTGTCGGTTTGCCAGTTAAATGCGTAAACTGCCAAACTGAGGGACATGTAGCTAGTTCAAGAGACTGCCCTAGACGACAAGAACTACTACATAAAATAGAACAAAAGAAATTATTAGGTCCTAATAATCGTCCAAAAAGATTTTCCGCAACAGCTAATGTTGTAAGACCTGGTATGTCGTATGCTGCGGCAGTTGGTACCTCTGTAGGCGGTGAAAACTCAGCCAATCGGACTAGACTTAATACCTCCGCAAATTCCCAAGTAACATTAGGTGTTGCTATGGCACAATACGAAATGATAGAGAAAGACTGTAAACGATTTTTCGGTAATGGTCTCTTACAATGTCTCCAAAATATTGGCACTTTTGCTAAACAATATAGTGATTTGGGAACAGATAGGGACAAGCAGACTGCCCTATTTGGATTATTAATGACATTAGGACATCATGGATAATTCTCTCAAAGCAATTTTTATTAATCTAAATTCAATTGTCTCTAGATACAAAAGGCATTGTTTAAGCCTTTTTTTGACCGAACATAAACCAGACATTGTGCTACTGGCTGAGCATTGCCTTAGTCAGCACCATAAATTTGACATGAGGGGTTACTTGACATTTAGACAGGACCGACACAACGGACGCGGGAGGGGTACTGCAGTTCTCGTTAGAGAAAATCTTAAATGTGAGGAAATTGTTGTTGATACGGGTGCAATGGAAAATACTTCTGTTCGCATTCGTAAAGTCAATGGCAATGACATAGTGGTAATTGCTATGTACCTTAGGCCTGGTACTAACCTTGAAACAGAAGATTTTGATGCAGTACAAAGACTGTCTCAAACATATAGTATAATAATAGGAGCTGATCTAAATTCTAGGCACCCGTATTGGGGCGACACATACACAAATGTGAGTGGCCGTAACCTCTATGAGTTCTTACTAACGAGTCCTGATTTTGACATAAGACAGACTGATGGACCCACAAGAATTAACCCAGTAATATCATCGTATATCGACTTCTTCCTGACAACAGTAGATGTTATTCCAACAACAAACAGACTAAGGACCATTGACTATGATTCAGATCATAAGGCAGTTGAGTTTTCTTTTCTCACCTCCCAATGTCAACAACAAGAACCTGTTATAAGATATGATTTTGATAGGATTAATGTACGTAATTTTAGAAATAGACTTTCCACAAACTTAGAAAATCTTTCTTTACCAGTTGATAGAAATGTTACCCAAGGCGAAATAGACCAGTGCATAGAGAACATGAATGGAGCTTTTATGAATGCCATAGAGCATTCAGTCCCTAAAATAAATGCGAAAGGTAGAGGGCTGCTTAATCTTCCACCACATATCCTTAACTTTATTAATACGAAGAAAAGACTTAGGAGAACACTACATAGATGTGGCGACCCAGGCAGGTGTAATGTATTGAAAGCCGAAATAAAAAATCTCAATACAATAATACAGGGTGCCATTTATAAATTTGAAACAGATTATTGGACGGACTTTCTTAGTAGAATTAAAGTTAACAATAAAACTTATAGAAAAGTTAAGACAGCCGCAGGACTGAATGCTTGTTCTCGTGTTCAAGCTCTAAATGGAAGCAATGGTCTTTTAGTTACTGATGACATTGGCAAAGCCAATTTATTAGCTGAAACATTTCAAATGACGCAAAGTGCACAACCCAACGCATATGACACAGAGGTGAGGGAATTAGTCTCAACTTTAGACAGAGTGACGCCTATGACAACATTTGGACATATTGTTGACGAAAGGACTATTTACGCTGACAGAAAAAATGAAGAGCTGGGTTTTATTGACGCCGCCGCTATTGGCACCGCTCTCAAGAGAAGATCCAACAAAAAATCTAGTGGTACAGATGGTATCCCGGATTTTATTCTTAGAAAAACTGACACTACAGCTTGGAATTTTCTAGCTATATTGTTTAACCATTGCGTTAATCTTGGATATTTCCCAAGAAGTTGGAAATCTGCATTGATTATTCCCATACTTAAGCCGAGGTCAGACCCTTCATCCACGGGCAACTATAGACCAATCTCTTTGCTGTCTGCCATTGGAAAACTATTTGAGTTTTTTATTTTAGAAAAAATTAAAGAAATTATTCTTGAAAAGAATATACTCACAGACTGTCAATTTGGTTTTAGGGCCGGACACTCCACCTCACATGCCTTAATGGTGTTTACTAACTATGTAGCAAAAGGCTTAAATAATAAATGTCCGACAATAGCGGTAAGCCTCGACTTTTCTAAAGCATTTGACACTGTCTGGCATGACGGTATTCTTTTCAAGTTGCAAACCATGGGATTTGAAATAGGAATTTGCAGACTCATATCCAGTTTCTTAGAAGACAGAAAATTTTGCGTTAAGGTGGGAAATGCCATTTCGGAAGAAAGTGAAATTTCAGCCGGGGTACCACAGGGCTCGTTACTGGGACCCGTGCTTTACAACATATACGTTTCAGACATTCCTCAACCACCGGAAGGAGACCTCCTTCTGATGTATGCGGATGACATCCTAATAGCTTCTTCGGGGGCTCGGGCTAGGTTGGTTAACAATCGCATAAACTGCTATTTGGCTAACCTTAGCGAATATTTTCTTAAATGGAAATTTAGTTTAAATATGGGAAAAACAGTATCTATGATATTTAAAGGAAAAAGAAAAAATATTTATCGAAATTGCAGGTCATACATTCCGTCCCTCTCTATAGGAGGTGAAATTATTTCTATTTCTGATAGAATGACGTACTTAGGTGTGACTTTTCATGAAAAATTTGAGTACTACAGACACATCGATGACATTCTCCAAAAGGCAAAGAAAATTTACTCGGCCTACAAGGGTATTTTGAGACGAAAAGAGGGGTTAGATCAGAAAGTACGACTCCTGCTGTACCGCCAGGTCATACGACCTATTGTCTCCTACGCTTTCCCATCTTGGTTTGGAATATCCTCATCACAGATGGAGAGGCTTAGGAGATGGGAACGAGGGGTCTTAGTTGCTTGCCTGGGCCTGAGACCTCATGTAGCACTAAATGGTGTTGTACGTAGACCATCTTGTGGGGCTATTTATACAGCAATAGATTTCAAACGTATTGATAGGTTTATGGTAGATAGTGCGGTTAAGTTTCTTGAAAGCTCGCAAAATCTAGATAACAGCTTAGTAAGAGAATGTTTTGCCGGAGCAGGTAATCTGGAGGCCGTACAAAATGCAAAATATTTTTCCCCGGTCGACCTCTTAACACTTAAGGGGGCCGGAATCCTCTATATTGGTGATAAACTCCTATTTTACCATAGAAGAATCAATACGCTCAATGTAAATGATACAGTGTATATAACTACACAATAATCTCTTTTGTAAATAAAATTTCTAAACTCTTCCTGTACATATACTTTAACTTTTGTAAATAAAATTTCCTATTGTTTATTTAGATATAAGTTTTATTTTTATTTTCTTAGTATGTAAGTTCTTTGATAATAGACTTCCTTTTTTGATCCCTTTTTAGGGAATATTTTGAAATTATTAAACTATAAAATGTAAAAATGTCGTAGCAAAGCTACAAATATTATTAATATGTATAAATAATAAGAAAGCCTTGATAGATAACATATGCGAGGATTAAATGTAATAAATTTTAGTTTTTAAGAACTAGCTTAAGGACTTATGTAAAAACAATTTTATGGGATTAATAAAACTTGAACTTGAACTTGAACTTGCGAGAATCTCAAAAACAGTGAACAGTGTTAAAAGTGTTTGTGAAGTGTAAACTAGAAAAAAAAATTAAATTGTGAAAAATGCCTCCTAAAGCTAGTGGAAAAGCAACCAAAAAGGCCGGCAAAGCCCAAAAGAATATTACCAAGGGTGATAAGAAAGTGAGACGCAAGCGTAAGGAAAGTTATGCCATCTATATCTACAAAGTATTGAAACAAGTACATCCTGATACTGGTATTTCTTCAAAGGCCATGAGTATCATGAACAGTTTTGTTAATGATATTTTTGAACGTATTGCGGCTGAAGCCTCTCGTTTGGCTCAATACAACAAGCGATCAACCATCACTAGTCGGGAAATTCAAACTGCTGTCCGTCTATTGTTGCCCGGTGAGTTGGCTAAGCACGCTGTCAGTGAAGGAACCAAGGCCGTAACCAAATACACTAGCTCCAAGTAAATTATATTTACCAACAACGATAACTGGATTCATCTTCTTTTTATAACAAAAGGCCCTTTTCAGGGCCACAAAATCGATTACAAAAGAGTTTTTATTTGTTCTTAAACATTTATTTTTTTAATTTGTTGAATTTCATATCATGAATTAGTTGCAGTAAATTTTTACAACTGAAACAAGAAACCTTAATTTCTTTCACTTTTAAAAAGCAAATTTTCAAAAATACTCTAGAATTATTTTGGTTTTTTAAATTTTAGAGAACATTTCCAAAAATCATCATCAGCTAAAATAATTTTCGTTTTAAAAATGTTGCCATTTAATTTAAACAAAAAATTTCCATTAAATAATTACTAAATATTCAAAAAATAAGTTGATTATTTACAAAATTTCCAAAAATCATCATCAGTTTAAATCATTTTTTTTTTAATTGTTCATTTAATAAGAAAATTTTCAAAAAATCACCATCAGATTAAATAATTTTTGCTTTAAAAGATTTTTCCCTTTAATTTTATTTAAATAAGAAAATTTAAAAAAAAAATCTCCATCAGTTTAAATAATTTTTGATTTACAAATATTTGCCTTTAATTTAATTTAAATAAAAAAAATTTCAAAACAAAGTTGAAATAAATCATTTCTAATAACTTCAAAATTTTTAAATATTATTCCTTATATGTATAAAAAGTACCTATAATATTTAATTTGACTCAAATAAAATAACAATGCCCAATTTCTTTGCAATAAGCAGAAACTTCAATTTGTCATCACTCATTTACAAAAACAAAATCATGTATGCGCACTCATTTTAATCTTCTACTGAGAACAAAACCCATAAACATGGTTTTGCTCTTGCTTGTGTTTAATAAAAGCGAAAATTGTTTGTATATGCATACACACATACATATATACATATAATTTTGTTTTGTTTCTCTAAAAAATATTGAAATTATTTATAAGTTTTAAATATGAATATATTTTTGGCAAATATTTATTTGGATGCAAGATGCAATTTTTGCCGAAAATCTGAATATTATTTTTGGTGTATATCAAAAATGAATACTTTTCAATTTAAATTCTTGTTTGGTTTAAATTAACCCAATTTTTATAAAATAATTCTTTAATAATATGAAATGTACCTATGTATCGAAAAAGATTATATTGGACAATAATGGGTTAAAAACCAAAAAAAAAATTAACAACCAAGTCCTAATAAAATTTTACTTCAAAAATGTACTATCTCTTTTACAAAATCATTTTGTGGCCCTGAAAAGGGCCGATTTTTTCAATTATCATTTTCCTTAAGCACGTTCTCCACGAATACGTCTGGCCAATTGGATATCTTTTGGCATAATGGTGACACGTTTTGCATGGATAGCACACAAATTCGTATCTTCGAAAAGACCAACCAAATAAGCTTCACTGGCTTCTTGAAGAGCCATAACAGCAGAGCTCTGGAAACGTAAATCTGTTTTGAAATCTTGAGCAATCTCACGAACCAAACGTTGGAATGGCAATTTGCGAATCAACAATTCAGTACTTTTCTGATAACGACGGATTTCACGCAAAGCAACAGTACCGGGACGATAACGATGAGGCTTCTTTACACCGCCAGTAGCTGGGGCACTTTTACGAGCTGCCTTAGTTGCCAATTGTTTACGTGGTGCTTTGCCACCAGTCGATTTACGGGCAGTTTGCTTAGTACGAGCCATTTTCACTTATTATTTTTTGTTCACTTCACTTTTTATTTTCACTAAACACAATCACTGTTAACACACGAATATTTTAGTTCTGGCTCAAAAAGCCGCCTTTTATAGAAAAATCTCTCAACTAAAATTAGAGGGTGAGTGTGAATGTTTGTATTTTTTTCTTTGCAAACTCACTCAAAATGGAAAAGTATCTAAAAGAAAAGAATATGTGTTTGTAAGTGTATGTGTATATCTTTCTTATACTAAATATATTATATTTTTTTGGTTGAAATTTGTATAAATACCGGTGGTTTCCCCTACAAAAATTATTAGTTCTTGTTTAACATTTGTGAAGTGTGTTTAAAGTGAAAAATAGTGAATAAAAAATGACTGGTCGTGGTAAAGGTGGCAAAGGCTTGGGAAAAGGTGGTGCTAAACGTCATCGTAAAGTGTTGCGTGATAATATCCAAGGTATTACAAAGCCAGCTATTAGACGTTTGGCTCGTCGTGGTGGTGTAAAACGTATCTCTGGTTTGATTTACGAAGAAACTCGTGGAGTCTTGAAAGTATTTTTGGAAAATGTTATCCGTGATGCTGTCACCTACACTGAACACGCCAAGAGGAAAACAGTCACCGCTATGGATGTTGTGTATGCTTTGAAGAGACAAGGTCGTACTTTGTACGGTTTCGGCGGTTAAACAACTTTTACTTTGCGGACGGACAAAAAAATATTTACGATTTTAAAATTACAAAACCAATCGGTCCTTTTCAGGACCACAAAACATTTTTTAAAAAGAGTTCATTTTTACAAACAATTTTCTTTTCCACTTGTATTAGTTCAATAATGAAAATAAATTTTTTAACAAAAGCCGATTATTTCTAAATTGATATAAAATGCTTATAAAAAAATAATTTAATATATTTTCAACAATAAAAACAAGTATTTTTTCAATTAATTTCATAATGAATATTTATTTTTTTTTTAATTTTATAAAAAAAAGTCTAGAATTTTTAAAAATTTATTAAAATAAAACAAAAATATGTTTAGGGGAAAATTAAATAAAAGTACAAGATTTTTATTTCTAAATAGAAAAATTAATTTTTGAAACATTTGCTTTTTGAAAGTAAATTTTAGAAAAATTTGCTTCTTTAACTATATTTTTGCAAAAATTTCTTTTTTAAAGAAAATTTTAGAAAAATTTGCTTCTTTAACTATATTTTTGCAAAATTAGCTTTTTCAAAGTAAATTTTAGAAAAATTTGCTTCTTTAAATAAATTTTTGCAAAATTTGCTTTTTTAAAGCAAATTTTAGATATATTTGCTTCTTTAAGTAAATTTTTGCAAAATTGGCTTTTTTAAAGTAAAATTTAGAAAAATTAGCTTTTTTAACTAAATTTTTTGCAGAATTTGCTTCTTTAACTAAATTTTTGCAAAATTTGCTTTTTTAAAGTAAATTTAAGAAAAATTTGCTTCTTTAAGTAAATTTTAGAAAATTTTGCTTCTTTAGCTAAATGTTAGCAAAATTTGCTTGTTTAAAAACAATGAAATTTTTCTTTTATATTAATTTTTATAATAATTTTCATATTTTTATGAATCAATGACGAAACTAAAAACAAGCCAGTATCAATAGTATCTAATAGTTATATTGTCGATAAAACTAATTATTTCAATGTGCAACCCTTGAAAATATCTATATATAAAAACCAATTCTATGTCATATTTGTCGCCTAAACTTATTATTTCACAAAAATACCCTTGATAACTGTAGGGTAAGAAGAAAGAAAGAATTTAAGTAATGCAGGCACCAACAAGAATAACATCATACATATTTGCTTTTGTTTTCTTCAAATCAGTAAAATGAGTGTGCGTACATACAAACGTATGTATGTATATGCATGGCTATTTTGTTTGTGTAAAAGGGATGATTACTTTAAGGCAGATGCTTATACATATATCAAGAAATTTTACACAGGGTATTTAGTTAAGAACAACTGAAAATTAATTTACACACACTTTTTTTAATACGAAATGCAACCAAACGAAATGAATACTAATAGTAATAATAAAAACAACTTTTAATACTTTACCCTGTTCAGATTTGTATATTCAGAAATCGCTTGGGGGTAAAAAGAAACATTTTCTTTTATTTGTGTCTCACTTGAAAGTAATAAAAAGAAAAAATGCCATTTTAAAAGATAAATTCAAAAACAATGATAATTTAAACGTAATTACCCATAAAAATATTACTTTTAAGTCTGATACTGGAAAATGAAATAATCTTATATTTAATATTTTTTGTATTTTTATAATTTTTTATATATATATATATTAAAGTTTATAAAACGAATATAGAAAACACAAGTTTTCCCATACAAATCGACAAATTTTTCAATGAAAACTAGTTTGAAAACTTATAAAATATTAAAATGTTTACCAACACTTCGAAAATGTAGTTTTGAGATTTGCTAAAGGTTTTGTGATTTACTAAAACGTATTAATATTGGGTATTTTGACACAAATTGAAAAAAGTGTTTGCCTGAAAAATCAATAAATACCAGGAAATTAAAATGTGAATAGTGGGGTTTTTGAAGTGGGTTTCGTTATTAAAAAATCCTCAAAATTGTTAATGTGAATAGGCTATTACTATAGAACAAAAATAATACCTTATAAAAGGAATTTTGTTTTACAATATAACAAAAATATTCTAACTGTACTAAAACTGGTAATTGAATAAAATATACATACAAATTTGTTTGTATACACACGAAACACAATTCTTGTTGTACAAAAACAATAACAACATCTACACTTCGTCATCAGCAGTTGGTTTTGTTATTTTTTTTAGAAGAAGACAAAACAAAAACCAGTTTTAGCATAAGTTTAAGAAAACATTAAGAAATTTTGTTTGTGAAAATTAAAAGAGGACAAAATATATTAAAATTCAAGAGTAAGTACGAAAAATTAAATAGTTTAAATCAAATTGAAAATGTTGTATATTTGTGTAGTAATAATTATTTGTTTGTTAAATAAAAATATTTCTCTTTTTGAAAATGAATTTGTCGTCCTGAAAAGGACGGATTGGTTCTTTTTTTGTTTTTCGATGATGATGAGATTGTATCCGGTCGGTATAAAATTGATATTTCCAAATAATTTAGGCCTTCTTTTCTGTTTTCTTAGGCAAAAGTACAGCTTGAATGTTTGGTAAAACACCACCTTGAGCAATAGTTACACCAGACAATAATTTGTTTAATTCTTCGTCATTGCGGATGGCCAATTGTAAATGACGAGGAATAATTCTGGTCTTCTTGTTATCACGAGCAGCATTACCAGCCAATTCAAGAACTTCAGCAGCCAAATATTCCATAACGGCAGCTAAGTATACAGGAGCACCGGCACCAACACGCTCAGCGTAATTTCCTTTACGCAACAAACGATGAATACGACCAACGGGAAATTGTAAGCCAGCACGGGTTGAGCGGGACTTTGACTTGTTTTTAACTTTTCCACCTTTACCACGACCAGACATTTTGATTCACTTTTTATTTTTTAAACACTTCACAATATCACTGAATAAACGAAACTGTTGTCGTTTCGGCCTAAGTAAACGAGTATTTATACTTTTTGTATATATTTTTTGAGTATATTTTTAGTCTGGGGTTGTTTATTTTTCATCTACCTAAATTAAACTCAAAAGTATTTGTAAGATACAAAAAAAAATGTATATAAAGAGCACACAGTGGCGAGAATCTCAAAAACAGTGAACAGTGTTAAAAGTGTTTGTGAAGTGTAAACTAGAAAAAAATTAAATTGTGAAAAATGCCTCCTAAAGCTAGTGGAAAAGCAACCAAAAAGGCCGGCAAAGCCCAAAAGAATATTACCAAGGGTGATAAGAAAGTGAGACGCAAGCGTAAGGAAAGTTATGCCATCTATATCTACAAAGTATTGAAACAAGTACATCCTGATACTGGTATTTCTTCAAAGGCCATGAGTATCATGAACAGTTTTGTTAATGATATTTTTGAACGTATTGCGGCTGAAGCCTCTCGTTTGGCTCAATACAACAAGCGATCAACCATCACTAGTCGGGAAATTCAAACTGCTGTCCGTCTATTGTTGCCCGGTGAGTTGGCTAAGCACGCTGTCAGTGAAGGAACCAAGGCCGTAACCAAATACACTAGCTCCAAGTAAATTATATTTACCAACAACGATAACTGGATTCATCTTCTTTTTATAACAAAAGGCCCTTTTCAGGGCCACAAAATCGATTACAAAAGAGTTTTTATTTGTTCTTAAACATTTATTTTTTTAATTTGTTGAATTTCATATCATGAATTAGTTGCAGTAAATTTTTACAACTGAAACAAGAAACCTTAATTTCTTTCACTTTTAAAAAGCAAATTTTCAAAAATACTCTAGAATTATTTTGGTTTTTTAAATTTTAGAGAACATTTCCAAAAATCATCATCAGCTAAAATAATTTTCGTTTTAAAAATGTTGCCATTTAATTTAAACAAAAAATTTCCATTAAATAATTACTAAATATTCAAAAAATAAGTTGATTATTTACAAAATTTCCAAAAATCATCATCAGTTTAAATCATTTTTTTTTTAATTGTTCATTTAATAAGAAAATTTTCAAAAAATCACCATCAGATTAAATAATTTTTGCTTTAAAAGATTTTTCCCTTTAATTTTATTTAAATAAGAAAATTTAAAAAAAAAATCTCCATCAGTTTAAATAATTTTTGATTTACAAATATTTGCCTTTAATTTAATTTAAATAAAAAAAATTTCAAAACAAAGTTGAAATAAATCATTTCTAATAACTTCAAAATTTTTAAATATTATTCCTTATATGTATAAAAAGTACCTATAATATTTAATTTGACTCAAATAAAATAACAATGCCCAATTTCTTTGCAATAAGCAGAAACTTCAATTTGTCATCACTCATTTACAAAAACAAAATCATGTATGCGCACTCATTTTAATCTTCTACTGAGAACAAAACCCATAAACATGGTTTTGCTCTTGCTTGTGTTTAATAAAAGCGAAAATTGTTTGTATATGCATACACACATACATATATACATATAATTTTGTTTTGTTTCTCTAAAAAATATTGAAATTATTTATAAGTTTTAAATATGAATATATTTTTGGCAAATATTTATTTGGATGCAAGATGCAATTTTTGCCGAAAATCTGAATATTATTTTTGGTGTATATCAAAAATGAATACTTTTCAATTTAAATTCTTGTTTGGTTTAAATTAACCCAATTTTTATAAAATAATTCTTTAATAATATGAAATGTACCTATGTATCGAAAAAGATTATATTGGACAATAATGGGTTAAAAACCAAAAAAAAAATTAACAACCAAGTCCTAATAAAATTTTACTTCAAAAATGTACTATCTCTTTTACAAAATCATTTTGTGGCCCTGAAAAGGGCCGATTTTTTCAATTATCATTTTCCTTAAGCACGTTCTCCACGAATACGTCTGGCCAATTGGATATCTTTTGGCATAATGGTGACACGTTTTGCATGGATAGCACACAAATTCGTATCTTCGAAAAGACCAACCAAATAAGCTTCACTGGCTTCTTGAAGAGCCATAACAGCAGAGCTCTGGAAACGTAAATCTGTTTTGAAATCTTGAGCAATCTCACGAACCAAACGTTGGAATGGCAATTTGCGAATCAACAATTCAGTACTTTTCTGATAACGACGGATTTCACGCAAAGCAACAGTACCGGGACGATAACGATGAGGCTTCTTTACACCGCCAGTAGCTGGGGCACTTTTACGAGCTGCCTTAGTTGCCAATTGTTTACGTGGTGCTTTGCCACCAGTCGATTTACGGGCAGTTTGCTTAGTACGAGCCATTTTCACTTATTATTTTTTGTTCACTTCACTTTTTATTTTCACTAAACACAATCACTGTTAACACACGAATATTTTAGTTCTGGCTCAAAAAGCCGCCTTTTATAGAAAAATCTCTCAACTAAAATTAGAGGGTGAGTGTGAATGTTTGTATTTTTTTCTTTGCAAACTCACTCAAAATGGAAAAGTATCTAAAAGAAAAGAATATGTGTTTGTAAGTGTATGTGTATATCTTTCTTATACTAAATATATTATATTTTTTTGGTTGAAATTTGTATAAATACCGGTGGTTTCCCCTACAAAAATTATTAGTTCTTGTTTAACATTTGTGAAGTGTGTTTAAAGTGAAAAATAGTGAATAAAAAATGACTGGTCGTGGTAAAGGTGGCAAAGGCTTGGGAAAAGGTGGTGCTAAACGTCATCGTAAAGTGTTGCGTGATAATATCCAAGGTATTACAAAGCCAGCTATTAGACGTTTGGCTCGTCGTGGTGGTGTAAAACGTATCTCTGGTTTGATTTACGAAGAAACTCGTGGAGTCTTGAAAGTATTTTTGGAAAATGTTATCCGTGATGCTGTCACCTACACTGAACACGCCAAGAGGAAAACAGTCACCGCTATGGATGTTGTGTATGCTTTGAAGAGACAAGGTCGTACTTTGTACGGTTTCGGCGGTTAAACAACTTTTACTTTGCGGACGGACAAAAAAATATTTACGATTTTAAAATTACAAAACCAATCGGTCCTTTTCAGGACCACAAAACATTTTTTAAAAAGAGTTCATTTTTACAAACAATTTTCTTTTCCACTTGTATTAGTTCAATAATGAAAATAAATTTTTTAACAAAAGCCGATTATTTCTAAATTGATATAAAATGCTTATAAAAAAATAATTTAATATATTTTCAACAATAAAAACAAGTATTTTTTCAATTAATTTCATAATGAATATTTATTTTTTTTTTAATTTTATAAAAAAAAGTCTAGAATTTTTAAAAATTTATTAAAATAAAACAAAAATATGTTTAGGGGAAAATTAAATAAAAGTACAAGATTTTTATTTCTAAATAGAAAAATTAATTTTTGAAACATTTGCTTTTTGAAAGTAAATTTTAGAAAAATTTGCTTCTTTAACTATATTTTTGCAAAAATTTCTTTTTTAAAGAAAATTTTAGAAAAATTTGCTTCTTTAACTATATTTTTGCAAAATTAGCTTTTTCAAAGTAAATTTTAGAAAAATTTGCTTCTTTAAATAAATTTTTGCAAAATTTGCTTTTTTAAAGCAAATTTTAGATATATTTGCTTCTTTAAGTAAATTTTTGCAAAATTGGCTTTTTTAAAGTAAAATTTAGAAAAATTAGCTTTTTTAACTAAATTTTTTGCAGAATTTGCTTCTTTAACTAAATTTTTGCAAAATTTGCTTTTTTAAAGTAAATTTAAGAAAAATTTGCTTCTTTAAGTAAATTTTAGAAAATTTTGCTTCTTTAGCTAAATGTTAGCAAAATTTGCTTGTTTAAAAACAATGAAATTTTTCTTTTATATTAATTTTTATAATAATTTTCATATTTTTATGAATCAATGACGAAACTAAAAACAAGCCAGTATCAATAGTATCTAATAGTTATATTGTCGATAAAACTAATTATTTCAATGTGCAACCCTTGAAAATATCTATATATAAAAACCAATTCTATGTCATATTTGTCGCCTAAACTTATTATTTCACAAAAATACCCTTGATAACTGTAGGGTAAGAAGAAAGAAAGAATTTAAGTAATGCAGGCACCAACAAGAATAACATCATACATATTTGCTTTTGTTTTCTTCAAATCAGTAAAATGAGTGTGCGTACATACAAACGTATGTATGTATATGCATGGCTATTTTGTTTGTGTAAAAGGGATGATTACTTTAAGGCAGATGCTTATACATATATCAAGAAATTTTACACAGGGTATTTAGTTAAGAACAACTGAAAATTAATTTACACACACTTTTTTTAATACGAAATGCAACCAAACGAAATGAATACTAATAGTAATAATAAAAACAACTTTTAATACTTTACCCTGTTCAGATTTGTATATTCAGAAATCGCTTGGGGGTAAAAAGAAACATTTTCTTTTATTTGTGTCTCACTTGAAAGTAATAAAAAGAAAAAATGCCATTTTAAAAGATAAATTCAAAAACAATGATAATTTAAACGTAATTACCCATAAAAATATTACTTTTAAGTCTGATACTGGAAAATGAAATAATCTTATATTTAATATTTTTTGTATTTTTATAATTTTTTATATATATATATATTAAAGTTTATAAAACGAATATAGAAAACACAAGTTTTCCCATACAAATCGACAAATTTTTCAATGAAAACTAGTTTGAAAACTTATAAAATATTAAAATGTTTACCAACACTTCGAAAATGTAGTTTTGAGATTTGCTAAAGGTTTTGTGATTTACTAAAACGTATTAATATTGGGTATTTTGACACAAATTGAAAAAAGTGTTTGCCTGAAAAATCAATAAATACCAGGAAATTAAAATGTGAATAGTGGGGTTTTTGAAGTGGGTTTCGTTATTAAAAAATCCTCAAAATTGTTAATGTGAATAGGCTATTACTATAGAACAAAAATAATACCTTATAAAAGGAATTTTGTTTTACAATATAACAAAAATATTCTAACTGTACTAAAACTGGTAATTGAATAAAATATACATACAAATTTGTTTGTATACACACGAAACACAATTCTTGTTGTACAAAAACAATAACAACATCTACACTTCGTCATCAGCAGTTGGTTTTGTTATTTTTTTTAGAAGAAGACAAAACAAAAACCAGTTTTAGCATAAGTTTAAGAAAACATTAAGAAATTTTGTTTGTGAAAATTAAAAGAGGACAAAATATATTAAAATTCAAGAGTAAGTACGAAAAATTAAATAGTTTAAATCAAATTGAAAATGTTGTATATTTGTGTAGTAATAATTATTTGTTTGTTAAATAAAAATATTTCTCTTTTTGAAAATGAATTTGTCGTCCTGAAAAGGACGGATTGGTTCTTTTTTTGTTTTTCGATGATGATGAGATTGTATCCGGTCGGTATAAAATTGATATTTCCAAATAATTTAGGCCTTCTTTTCTGTTTTCTTAGGCAAAAGTACAGCTTGAATGTTTGGTAAAACACCACCTTGAGCAATAGTTACACCAGACAATAATTTGTTTAATTCTTCGTCATTGCGGATGGCCAATTGTAAATGACGAGGAATAATTCTGGTCTTCTTGTTATCACGAGCAGCATTACCAGCCAATTCAAGAACTTCAGCAGCCAAATATTCCATAACGGCAGCTAAGTATACAGGAGCACCGGCACCAACACGCTCAGCGTAATTTCCTTTACGCAACAAACGATGAATACGACCAACGGGAAATTGTAAGCCAGCACGGGTTGAGCGGGACTTTGACTTGTTTTTAACTTTTCCACCTTTACCACGACCAGACATTTTGATTCACTTTTTATTTTTTAAACACTTCACAATATCACTGAATAAACGAAACTGTTGTCGTTTCGGCCTAAGTAAACGAGTATTTATACTTTTTGTATATATTTTTTGAGTATATTTTTAGTCTGGGGTTGTTTATTTTTCATCTACCTAAATTAAACTCAAAAGTATTTGTAAGATACAAAAAAAAATGTATATAAAGAGCACACAGTGGCGAGAATCTCAAAAACAGTGAACAGTGTTAAAAGTGTTTGTGAAGTGTAAACTAGAAAAAAATTAAATTGTGAAAAATGCCTCCTAAAGCTAGTGGAAAAGCAACCAAAAAGGCCGGCAAAGCCCAAAAGAATATTACCAAGGGTGATAAGAAAGTGAGACGCAAGCGTAAGGAAAGTTATGCCATCTATATCTACAAAGTATTGAAACAAGTACATCCTGATACTGGTATTTCTTCAAAGGCCATGAGTATCATGAACAGTTTTGTTAATGATATTTTTGAACGTATTGCGGCTGAAGCCTCTCGTTTGGCTCAATACAACAAGCGATCAACCATCACTAGTCGGGAAATTCAAACTGCTGTCCGTCTATTGTTGCCCGGTGAGTTGGCTAAGCACGCTGTCAGTGAAGGAACCAAGGCCGTAACCAAATACACTAGCTCCAAGTAAATTATATTTACCAACAACGATAACTGGATTCATCTTCTTTTTATAACAAAAGGCCCTTTTCAGGGCCACAAAATCGATTACAAAAGAGTTTTTATTTGTTCTTAAACATTTATTTTTTTAATTTGTTGAATTTCATATCATGAATTAGTTGCAGTAAATTTTTACAACTGAAACAAGAAACCTTAATTTCTTTCACTTTTAAAAAGCAAATTTTCAAAAATACTCTAGAATTATTTTGGTTTTTTAAATTTTAGAGAACATTTCCAAAAATCATCATCAGCTAAAATAATTTTCGTTTTAAAAATGTTGCCATTTAATTTAAACAAAAAATTTCCATTAAATAATTACTAAATATTCAAAAAATAAGTTGATTATTTACAAAATTTCCAAAAATCATCATCAGTTTAAATCATTTTTTTTTTAATTGTTCATTTAATAAGAAAATTTTCAAAAAATCACCATCAGATTAAATAATTTTTGCTTTAAAAGATTTTTCCCTTTAATTTTATTTAAATAAGAAAATTTAAAAAAAAAATCTCCATCAGTTTAAATAATTTTTGATTTACAAATATTTGCCTTTAATTTAATTTAAATAAAAAAAATTTCAAAACAAAGTTGAAATAAATCATTTCTAATAACTTCAAAATTTTTAAATATTATTCCTTATATGTATAAAAAGTACCTATAATATTTAATTTGACTCAAATAAAATAACAATGCCCAATTTCTTTGCAATAAGCAGAAACTTCAATTTGTCATCACTCATTTACAAAAACAAAATCATGTATGCGCACTCATTTTAATCTTCTACTGAGAACAAAACCCATAAACATGGTTTTGCTCTTGCTTGTGTTTAATAAAAGCGAAAATTGTTTGTATATGCATACACACATACATATATACATATAATTTTGTTTTGTTTCTCTAAAAAATATTGAAATTATTTATAAGTTTTAAATATGAATATATTTTTGGCAAATATTTATTTGGATGCAAGATGCAATTTTTGCCGAAAATCTGAATATTATTTTTGGTGTATATCAAAAATGAATACTTTTCAATTTAAATTCTTGTTTGGTTTAAATTAACCCAATTTTTATAAAATAATTCTTTAATAATATGAAATGTACCTATGTATCGAAAAAGATTATATTGGACAATAATGGGTTAAAAACCAAAAAAAAAATTAACAACCAAGTCCTAATAAAATTTTACTTCAAAAATGTACTATCTCTTTTACAAAATCATTTTGTGGCCCTGAAAAGGGCCGATTTTTTCAATTATCATTTTCCTTAAGCACGTTCTCCACGAATACGTCTGGCCAATTGGATATCTTTTGGCATAATGGTGACACGTTTTGCATGGATAGCACACAAATTCGTATCTTCGAAAAGACCAACCAAATAAGCTTCACTGGCTTCTTGAAGAGCCATAACAGCAGAGCTCTGGAAACGTAAATCTGTTTTGAAATCTTGAGCAATCTCACGAACCAAACGTTGGAATGGCAATTTGCGAATCAACAATTCAGTACTTTTCTGATAACGACGGATTTCACGCAAAGCAACAGTACCGGGACGATAACGATGAGGCTTCTTTACACCGCCAGTAGCTGGGGCACTTTTACGAGCTGCCTTAGTTGCCAATTGTTTACGTGGTGCTTTGCCACCAGTCGATTTACGGGCAGTTTGCTTAGTACGAGCCATTTTCACTTATTATTTTTTGTTCACTTCACTTTTTATTTTCACTAAACACAATCACTGTTAACACACGAATATTTTAGTTCTGGCTCAAAAAGCCGCCTTTTATAGAAAAATCTCTCAACTAAAATTAGAGGGTGAGTGTGAATGTTTGTATTTTTTTCTTTGCAAACTCACTCAAAATGGAAAAGTATCTAAAAGAAAAGAATATGTGTTTGTAAGTGTATGTGTATATCTTTCTTATACTAAATATATTATATTTTTTTGGTTGAAATTTGTATAAATACCGGTGGTTTCCCCTACAAAAATTATTAGTTCTTGTTTAACATTTGTGAAGTGTGTTTAAAGTGAAAAATAGTGAATAAAAAATGACTGGTCGTGGTAAAGGTGGCAAAGGCTTGGGAAAAGGTGGTGCTAAACGTCATCGTAAAGTGTTGCGTGATAATATCCAAGGTATTACAAAGCCAGCTATTAGACGTTTGGCTCGTCGTGGTGGTGTAAAACGTATCTCTGGTTTGATTTACGAAGAAACTCGTGGAGTCTTGAAAGTATTTTTGGAAAATGTTATCCGTGATGCTGTCACCTACACTGAACACGCCAAGAGGAAAACAGTCACCGCTATGGATGTTGTGTATGCTTTGAAGAGACAAGGTCGTACTTTGTACGGTTTCGGCGGTTAAACAACTTTTACTTTGCGGACGGACAAAAAAATATTTACGATTTTAAAATTACAAAACCAATCGGTCCTTTTCAGGACCACAAAACATTTTTTAAAAAGAGTTCATTTTTACAAACAATTTTCTTTTCCACTTGTATTAGTTCAATAATGAAAATAAATTTTTTAACAAAAGCCGATTATTTCTAAATTGATATAAAATGCTTATAAAAAAATAATTTAATATATTTTCAACAATAAAAACAAGTATTTTTTCAATTAATTTCATAATGAATATTTATTTTTTTTTTAATTTTATAAAAAAAAGTCTAGAATTTTTAAAAATTTATTAAAATAAAACAAAAATATGTTTAGGGGAAAATTAAATAAAAGTACAAGATTTTTATTTCTAAATAGAAAAATTAATTTTTGAAACATTTGCTTTTTGAAAGTAAATTTTAGAAAAATTTGCTTCTTTAACTATATTTTTGCAAAAATTTCTTTTTTAAAGAAAATTTTAGAAAAATTTGCTTCTTTAACTATATTTTTGCAAAATTAGCTTTTTCAAAGTAAATTTTAGAAAAATTTGCTTCTTTAAATAAATTTTTGCAAAATTTGCTTTTTTAAAGCAAATTTTAGATATATTTGCTTCTTTAAGTAAATTTTTGCAAAATTGGCTTTTTTAAAGTAAAATTTAGAAAAATTAGCTTTTTTAACTAAATTTTTTGCAGAATTTGCTTCTTTAACTAAATTTTTGCAAAATTTGCTTTTTTAAAGTAAATTTAAGAAAAATTTGCTTCTTTAAGTAAATTTTAGAAAATTTTGCTTCTTTAGCTAAATGTTAGCAAAATTTGCTTGTTTAAAAACAATGAAATTTTTCTTTTATATTAATTTTTATAATAATTTTCATATTTTTATGAATCAATGACGAAACTAAAAACAAGCCAGTATCAATAGTATCTAATAGTTATATTGTCGATAAAACTAATTATTTCAATGTGCAACCCTTGAAAATATCTATATATAAAAACCAATTCTATGTCATATTTGTCGCCTAAACTTATTATTTCACAAAAATACCCTTGATAACTGTAGGGTAAGAAGAAAGAAAGAATTTAAGTAATGCAGGCACCAACAAGAATAACATCATACATATTTGCTTTTGTTTTCTTCAAATCAGTAAAATGAGTGTGCGTACATACAAACGTATGTATGTATATGCATGGCTATTTTGTTTGTGTAAAAGGGATGATTACTTTAAGGCAGATGCTTATACATATATCAAGAAATTTTACACAGGGTATTTAGTTAAGAACAACTGAAAATTAATTTACACACACTTTTTTTAATACGAAATGCAACCAAACGAAATGAATACTAATAGTAATAATAAAAACAACTTTTAATACTTTACCCTGTTCAGATTTGTATATTCAGAAATCGCTTGGGGGTAAAAAGAAACATTTTCTTTTATTTGTGTCTCACTTGAAAGTAATAAAAAGAAAAAATGCCATTTTAAAAGATAAATTCAAAAACAATGATAATTTAAACGTAATTACCCATAAAAATATTACTTTTAAGTCTGATACTGGAAAATGAAATAATCTTATATTTAATATTTTTTGTATTTTTATAATTTTTTATATATATATATATTAAAGTTTATAAAACGAATATAGAAAACACAAGTTTTCCCATACAAATCGACAAATTTTTCAATGAAAACTAGTTTGAAAACTTATAAAATATTAAAATGTTTACCAACACTTCGAAAATGTAGTTTTGAGATTTGCTAAAGGTTTTGTGATTTACTAAAACGTATTAATATTGGGTATTTTGACACAAATTGAAAAAAGTGTTTGCCTGAAAAATCAATAAATACCAGGAAATTAAAATGTGAATAGTGGGGTTTTTGAAGTGGGTTTCGTTATTAAAAAATCCTCAAAATTGTTAATGTGAATAGGCTATTACTATAGAACAAAAATAATACCTTATAAAAGGAATTTTGTTTTACAATATAACAAAAATATTCTAACTGTACTAAAACTGGTAATTGAATAAAATATACATACAAATTTGTTTGTATACACACGAAACACAATTCTTGTTGTACAAAAACAATAACAACATCTACACTTCGTCATCAGCAGTTGGTTTTGTTATTTTTTTTAGAAGAAGACAAAACAAAAACCAGTTTTAGCATAAGTTTAAGAAAACATTAAGAAATTTTGTTTGTGAAAATTAAAAGAGGACAAAATATATTAAAATTCAAGAGTAAGTACGAAAAATTAAATAGTTTAAATCAAATTGAAAATGTTGTATATTTGTGTAGTAATAATTATTTGTTTGTTAAATAAAAATATTTCTCTTTTTGAAAATGAATTTGTCGTCCTGAAAAGGACGGATTGGTTCTTTTTTTGTTTTTCGATGATGATGAGATTGTATCCGGTCGGTATAAAATTGATATTTCCAAATAATTTAGGCCTTCTTTTCTGTTTTCTTAGGCAAAAGTACAGCTTGAATGTTTGGTAAAACACCACCTTGAGCAATAGTTACACCAGACAATAATTTGTTTAATTCTTCGTCATTGCGGATGGCCAATTGTAAATGACGAGGAATAATTCTGGTCTTCTTGTTATCACGAGCAGCATTACCAGCCAATTCAAGAACTTCAGCAGCCAAATATTCCATAACGGCAGCTAAGTATACAGGAGCACCGGCACCAACACGCTCAGCGTAATTTCCTTTACGCAACAAACGATGAATACGACCAACGGGAAATTGTAAGCCAGCACGGGTTGAGCGGGACTTTGACTTGTTTTTAACTTTTCCACCTTTACCACGACCAGACATTTTGATTCACTTTTTATTTTTTAAACACTTCACAATATCACTGAATAAACGAAACTGTTGTCGTTTCGGCCTAAGTAAACGAGTATTTATACTTTTTGTATATATTTTTTGAGTATATTTTTAGTCTGGGGTTGTTTATTTTTCATCTACCTAAATTAAACTCAAAAGTATTTGTAAGATACAAAAAAAAATGTATATAAAGAGCACACAGTGGCGAGAATCTCAAAAACAGTGAACAGTGTTAAAAGTGTTTGTGAAGTGTAAACTAGAAAAAAATTAAATTGTGAAAAATGCCTCCTAAAGCTAGTGGAAAAGCAACCAAAAAGGCCGGCAAAGCCCAAAAGAATATTACCAAGGGTGATAAGAAAGTGAGACGCAAGCGTAAGGAAAGTTATGCCATCTATATCTACAAAGTATTGAAACAAGTACATCCTGATACTGGTATTTCTTCAAAGGCCATGAGTATCATGAACAGTTTTGTTAATGATATTTTTGAACGTATTGCGGCTGAAGCCTCTCGTTTGGCTCAATACAACAAGCGATCAACCATCACTAGTCGGGAAATTCAAACTGCTGTCCGTCTATTGTTGCCCGGTGAGTTGGCTAAGCACGCTGTCAGTGAAGGAACCAAGGCCGTAACCAAATACACTAGCTCCAAGTAAATTATATTTACCAACAACGATAACTGGATTCATCTTCTTTTTATAACAAAAGGCCCTTTTCAGGGCCACAAAATCGATTACAAAAGAGTTTTTATTTGTTCTTAAACATTTATTTTTTTAATTTGTTGAATTTCATATCATGAATTAGTTGCAGTAAATTTTTACAACTGAAACAAGAAACCTTAATTTCTTTCACTTTTAAAAAGCAAATTTTCAAAAATACTCTAGAATTATTTTGGTTTTTTAAATTTTAGAGAACATTTCCAAAAATCATCATCAGCTAAAATAATTTTCGTTTTAAAAATGTTGCCATTTAATTTAAACAAAAAATTTCCATTAAATAATTACTAAATATTCAAAAAATAAGTTGATTATTTACAAAATTTCCAAAAATCATCATCAGTTTAAATCATTTTTTTTTTAATTGTTCATTTAATAAGAAAATTTTCAAAAAATCACCATCAGATTAAATAATTTTTGCTTTAAAAGATTTTTCCCTTTAATTTTATTTAAATAAGAAAATTTAAAAAAAAAATCTCCATCAGTTTAAATAATTTTTGATTTACAAATATTTGCCTTTAATTTAATTTAAATAAAAAAAATTTCAAAACAAAGTTGAAATAAATCATTTCTAATAACTTCAAAATTTTTAAATATTATTCCTTATATGTATAAAAAGTACCTATAATATTTAATTTGACTCAAATAAAATAACAATGCCCAATTTCTTTGCAATAAGCAGAAACTTCAATTTGTCATCACTCATTTACAAAAACAAAATCATGTATGCGCACTCATTTTAATCTTCTACTGAGAACAAAACCCATAAACATGGTTTTGCTCTTGCTTGTGTTTAATAAAAGCGAAAATTGTTTGTATATGCATACACACATACATATATACATATAATTTTGTTTTGTTTCTCTAAAAAATATTGAAATTATTTATAAGTTTTAAATATGAATATATTTTTGGCAAATATTTATTTGGATGCAAGATGCAATTTTTGCCGAAAATCTGAATATTATTTTTGGTGTATATCAAAAATGAATACTTTTCAATTTAAATTCTTGTTTGGTTTAAATTAACCCAATTTTTATAAAATAATTCTTTAATAATATGAAATGTACCTATGTATCGAAAAAGATTATATTGGACAATAATGGGTTAAAAACCAAAAAAAAAATTAACAACCAAGTCCTAATAAAATTTTACTTCAAAAATGTACTATCTCTTTTACAAAATCATTTTGTGGCCCTGAAAAGGGCCGATTTTTTCAATTATCATTTTCCTTAAGCACGTTCTCCACGAATACGTCTGGCCAATTGGATATCTTTTGGCATAATGGTGACACGTTTTGCATGGATAGCACACAAATTCGTATCTTCGAAAAGACCAACCAAATAAGCTTCACTGGCTTCTTGAAGAGCCATAACAGCAGAGCTCTGGAAACGTAAATCTGTTTTGAAATCTTGAGCAATCTCACGAACCAAACGTTGGAATGGCAATTTGCGAATCAACAATTCAGTACTTTTCTGATAACGACGGATTTCACGCAAAGCAACAGTACCGGGACGATAACGATGAGGCTTCTTTACACCGCCAGTAGCTGGGGCACTTTTACGAGCTGCCTTAGTTGCCAATTGTTTACGTGGTGCTTTGCCACCAGTCGATTTACGGGCAGTTTGCTTAGTACGAGCCATTTTCACTTATTATTTTTTGTTCACTTCACTTTTTATTTTCACTAAACACAATCACTGTTAACACACGAATATTTTAGTTCTGGCTCAAAAAGCCGCCTTTTATAGAAAAATCTCTCAACTAAAATTAGAGGGTGAGTGTGAATGTTTGTATTTTTTTCTTTGCAAACTCACTCAAAATGGAAAAGTATCTAAAAGAAAAGAATATGTGTTTGTAAGTGTATGTGTATATCTTTCTTATACTAAATATATTATATTTTTTTGGTTGAAATTTGTATAAATACCGGTGGTTTCCCCTACAAAAATTATTAGTTCTTGTTTAACATTTGTGAAGTGTGTTTAAAGTGAAAAATAGTGAATAAAAAATGACTGGTCGTGGTAAAGGTGGCAAAGGCTTGGGAAAAGGTGGTGCTAAACGTCATCGTAAAGTGTTGCGTGATAATATCCAAGGTATTACAAAGCCAGCTATTAGACGTTTGGCTCGTCGTGGTGGTGTAAAACGTATCTCTGGTTTGATTTACGAAGAAACTCGTGGAGTCTTGAAAGTATTTTTGGAAAATGTTATCCGTGATGCTGTCACCTACACTGAACACGCCAAGAGGAAAACAGTCACCGCTATGGATGTTGTGTATGCTTTGAAGAGACAAGGTCGTACTTTGTACGGTTTCGGCGGTTAAACAACTTTTACTTTGCGGACGGACAAAAAAATATTTACGATTTTAAAATTACAAAACCAATCGGTCCTTTTCAGGACCACAAAACATTTTTTAAAAAGAGTTCATTTTTACAAACAATTTTCTTTTCCACTTGTATTAGTTCAATAATGAAAATAAATTTTTTAACAAAAGCCGATTATTTCTAAATTGATATAAAATGCTTATAAAAAAATAATTTAATATATTTTCAACAATAAAAACAAGTATTTTTTCAATTAATTTCATAATGAATATTTATTTTTTTTTTAATTTTATAAAAAAAAGTCTAGAATTTTTAAAAATTTATTAAAATAAAACAAAAATATGTTTAGGGGAAAATTAAATAAAAGTACAAGATTTTTATTTCTAAATAGAAAAATTAATTTTTGAAACATTTGCTTTTTGAAAGTAAATTTTAGAAAAATTTGCTTCTTTAACTATATTTTTGCAAAAATTTCTTTTTTAAAGAAAATTTTAGAAAAATTTGCTTCTTTAACTATATTTTTGCAAAATTAGCTTTTTCAAAGTAAATTTTAGAAAAATTTGCTTCTTTAAATAAATTTTTGCAAAATTTGCTTTTTTAAAGCAAATTTTAGATATATTTGCTTCTTTAAGTAAATTTTTGCAAAATTGGCTTTTTTAAAGTAAAATTTAGAAAAATTAGCTTTTTTAACTAAATTTTTTGCAGAATTTGCTTCTTTAACTAAATTTTTGCAAAATTTGCTTTTTTAAAGTAAATTTAAGAAAAATTTGCTTCTTTAAGTAAATTTTAGAAAATTTTGCTTCTTTAGCTAAATGTTAGCAAAATTTGCTTGTTTAAAAACAATGAAATTTTTCTTTTATATTAATTTTTATAATAATTTTCATATTTTTATGAATCAATGACGAAACTAAAAACAAGCCAGTATCAATAGTATCTAATAGTTATATTGTCGATAAAACTAATTATTTCAATGTGCAACCCTTGAAAATATCTATATATAAAAACCAATTCTATGTCATATTTGTCGCCTAAACTTATTATTTCACAAAAATACCCTTGATAACTGTAGGGTAAGAAGAAAGAAAGAATTTAAGTAATGCAGGCACCAACAAGAATAACATCATACATATTTGCTTTTGTTTTCTTCAAATCAGTAAAATGAGTGTGCGTACATACAAACGTATGTATGTATATGCATGGCTATTTTGTTTGTGTAAAAGGGATGATTACTTTAAGGCAGATGCTTATACATATATCAAGAAATTTTACACAGGGTATTTAGTTAAGAACAACTGAAAATTAATTTACACACACTTTTTTTAATACGAAATGCAACCAAACGAAATGAATACTAATAGTAATAATAAAAACAACTTTTAATACTTTACCCTGTTCAGATTTGTATATTCAGAAATCGCTTGGGGGTAAAAAGAAACATTTTCTTTTATTTGTGTCTCACTTGAAAGTAATAAAAAGAAAAAATGCCATTTTAAAAGATAAATTCAAAAACAATGATAATTTAAACGTAATTACCCATAAAAATATTACTTTTAAGTCTGATACTGGAAAATGAAATAATCTTATATTTAATATTTTTTGTATTTTTATAATTTTTTATATATATATATATTAAAGTTTATAAAACGAATATAGAAAACACAAGTTTTCCCATACAAATCGACAAATTTTTCAATGAAAACTAGTTTGAAAACTTATAAAATATTAAAATGTTTACCAACACTTCGAAAATGTAGTTTTGAGATTTGCTAAAGGTTTTGTGATTTACTAAAACGTATTAATATTGGGTATTTTGACACAAATTGAAAAAAGTGTTTGCCTGAAAAATCAATAAATACCAGGAAATTAAAATGTGAATAGTGGGGTTTTTGAAGTGGGTTTCGTTATTAAAAAATCCTCAAAATTGTTAATGTGAATAGGCTATTACTATAGAACAAAAATAATACCTTATAAAAGGAATTTTGTTTTACAATATAACAAAAATATTCTAACTGTACTAAAACTGGTAATTGAATAAAATATACATACAAATTTGTTTGTATACACACGAAACACAATTCTTGTTGTACAAAAACAATAACAACATCTACACTTCGTCATCAGCAGTTGGTTTTGTTATTTTTTTTAGAAGAAGACAAAACAAAAACCAGTTTTAGCATAAGTTTAAGAAAACATTAAGAAATTTTGTTTGTGAAAATTAAAAGAGGACAAAATATATTAAAATTCAAGAGTAAGTACGAAAAATTAAATAGTTTAAATCAAATTGAAAATGTTGTATATTTGTGTAGTAATAATTATTTGTTTGTTAAATAAAAATATTTCTCTTTTTGAAAATGAATTTGTCGTCCTGAAAAGGACGGATTGGTTCTTTTTTTGTTTTTCGATGATGATGAGATTGTATCCGGTCGGTATAAAATTGATATTTCCAAATAATTTAGGCCTTCTTTTCTGTTTTCTTAGGCAAAAGTACAGCTTGAATGTTTGGTAAAACACCACCTTGAGCAATAGTTACACCAGACAATAATTTGTTTAATTCTTCGTCATTGCGGATGGCCAATTGTAAATGACGAGGAATAATTCTGGTCTTCTTGTTATCACGAGCAGCATTACCAGCCAATTCAAGAACTTCAGCAGCCAAATATTCCATAACGGCAGCTAAGTATACAGGAGCACCGGCACCAACACGCTCAGCGTAATTTCCTTTACGCAACAAACGATGAATACGACCAACGGGAAATTGTAAGCCAGCACGGGTTGAGCGGGACTTTGACTTGTTTTTAACTTTTCCACCTTTACCACGACCAGACATTTTGATTCACTTTTTATTTTTTAAACACTTCACAATATCACTGAATAAACGAAACTGTTGTCGTTTCGGCTCATTTCATTCATTTCATTTATTTATTTATTGTCATAAAGATTTCATTTACATTTGTTTTTCTTAAACTAGATCTTATAATAATTTTTCCTTACATACTAAGTATTTTTAAAGGACTATTCAACTTAACCTAATAATTATTTATATTTGTTTATAAATTACCATTTATATATAAGTTATAAATATTTTTATTTTACATTTTTGTTGTTTATTCCCCAAAAAATTTGACATAAAAAGGGAGGCACTTTTGTTTTATTTTTAATCTTAAAAACTACGATTCTAAAACTATGGAGAAAATATTTACAGATAGATAGAAATGTTATTTACAAAAGTAATAGGGGAAAAAAAATATTTACAAAAGTAACAGGCTAAGGCCTATTGCGCAGTGCTGTACACTACGTCGCTTGTTTCTAAAGTGTTTATCCTCCTGTGATAAAATAAGAGGTTTGTACCATCGCTTAGAAGACCAGCCCTCCCAAGCTCTAGAAGGTCTATCGGAGACAAATAGTGTGAAGACCTGACACCTTCCAGATTGTTTGCCGTTTGGAAGCATTCCCTAACAAGGCTGTTCTCCAGAGAACGAGCTTTCTCAAGAAATGAAAAACATGTCTTCATCATGAAGACGTCTATTCGTTCAAAATCGATCGCCTCATAAATCGACCTATTGGGTGGCCTACGATAGATGCCGTCAGGTCCGAGACGTGGTCTCAACCCTAGACACGCTATCAATATCCTCCTTTCCCACTTCCTAAGCCTCTCCATCTGGGCAGAAGATATCCTGGACCAGACAGGAAAGGCGTAAGACATGAGAGGTCGAATTACTTGGCGATACAATAATAAACTAATTTTTTTATCGAGGCCTCCCTGACGTCCAAGAATTCCTCGATAAGCAGCATATGTACATTTTGTTTGTTGTAAAACTTTATCAATATGGCGATAGTATTCAAAGTTTTCATGGAAAATGATTCCAAGATACTTTATACGATCTGATGTAGGGATAATGTCATTGCCTATTTTAATACATGGTATGTACGGTCTATTGTTTGGGTACAGATATTTTCTTTTGCCTTTAATAATTATACTCTCAGACTTTGAAACGTTCAAGTATAGTCGCCATTTTGAAAGATAGGGTTCCAGTATAGACAAGTAGTCATTTATCCGGCCATTTATATTCCTAGCTCTAGGACCTGTAAACGCTAATAAAATATCGTCAGCGTACAAAAGCAGGAGATTACCTTCGGGTGGAGTTGGTATATCCGAGACAAATATATTGTATAATACGGGCCCAAGCAGTGACCCCTGAGGGACACCTGCATTGACTGCTTTTTCGTTTGACTTGCTTTCACCTATCCTTACTGTTAAGGATCGGTTATGCAAAAAGTTAGTCACTAACCTACAAAGATTTGTATCAAAACCCATATCTAGCATTTTAGAGATTATGCCATCCTGCCAGGCAGTATCAAATGCTTTGGCTATGTCAAGGCTTACAGCAATTGTCGGATATCTTTTATTGAGTCCTTTAGCTACATAGTCAGAAAAGACCGTCAAAGCGTGTGTGGTCGAGTGTCCAGTTTTGAAACCAAATTGGAAGTCCTTTAAAATATTTTCTTCGGATATTTTTGTCTTGATTTTGGCAAGAATAAAATACTCAAACAGTTTACTAAACGCTGACAAGAGTGAAATTGGCCTATAGTTGTTCTTTTGCTTTGGATCAGATCTTGGCTTTAGAATAGGGGCGATTAGTGCCTTTTTCCAGAGATCCGGAAAATACCCTATATTATAGCAATGGTTGAAAAGTATTGCAAAAAATTTCCAAGTTTCCTTGGGAATTCTTTTCAAAACAATATCGGGAATTCCATCTATTCCACAGGATCTTTTACTAGATCTCTTTTTTAAGGCTTCACCAATCATGCCCTCTTGTATAAGCCCAAGATTGTTGGGCAAAGATCCATCTGCTTTAACTATGCTTCCAAATGTCACTAGTGGTGCATGGTTTTCTAGTGTAGACACTCTCTGGCGTACTGTTTCCGAAAAGGGATCCGTGTTGAGTCCTTGACTACTTTGATGTATGTTGAAAAAGTGATCTGCAAGCAGTTCGGATTTTCCAACATCATCAGACACAAGTTGACCACTTGTGTCTATTAAGTCATGAACTGCAGCTTTTTTATTTAGTCCAGCTGCCGATTTTATAGTTCTGTAAGTCCTGTCATTAAGTTTTATATTGCTTAGAAATTTGGTCCAGTGTTCACGCTCGTAGGTGGCAATGGCCCCCTGTATGATCCTGGTCAAATTTCTTATATCAGCTTTTAAAATATTAATACGTCCTGGGTCTTCGCATCTTTGTACCACTCGACGCAACCGTTTCTTTTCTGCGATAAAGTTCAATATTCTAGGGGGAAGTTCGATAAGTCCCCTTCTTCCAACTGGAACCCTAGGTATTGAAATTTCCATGGCGTTGCGAAAAGAACTATTCATTGAGCTAACACATTCGTCAATTTCTGAAATGCCAACGTTTGCGTCGATTGGGAGGATGCAGTCCGTTAGCTGTCTTGTTAAAGTCGTATTAAAAAGACGCCTATTCATTTTGCCAAAATCAAGTAGAGTCGGACGGATCCGACCTACGCAGTTATCAATTCCAGTTATGAATTCTACTGCCTTATGATCCGATTCAAAGTCAAGTGTCTTTAGTCCGTTTCCTGTCACAATTCGGGTAACGTCAACTGATGTCATAAAAATATCAAGGAATGATGAGGATTCAGGAGTAATCCTAGTTGGTCCTTCTGTCTGATGTACTTGAAGATTTGGGCTTGCCAATAGCAGGTCATGGAGAACTTGTCCGCTCGCATTGGTAGTTGAATCACCCCAGAATGGGTGCCTGGCATTCAGGTCTGCTCCTATGATTGTGCAACCAATGCGAGCAAAATCAAGAACTTCATTTAGATCTGCAACTGACAGTGGATCCCGGGGTCTTTTGTACATTGAGATCACTACAAGTGATGTGCCATTGATTCTATGAATTCGAACGGCTGTATTCTCAATACTACCAGTGTTTAGGATAATTCTTTCACAAGATAGGCTATCCCTTATGAGAATAGCTGTCCCTCCTCCTCGTCCTTCTTGTCTATTCTGTCGAAAAGTCAAGTATCCAGTCATGTCAAGTTTGTGTCTCGGGCTAAGCTTATGCTCAGCTAAAAGCAGAACGTCCGGTTTATGTCTGTTAATAAAAAGTCGCAAGTAGTGTCTCTTTACCCTAGAAACGACCGAGTTTGTATTTAAAAATATACATTTAATTTGTCTAGCCATTGTGCTGCAACATCATTATCATCCCAAGTAGAGCCTGGGGTTTATCTTCGTCATTTTTAAGTTCACGGTATTCCTTCGCAAACTTACCAATTTTTGTGATGCAATCTAGCAATCCGCCTCCGAAGAACCGTTTGCAGTCTTTATTGATTGCTTCAAATTCATTTAAAGCACCTTTTAATGTTGGCTCTGTAGCGATCGAATTACCCGACGTAACTCTAGATGACGAAGACGAAGATGTCAATGATGTTGCTGCGGCTGACGCATATGACGTTCCTGCCCTAATTCCGGAGCTAGTAAACCTACGTGGTTGTACTTCATTTCGAAAAGACTTTTTCTCCTCTATCCTTTTGAGTAATTGAACCCTACGTGGACATTCCTTGGCACTGGCCACATGACCTTCAACATTGCAGTTGACGCATCTTACAGGAAGCCCTATCTTTACTACGGCTTTACCGGATTTAGGATCCGTTTCAACAGTCTTTTTAGTGTTGTTCTCCTTAGATGGAATAGGACAATTATCTGGACCATGTGAATCTCCGCATTTGACACACCGATATGGCATCTCGCAGTTGGAGGACACATGTCCGAAACGCTGGCAGTTAAAACACTGAGTAACTGCTCCTTTTTTAAATTTACGCATATTCACTCTACAGCGAAGAATGTAGCGCACTCCGTAAAAAGCTCTAATGTCGGAGTCTCGTGACAGACGCAAAAGATATCTATCGTTACCCAACTCTATTAGACTCAAAATGTCAATTTTAATATTTAAATTTTCTAAATATTCCCTAATTTCTTCACAACTATAAGTCCTAGAGAGACCCTCTATAACCAACGAAAAAGGCCGTTTGCCTTTTGGTGTGTACGTATAATAATTTACACGCTTTTCTTTTAAAAAGATTTTAACTTTGTCAAAGTCCGAGATGGTACAAACCCCTATATTTGTAGCACCTCCTCTTAAAATTTTAACATTGTAATTTTTGTGGCCTAGCGCCTTATCAATTTCAATGGTAATTTCTTTTATATTAATATTAAAACATGTAATAACAGGAATTTTCTTACACTTACTACTATTTTCTTCTGGTGGAGTCTGGCTCGACTCGTCACTGGATCCGTCATCATTTAGGCTCATTGTTGATATACCTGCATCACCAATAGCAGGAACAAATGAAGCAGCGGCTGCATGATGGCTAGCAGCACCATTTTCATCATTAACAGCTAATACTTTTTTAATAGCTCCAGTTTTTGCACCATCTGCGTGCGAACCAGCTACGGCTTTAGACTGGTTATTAGTATCTTTTTTAGAGCTTTTCTTGCTCTTCTTCTTGTTTTTTGATTTGGGTTGGACAGGCTCCCAAACAGCCATATCTTCTTCGGTGGATACCTCCTCAGTGGGTACCTGACTACTAAGTTTTTGTAGTAAGCAATCGTAGTCTTTTTGAAGGTTGATGCTTTTCTCAACCAGCATTTGAAATTTTGCACTAAGATCTTCGTATTCTTTATCGCGCTCGCTTATAGCGCGTTGAAGATCTTCAATAGTTTCATAGACCCTTGGTCTCTTATGGGGATTAATGTCTTCCTCCATTTTTTAGGTTCTTTCTTTGCATTTACTCAAAGAATTTTAAACTTTTCGAACACAAACAAAAATAATTTTTAATTTAATTATTTAAAATTTTTTAATGTCTATCACTTGATATAAAAGTAGTTTTTTATAACTACTACACAAGCACTGTCTATTATATTTATTTAAACTTTGGCTCTTTAGTGTCTTTTCACTATTTGTTGCCAATTTTAATATTTGTATTTTTCATGAACTTTTTATTTCAATATTCACTTCACAAACACTTTAAACACTGTTCACAAACTGTCAATAATGAATGATCAATCTTGAATGTTCGTTGTTGTCGTTTCGGCCTAAGTAAACGAGTATTTATACTTTTTGTATATATTTTTTGAGTATATTTTTAGTCTGGGGTTGTTTATTTTTCATCTACCTAAATTAAACTCAAAAGTATTTGTAAGATACAAAAAAAAATGTATATAAAGAGCACACAGTGGCGAGAATCTCAAAAACAGTGAACAGTGTTAAAAGTGTTTGTGAAGTGTAAACTAGAAAAAAATTAAATTGTGAAAAATGCCTCCTAAAGCTAGTGGAAAAGCAACCAAAAAGGCCGGCAAAGCCCAAAAGAATATTACCAAGGGTGATAAGAAAGTGAGACGCAAGCGTAAGGAAAGTTATGCCATCTATATCTACAAAGTATTGAAACAAGTACATCCTGATACTGGTATTTCTTCAAAGGCCATGAGTATCATGAACAGTTTTGTTAATGATATTTTTGAACGTATTGCGGCTGAAGCCTCTCGTTTGGCTCAATACAACAAGCGATCAACCATCACTAGTCGGGAAATTCAAACTGCTGTCCGTCTATTGTTGCCCGGTGAGTTGGCTAAGCACGCTGTCAGTGAAGGAACCAAGGCCGTAACCAAATACACTAGCTCCAAGTAAATTATATTTACCAACAACGATAACTGGATTCATCTTCTTTTTATAACAAAAGGCCCTTTTCAGGGCCACAAAATCGATTACAAAAGAGTTTTTATTTGTTCTTAAACATTTATTTTTTTAATTTGTTGAATTTCATATCATGAATTAGTTGCAGTAAATTTTTACAACTGAAACAAGAAACCTTAATTTCTTTCACTTTTAAAAAGCAAATTTTCAAAAATACTCTAGAATTATTTTGGTTTTTTAAATTTTAGAGAACATTTCCAAAAATCATCATCAGCTAAAATAATTTTCGTTTTAAAAATGTTGCCATTTAATTTAAACAAAAAATTTCCATTAAATAATTACTAAATATTCAAAAAATAAGTTGATTATTTACAAAATTTCCAAAAATCATCATCAGTTTAAATCATTTTTTTTTTAATTGTTCATTTAATAAGAAAATTTTCAAAAAATCACCATCAGATTAAATAATTTTTGCTTTAAAAGATTTTTCCCTTTAATTTTATTTAAATAAGAAAATTTAAAAAAAAAATCTCCATCAGTTTAAATAATTTTTGATTTACAAATATTTGCCTTTAATTTAATTTAAATAAAAAAAATTTCAAAACAAAGTTGAAATAAATCATTTCTAATAACTTCAAAATTTTTAAATATTATTCCTTATATGTATAAAAAGTACCTATAATATTTAATTTGACTCAAATAAAATAACAATGCCCAATTTCTTTGCAATAAGCAGAAACTTCAATTTGTCATCACTCATTTACAAAAACAAAATCATGTATGCGCACTCATTTTAATCTTCTACTGAGAACAAAACCCATAAACATGGTTTTGCTCTTGCTTGTGTTTAATAAAAGCGAAAATTGTTTGTATATGCATACACACATACATATATACATATAATTTTGTTTTGTTTCTCTAAAAAATATTGAAATTATTTATAAGTTTTAAATATGAATATATTTTTGGCAAATATTTATTTGGATGCAAGATGCAATTTTTGCCGAAAATCTGAATATTATTTTTGGTGTATATCAAAAATGAATACTTTTCAATTTAAATTCTTGTTTGGTTTAAATTAACCCAATTTTTATAAAATAATTCTTTAATAATATGAAATGTACCTATGTATCGAAAAAGATTATATTGGACAATAATGGGTTAAAAACCAAAAAAAAAATTAACAACCAAGTCCTAATAAAATTTTACTTCAAAAATGTACTATCTCTTTTACAAAATCATTTTGTGGCCCTGAAAAGGGCCGATTTTTTCAATTATCATTTTCCTTAAGCACGTTCTCCACGAATACGTCTGGCCAATTGGATATCTTTTGGCATAATGGTGACACGTTTTGCATGGATAGCACACAAATTCGTATCTTCGAAAAGACCAACCAAATAAGCTTCACTGGCTTCTTGAAGAGCCATAACAGCAGAGCTCTGGAAACGTAAATCTGTTTTGAAATCTTGAGCAATCTCACGAACCAAACGTTGGAATGGCAATTTGCGAATCAACAATTCAGTACTTTTCTGATAACGACGGATTTCACGCAAAGCAACAGTACCGGGACGATAACGATGAGGCTTCTTTACACCGCCAGTAGCTGGGGCACTTTTACGAGCTGCCTTAGTTGCCAATTGTTTACGTGGTGCTTTGCCACCAGTCGATTTACGGGCAGTTTGCTTAGTACGAGCCATTTTCACTTATTATTTTTTGTTCACTTCACTTTTTATTTTCACTAAACACAATCACTGTTAACACACGAATATTTTAGTTCTGGCTCAAAAAGCCGCCTTTTATAGAAAAATCTCTCAACTAAAATTAGAGGGTGAGTGTGAATGTTTGTATTTTTTTCTTTGCAAACTCACTCAAAATGGAAAAGTATCTAAAAGAAAAGAATATGTGTTTGTAAGTGTATGTGTATATCTTTCTTATACTAAATATATTATATTTTTTTGGTTGAAATTTGTATAAATACCGGTGGTTTCCCCTACAAAAATTATTAGTTCTTGTTTAACATTTGTGAAGTGTGTTTAAAGTGAAAAATAGTGAATAAAAAATGACTGGTCGTGGTAAAGGTGGCAAAGGCTTGGGAAAAGGTGGTGCTAAACGTCATCGTAAAGTGTTGCGTGATAATATCCAAGGTATTACAAAGCCAGCTATTAGACGTTTGGCTCGTCGTGGTGGTGTAAAACGTATCTCTGGTTTGATTTACGAAGAAACTCGTGGAGTCTTGAAAGTATTTTTGGAAAATGTTATCCGTGATGCTGTCACCTACACTGAACACGCCAAGAGGAAAACAGTCACCGCTATGGATGTTGTGTATGCTTTGAAGAGACAAGGTCGTACTTTGTACGGTTTCGGCGGTTAAACAACTTTTACTTTGCGGACGGACAAAAAAATATTTACGATTTTAAAATTACAAAACCAATCGGTCCTTTTCAGGACCACAAAACATTTTTTAAAAAGAGTTCATTTTTACAAACAATTTTCTTTTCCACTTGTATTAGTTCAATAATGAAAATAAATTTTTTAACAAAAGCCGATTATTTCTAAATTGATATAAAATGCTTATAAAAAAATAATTTAATATATTTTCAACAATAAAAACAAGTATTTTTTCAATTAATTTCATAATGAATATTTATTTTTTTTTTAATTTTATAAAAAAAAGTCTAGAATTTTTAAAAATTTATTAAAATAAAACAAAAATATGTTTAGGGGAAAATTAAATAAAAGTACAAGATTTTTATTTCTAAATAGAAAAATTAATTTTTGAAACATTTGCTTTTTGAAAGTAAATTTTAGAAAAATTTGCTTCTTTAACTATATTTTTGCAAAAATTTCTTTTTTAAAGAAAATTTTAGAAAAATTTGCTTCTTTAACTATATTTTTGCAAAATTAGCTTTTTCAAAGTAAATTTTAGAAAAATTTGCTTCTTTAAATAAATTTTTGCAAAATTTGCTTTTTTAAAGCAAATTTTAGATATATTTGCTTCTTTAAGTAAATTTTTGCAAAATTGGCTTTTTTAAAGTAAAATTTAGAAAAATTAGCTTTTTTAACTAAATTTTTTGCAGAATTTGCTTCTTTAACTAAATTTTTGCAAAATTTGCTTTTTTAAAGTAAATTTAAGAAAAATTTGCTTCTTTAAGTAAATTTTAGAAAATTTTGCTTCTTTAGCTAAATGTTAGCAAAATTTGCTTGTTTAAAAACAATGAAATTTTTCTTTTATATTAATTTTTATAATAATTTTCATATTTTTATGAATCAATGACGAAACTAAAAACAAGCCAGTATCAATAGTATCTAATAGTTATATTGTCGATAAAACTAATTATTTCAATGTGCAACCCTTGAAAATATCTATATATAAAAACCAATTCTATGTCATATTTGTCGCCTAAACTTATTATTTCACAAAAATACCCTTGATAACTGTAGGGTAAGAAGAAAGAAAGAATTTAAGTAATGCAGGCACCAACAAGAATAACATCATACATATTTGCTTTTGTTTTCTTCAAATCAGTAAAATGAGTGTGCGTACATACAAACGTATGTATGTATATGCATGGCTATTTTGTTTGTGTAAAAGGGATGATTACTTTAAGGCAGATGCTTATACATATATCAAGAAATTTTACACAGGGTATTTAGTTAAGAACAACTGAAAATTAATTTACACACACTTTTTTTAATACGAAATGCAACCAAACGAAATGAATACTAATAGTAATAATAAAAACAACTTTTAATACTTTACCCTGTTCAGATTTGTATATTCAGAAATCGCTTGGGGGTAAAAAGAAACATTTTCTTTTATTTGTGTCTCACTTGAAAGTAATAAAAAGAAAAAATGCCATTTTAAAAGATAAATTCAAAAACAATGATAATTTAAACGTAATTACCCATAAAAATATTACTTTTAAGTCTGATACTGGAAAATGAAATAATCTTATATTTAATATTTTTTGTATTTTTATAATTTTTTATATATATATATATTAAAGTTTATAAAACGAATATAGAAAACACAAGTTTTCCCATACAAATCGACAAATTTTTCAATGAAAACTAGTTTGAAAACTTATAAAATATTAAAATGTTTACCAACACTTCGAAAATGTAGTTTTGAGATTTGCTAAAGGTTTTGTGATTTACTAAAACGTATTAATATTGGGTATTTTGACACAAATTGAAAAAAGTGTTTGCCTGAAAAATCAATAAATACCAGGAAATTAAAATGTGAATAGTGGGGTTTTTGAAGTGGGTTTCGTTATTAAAAAATCCTCAAAATTGTTAATGTGAATAGGCTATTACTATAGAACAAAAATAATACCTTATAAAAGGAATTTTGTTTTACAATATAACAAAAATATTCTAACTGTACTAAAACTGGTAATTGAATAAAATATACATACAAATTTGTTTGTATACACACGAAACACAATTCTTGTTGTACAAAAACAATAACAACATCTACACTTCGTCATCAGCAGTTGGTTTTGTTATTTTTTTTAGAAGAAGACAAAACAAAAACCAGTTTTAGCATAAGTTTAAGAAAACATTAAGAAATTTTGTTTGTGAAAATTAAAAGAGGACAAAATATATTAAAATTCAAGAGTAAGTACGAAAAATTAAATAGTTTAAATCAAATTGAAAATGTTGTATATTTGTGTAGTAATAATTATTTGTTTGTTAAATAAAAATATTTCTCTTTTTGAAAATGAATTTGTCGTCCTGAAAAGGACGGATTGGTTCTTTTTTTGTTTTTCGATGATGATGAGATTGTATCCGGTCGGTATAAAATTGATATTTCCAAATAATTTAGGCCTTCTTTTCTGTTTTCTTAGGCAAAAGTACAGCTTGAATGTTTGGTAAAACACCACCTTGAGCAATAGTTACACCAGACAATAATTTGTTTAATTCTTCGTCATTGCGGATGGCCAATTGTAAATGACGAGGAATAATTCTGGTCTTCTTGTTATCACGAGCAGCATTACCAGCCAATTCAAGAACTTCAGCAGCCAAATATTCCATAACGGCAGCTAAGTATACAGGAGCACCGGCACCAACACGCTCAGCGTAATTTCCTTTACGCAACAAACGATGAATACGACCAACGGGAAATTGTAAGCCAGCACGGGTTGAGCGGGACTTTGACTTGTTTTTAACTTTTCCACCTTTACCACGACCAGACATTTTGATTCACTTTTTATTTTTTAAACACTTCACAATATCACTGAATAAACGAAACTGTTGTCGTTTCGGCCTAAGTAAACGAGTATTTATACTTTTTGTATATATTTTTTGAGTATATTTTTAGTCTGGGGTTGTTTATTTTTCATCTACCTAAATTAAACTCAAAAGTATTTGTAAGATACAAAAAAAAATGTATATAAAGAGCACACAGTGGCGAGAATCTCAAAAACAGTGAACAGTGTTAAAAGTGTTTGTGAAGTGTAAACTAGAAAAAAATTAAATTGTGAAAAATGCCTCCTAAAGCTAGTGGAAAAGCAACCAAAAAGGCCGGCAAAGCCCAAAAGAATATTACCAAGGGTGATAAGAAAGTGAGACGCAAGCGTAAGGAAAGTTATGCCATCTATATCTACAAAGTATTGAAACAAGTACATCCTGATACTGGTATTTCTTCAAAGGCCATGAGTATCATGAACAGTTTTGTTAATGATATTTTTGAACGTATTGCGGCTGAAGCCTCTCGTTTGGCTCAATACAACAAGCGATCAACCATCACTAGTCGGGAAATTCAAACTGCTGTCCGTCTATTGTTGCCCGGTGAGTTGGCTAAGCACGCTGTCAGTGAAGGAACCAAGGCCGTAACCAAATACACTAGCTCCAAGTAAATTATATTTACCAACAACGATAACTGGATTCATCTTCTTTTTATAACAAAAGGCCCTTTTCAGGGCCACAAAATCGATTACAAAAGAGTTTTTATTTGTTCTTAAACATTTATTTTTTTAATTTGTTGAATTTCATATCATGAATTAGTTGCAGTAAATTTTTACAACTGAAACAAGAAACCTTAATTTCTTTCACTTTTAAAAAGCAAATTTTCAAAAATACTCTAGAATTATTTTGGTTTTTTAAATTTTAGAGAACATTTCCAAAAATCATCATCAGCTAAAATAATTTTCGTTTTAAAAATGTTGCCATTTAATTTAAACAAAAAATTTCCATTAAATAATTACTAAATATTCAAAAAATAAGTTGATTATTTACAAAATTTCCAAAAATCATCATCAGTTTAAATCATTTTTTTTTTAATTGTTCATTTAATAAGAAAATTTTCAAAAAATCACCATCAGATTAAATAATTTTTGCTTTAAAAGATTTTTCCCTTTAATTTTATTTAAATAAGAAAATTTAAAAAAAAAATCTCCATCAGTTTAAATAATTTTTGATTTACAAATATTTGCCTTTAATTTAATTTAAATAAAAAAAATTTCAAAACAAAGTTGAAATAAATCATTTCTAATAACTTCAAAATTTTTAAATATTATTCCTTATATGTATAAAAAGTACCTATAATATTTAATTTGACTCAAATAAAATAACAATGCCCAATTTCTTTGCAATAAGCAGAAACTTCAATTTGTCATCACTCATTTACAAAAACAAAATCATGTATGCGCACTCATTTTAATCTTCTACTGAGAACAAAACCCATAAACATGGTTTTGCTCTTGCTTGTGTTTAATAAAAGCGAAAATTGTTTGTATATGCATACACACATACATATATACATATAATTTTGTTTTGTTTCTCTAAAAAATATTGAAATTATTTATAAGTTTTAAATATGAATATATTTTTGGCAAATATTTATTTGGATGCAAGATGCAATTTTTGCCGAAAATCTGAATATTATTTTTGGTGTATATCAAAAATGAATACTTTTCAATTTAAATTCTTGTTTGGTTTAAATTAACCCAATTTTTATAAAATAATTCTTTAATAATATGAAATGTACCTATGTATCGAAAAAGATTATATTGGACAATAATGGGTTAAAAACCAAAAAAAAAATTAACAACCAAGTCCTAATAAAATTTTACTTCAAAAATGTACTATCTCTTTTACAAAATCATTTTGTGGCCCTGAAAAGGGCCGATTTTTTCAATTATCATTTTCCTTAAGCACGTTCTCCACGAATACGTCTGGCCAATTGGATATCTTTTGGCATAATGGTGACACGTTTTGCATGGATAGCACACAAATTCGTATCTTCGAAAAGACCAACCAAATAAGCTTCACTGGCTTCTTGAAGAGCCATAACAGCAGAGCTCTGGAAACGTAAATCTGTTTTGAAATCTTGAGCAATCTCACGAACCAAACGTTGGAATGGCAATTTGCGAATCAACAATTCAGTACTTTTCTGATAACGACGGATTTCACGCAAAGCAACAGTACCGGGACGATAACGATGAGGCTTCTTTACACCGCCAGTAGCTGGGGCACTTTTACGAGCTGCCTTAGTTGCCAATTGTTTACGTGGTGCTTTGCCACCAGTCGATTTACGGGCAGTTTGCTTAGTACGAGCCATTTTCACTTATTATTTTTTGTTCACTTCACTTTTTATTTTCACTAAACACAATCACTGTTAACACACGAATATTTTAGTTCTGGCTCAAAAAGCCGCCTTTTATAGAAAAATCTCTCAACTAAAATTAGAGGGTGAGTGTGAATGTTTGTATTTTTTTCTTTGCAAACTCACTCAAAATGGAAAAGTATCTAAAAGAAAAGAATATGTGTTTGTAAGTGTATGTGTATATCTTTCTTATACTAAATATATTATATTTTTTTGGTTGAAATTTGTATAAATACCGGTGGTTTCCCCTACAAAAATTATTAGTTCTTGTTTAACATTTGTGAAGTGTGTTTAAAGTGAAAAATAGTGAATAAAAAATGACTGGTCGTGGTAAAGGTGGCAAAGGCTTGGGAAAAGGTGGTGCTAAACGTCATCGTAAAGTGTTGCGTGATAATATCCAAGGTATTACAAAGCCAGCTATTAGACGTTTGGCTCGTCGTGGTGGTGTAAAACGTATCTCTGGTTTGATTTACGAAGAAACTCGTGGAGTCTTGAAAGTATTTTTGGAAAATGTTATCCGTGATGCTGTCACCTACACTGAACACGCCAAGAGGAAAACAGTCACCGCTATGGATGTTGTGTATGCTTTGAAGAGACAAGGTCGTACTTTGTACGGTTTCGGCGGTTAAACAACTTTTACTTTGCGGACGGACAAAAAAATATTTACGATTTTAAAATTACAAAACCAATCGGTCCTTTTCAGGACCACAAAACATTTTTTAAAAAGAGTTCATTTTTACAAACAATTTTCTTTTCCACTTGTATTAGTTCAATAATGAAAATAAATTTTTTAACAAAAGCCGATTATTTCTAAATTGATATAAAATGCTTATAAAAAAATAATTTAATATATTTTCAACAATAAAAACAAGTATTTTTTCAATTAATTTCATAATGAATATTTATTTTTTTTTTAATTTTATAAAAAAAAGTCTAGAATTTTTAAAAATTTATTAAAATAAAACAAAAATATGTTTAGGGGAAAATTAAATAAAAGTACAAGATTTTTATTTCTAAATAGAAAAATTAATTTTTGAAACATTTGCTTTTTGAAAGTAAATTTTAGAAAAATTTGCTTCTTTAACTATATTTTTGCAAAAATTTCTTTTTTAAAGAAAATTTTAGAAAAATTTGCTTCTTTAACTATATTTTTGCAAAATTAGCTTTTTCAAAGTAAATTTTAGAAAAATTTGCTTCTTTAAATAAATTTTTGCAAAATTTGCTTTTTTAAAGCAAATTTTAGATATATTTGCTTCTTTAAGTAAATTTTTGCAAAATTGGCTTTTTTAAAGTAAAATTTAGAAAAATTAGCTTTTTTAACTAAATTTTTTGCAGAATTTGCTTCTTTAACTAAATTTTTGCAAAATTTGCTTTTTTAAAGTAAATTTAAGAAAAATTTGCTTCTTTAAGTAAATTTTAGAAAATTTTGCTTCTTTAGCTAAATGTTAGCAAAATTTGCTTGTTTAAAAACAATGAAATTTTTCTTTTATATTAATTTTTATAATAATTTTCATATTTTTATGAATCAATGACGAAACTAAAAACAAGCCAGTATCAATAGTATCTAATAGTTATATTGTCGATAAAACTAATTATTTCAATGTGCAACCCTTGAAAATATCTATATATAAAAACCAATTCTATGTCATATTTGTCGCCTAAACTTATTATTTCACAAAAATACCCTTGATAACTGTAGGGTAAGAAGAAAGAAAGAATTTAAGTAATGCAGGCACCAACAAGAATAACATCATACATATTTGCTTTTGTTTTCTTCAAATCAGTAAAATGAGTGTGCGTACATACAAACGTATGTATGTATATGCATGGCTATTTTGTTTGTGTAAAAGGGATGATTACTTTAAGGCAGATGCTTATACATATATCAAGAAATTTTACACAGGGTATTTAGTTAAGAACAACTGAAAATTAATTTACACACACTTTTTTTAATACGAAATGCAACCAAACGAAATGAATACTAATAGTAATAATAAAAACAACTTTTAATACTTTACCCTGTTCAGATTTGTATATTCAGAAATCGCTTGGGGGTAAAAAGAAACATTTTCTTTTATTTGTGTCTCACTTGAAAGTAATAAAAAGAAAAAATGCCATTTTAAAAGATAAATTCAAAAACAATGATAATTTAAACGTAATTACCCATAAAAATATTACTTTTAAGTCTGATACTGGAAAATGAAATAATCTTATATTTAATATTTTTTGTATTTTTATAATTTTTTATATATATATATATTAAAGTTTATAAAACGAATATAGAAAACACAAGTTTTCCCATACAAATCGACAAATTTTTCAATGAAAACTAGTTTGAAAACTTATAAAATATTAAAATGTTTACCAACACTTCGAAAATGTAGTTTTGAGATTTGCTAAAGGTTTTGTGATTTACTAAAACGTATTAATATTGGGTATTTTGACACAAATTGAAAAAAGTGTTTGCCTGAAAAATCAATAAATACCAGGAAATTAAAATGTGAATAGTGGGGTTTTTGAAGTGGGTTTCGTTATTAAAAAATCCTCAAAATTGTTAATGTGAATAGGCTATTACTATAGAACAAAAATAATACCTTATAAAAGGAATTTTGTTTTACAATATAACAAAAATATTCTAACTGTACTAAAACTGGTAATTGAATAAAATATACATACAAATTTGTTTGTATACACACGAAACACAATTCTTGTTGTACAAAAACAATAACAACATCTACACTTCGTCATCAGCAGTTGGTTTTGTTATTTTTTTTAGAAGAAGACAAAACAAAAACCAGTTTTAGCATAAGTTTAAGAAAACATTAAGAAATTTTGTTTGTGAAAATTAAAAGAGGACAAAATATATTAAAATTCAAGAGTAAGTACGAAAAATTAAATAGTTTAAATCAAATTGAAAATGTTGTATATTTGTGTAGTAATAATTATTTGTTTGTTAAATAAAAATATTTCTCTTTTTGAAAATGAATTTGTCGTCCTGAAAAGGACGGATTGGTTCTTTTTTTGTTTTTCGATGATGATGAGATTGTATCCGGTCGGTATAAAATTGATATTTCCAAATAATTTAGGCCTTCTTTTCTGTTTTCTTAGGCAAAAGTACAGCTTGAATGTTTGGTAAAACACCACCTTGAGCAATAGTTACACCAGACAATAATTTGTTTAATTCTTCGTCATTGCGGATGGCCAATTGTAAATGACGAGGAATAATTCTGGTCTTCTTGTTATCACGAGCAGCATTACCAGCCAATTCAAGAACTTCAGCAGCCAAATATTCCATAACGGCAGCTAAGTATACAGGAGCACCGGCACCAACACGCTCAGCGTAATTTCCTTTACGCAACAAACGATGAATACGACCAACGGGAAATTGTAAGCCAGCACGGGTTGAGCGGGACTTTGACTTGTTTTTAACTTTTCCACCTTTACCACGACCAGACTAGAGTTGGGTTGTTCATGAACGAACTAGTTCAATTGAACGATTCAGTTGTATGAACGAAGTGAACAAGTTCAGTAACTTTATTCTTTTTTATTCAACACTATTTCTATTCTTTATTACTGTCAGTTCTTTCTATTTTGTTCTCTATACTATTTATCTTGTTATTCTAATTTGTTTTTGTTCATCATTCTCTGTCGAAGATTTTATCTGCAAAGTATTTTTCTGTTAGACATTTGTCTAAAAAATATATAAATTTTTCTTAGAGTCATCTTTCTATAGAAAAAGTTTTCTATCAAAAATTCTACATCAGTCATCTTTCTATAGAAAAATTTTTCTATCAAAAATTCTACAATTTTTTTTTTAATTTTTCAATACATTTGAAACATTTTTCAAAACATTGCTAAATGTTTGATACACATTCATTTGTTTGTTCTTCTGATATTGTTCATTTACTGATTATACAGCTGTTATATAGAAGTGAACAAGTGAACGAACTGAACGAACTAGTTCTTTTTTTCATACTGAATAAAAATGAACAATCACTAAAATGAACGATTATGCCCAACTCTAGACCAGACATTTTGATTCACTTTTTATTTTTTAAACACTTCACAATATCACTGAATAAACGAAACTGTTGTCGTTTCGGCCTAAGTAAACGAGTATTTATACTTTTTGTATATATTTTTTGAGTATATTTTTAGTCTGGGGTTGTTTATTTTTCATCTACCTAAATTAAACTCAAAAGTATTTGTAAGATACAAAAAAAAATGTATATAAAGAGCACACAGTGGCGAGAATCTCAAAAACAGTGAACAGTGTTAAAAGTGTTTGTGAAGTGTAAACTAGAAAAAAATTAAATTGTGAAAAATGCCTCCTAAAGCTAGTGGAAAAGCAACCAAAAAGGCCGGCAAAGCCCAAAAGAATATTACCAAGGGTGATAAGAAAGTGAGACGCAAGCGTAAGGAAAGTTATGCCATCTATATCTACAAAGTATTGAAACAAGTACATCCTGATACTGGTATTTCTTCAAAGGCCATGAGTATCATGAACAGTTTTGTTAATGATATTTTTGAACGTATTGCGGCTGAAGCCTCTCGTTTGGCTCAATACAACAAGCGATCAACCATCACTAGTCGGGAAATTCAAACTGCTGTCCGTCTATTGTTGCCCGGTGAGTTGGCTAAGCACGCTGTCAGTGAAGGAACCAAGGCCGTAACCAAATACACTAGCTCCAAGTAAATTATATTTACCAACAACGATAACTGGATTCATCTTCTTTTTATAACAAAAGGCCCTTTTCAGGGCCACAAAATCGATTACAAAAGAGTTTTTATTTGTTCTTAAACATTTATTTTTTTAATTTGTTGAATTTCATATCATGAATTAGTTGCAGTAAATTTTTACAACTGAAACAAGAAACCTTAATTTCTTTCACTTTTAAAAAGCAAATTTTCAAAAATACTCTAGAATTATTTTGGTTTTTTAAATTTTAGAGAACATTTCCAAAAATCATCATCAGCTAAAATAATTTTCGTTTTAAAAATGTTGCCATTTAATTTAAACAAAAAATTTCCATTAAATAATTACTAAATATTCAAAAAATAAGTTGATTATTTACAAAATTTCCAAAAATCATCATCAGTTTAAATCATTTTTTTTTTTAATTGTTCATTTAATAAGAAAATTTTCAAAAAATCACCATCAGATTAAATAATTTTTGCTTTAAAAGATTTTTCCCTTTAATTTTATTTAAATAAGAAAATTTAAAAAAAAAATCTCCATCAGTTTAAATAATTTTTGATTTACAAATATTTGCCTTTAATTTAATTTAAATAAAAAAAATTTCAAAACAAAGTTGAAATAAATCATTTCTAATAACTTCAAAATTTTTAAATATTATTCCTTATATGTATAAAAAGTACCTATAATATTTAATTTGACTCAAATAAAATAACAATGCCCAATTTCTTTGCAATAAGCAGAAACTTCAATTTGTCATCACTCATTTACAAAAACAAAATCATGTATGCGCACTCATTTTAATCTTCTACTGAGAACAAAACCCATAAACATGGTTTTGCTCTTGCTTGTGTTTAATAAAAGCGAAAATTGTTTGTATATGCATACACACATACATATATACATATAATTTTGTTTTGTTTCTCTAAAAAATATTGAAATTATTTATAAGTTTTAAATATGAATATATTTTTGGCAAATATTTATTTGGATGCAAGATGCAATTTTTGCCGAAAATCTGAATATTATTTTTGGTGTATATCAAAAATGAATACTTTTCAATTTAAATTCTTGTTTGGTTTAAATTAACCCAATTTTTATAAAATAATTCTTTAATAATATGAAATGTACCTATGTATCGAAAAAGATTATATTGGACAATAATGGGTTAAAAACCAAAAAAAAAATTAACAACCAAGTCCTAATAAAATTTTACTTCAAAAATGTACTATCTCTTTTACAAAATCATTTTGTGGCCCTGAAAAGGGCCGATTTTTTCAATTATCATTTTCCTTAAGCACGTTCTCCACGAATACGTCTGGCCAATTGGATATCTTTTGGCATAATGGTGACACGTTTTGCATGGATAGCACACAAATTCGTATCTTCGAAAAGACCAACCAAATAAGCTTCACTGGCTTCTTGAAGAGCCATAACAGCAGAGCTCTGGAAACGTAAATCTGTTTTGAAATCTTGAGCAATCTCACGAACCAAACGTTGGAATGGCAATTTGCGAATCAACAATTCAGTACTTTTCTGATAACGACGGATTTCACGCAAAGCAACAGTACCGGGACGATAACGATGAGGCTTCTTTACACCGCCAGTAGCTGGGGCACTTTTACGAGCTGCCTTAGTTGCCAATTGTTTACGTGGTGCTTTGCCACCAGTCGATTTACGGGCAGTTTGCTTAGTACGAGCCATTTTCACTTATTATTTTTTGTTCACTTCACTTTTTATTTTCACTAAACACAATCACTGTTAACACACGAATATTTTAGTTCTGGCTCAAAAAGCCGCCTTTTATAGAAAAATCTCTCAACTAAAATTAGAGGGTGAGTGTGAATGTTTGTATTTTTTTCTTTGCAAACTCACTCAAAATGGAAAAGTATCTAAAAGAAAAGAATATGTGTTTGTAAGTGTATGTGTATATCTTTCTTATACTAAATATATTATATTTTTTTGGTTGAAATTTGTATAAATACCGGTGGTTTCCCCTACAAAAATTATTAGTTCTTGTTTAACATTTGTGAAGTGTGTTTAAAGTGAAAAATAGTGAATAAAAAATGACTGGTCGTGGTAAAGGTGGCAAAGGCTTGGGAAAAGGTGGTGCTAAACGTCATCGTAAAGTGTTGCGTGATAATATCCAAGGTATTACAAAGCCAGCTATTAGACGTTTGGCTCGTCGTGGTGGTGTAAAACGTATCTCTGGTTTGATTTACGAAGAAACTCGTGGAGTCTTGAAAGTATTTTTGGAAAATGTTATCCGTGATGCTGTCACCTACACTGAACACGCCAAGAGGAAAACAGTCACCGCTATGGATGTTGTATATGCTTTGAAGAGGCAAGGTCGTACTTTGTACGGTTTCGGCGGTTAAACAACTTTTACTTTGCGGACGGACAAAAAAATATTTACGATTTTAAAATTACAAAACCAATCGGTCCTTTTCAGGACCACAAAACATTTTTTAAAAAGAGTTCATTTTTACAAACAATTTTCTTTTCCACTTGTATTAGTTCAATAATGAAAATTAATTTTTTAACAAAAGCCGATTATTTCTAAATTGATATAAAATGCTTATAAAAAAATAATTTAATATATTTTCAACAATAAAAACAAGTATTTTTTCAATTAATTTCATAATGAATATTTATTTTTTTTTAATTTTATAAAAAAAAGTCTAGAATTTTTAAAAATTTATTAAAATAAAACAAAAATATGTTTAGGGGAAAATTAAATAAAAGTACAAGATTTTTATTTCTAAATAGAAAAATTAATTTTTGAAACATTTGCTTTTTGAAAGTAAATTTTAGAAAAATTTGCTTCTTTAACTATATTTTTGCAAAAATTTCTTTTTTAAAGAAAATTTTAGAAAAATTTGCTTCTTTAACTATATTTTTGCAAAATTAGCTTTTTCAAAGTAAATTTTAGAAAAATTTGCTTCTTTAAATAAATTTTTGCAAAATTTGCTTTTTTAAAGCAAATTTTAGATATATTTGCTTCTTTAAGTAAATTTTTGCAAAATTGGCTTTTTTAAAGTAAAATTTAGAAAAATTAGCTTTTTTAACTAAATTTTTTGCAGAATTTGCTTCTTTAACTAAATTTTTGCAAAATTTGCTTTTTTAAAGTAAATTTAAGAAAAATTTGCTTCTTTAAGTAAATTTTAGAAAATTTTGCTTCTTTAGCTAAATGTTAGCAAAATTTGCTTGTTTAAAAACAATGAAATTTTTCTTTTATATTAATTTTTATAATAATTTTCATATTTTTATGAATCAATGACGAAACTAAAAACAAGCCAGTATCAATAGTATCTAATAGTTATATTGTCGATAAAACTAATTATTTCAATGTGCAACCCTTGAAAATATCTATATATAAAAACCAATTCTATGTCATATTTGTCGCCTAAACTTATTATTTCACAAAAATACCCTTGATAACTGTAGGGTAAGAAGAAAGAAAGAATTTAAGTAATGCAGGCACCAACAAGAATAACATCATACATATTTGCTTTTGTTTTCTTCAAATCAGTAAAATGAGTGTGCGTACATACAAACGTATGTATGTATATGCATGGCTATTTTGTTTGTGTAAAAGGGATGATTACTTTAAGGCAGATGCTTATACATATATCAAGAAATTTTACACAGGGTATTTAGTTAAGAACAACTGAAAATTAATTTACACACACTTTTTTTAATACGAAATGCAACCAAACGAAATGAATACTAATAGTAATAATAAAAACAACTTTTAATACTTTACCCTGTTCAGATTTGTATATTCAGAAATCGCTTGGGGGTAAAAAGAAACATTTTCTTTTATTTGTGTCTCACTTGAAAGTAATAAAAAGAAAAAATGCCATTTTAAAAGATAAATTCAAAAACAATGATAATTTAAACGTAATTACCCATAAAAATATTACTTTTAAGTCTGATACTGGAAAATGAAATAATCTTATATTTAATATTTTTTGTATTTTTATAATTTTTTATATATATATATATTAAAGTTTATAAAACGAATATAGAAAACACAAGTTTTCCCATACAAATCGACAAATTTTTCAATGAAAACTAGTTTGAAAACTTATAAAATATTAAAATGTTTACCAACACTTCGAAAATGTAGTTTTGAGATTTGCTAAAGGTTTTGTGATTTACTAAAACGTATTAATATTGGGTATTTTGACACAAATTGAAAAAAGTGTTTGCCTGAAAAATCAATAAATACCAGGAAATTAAAATGTGAATAGTGGGGTTTTTGAAGTGGGTTTCGTTATTAAAAAATCCTCAAAATTGTTAATGTGAATAGGCTATTACTATAGAACAAAAATAATACCTTATAAAAGGAATTTTGTTTTACAATATAACAAAAATATTCTAACTGTACTAAAACTGGTAATTGAATAAAATATACATACAAATTTGTTTGTATACACACGAAACACAATTCTTGTTGTACAAAAACAATAACAACATCTACACTTCGTCATCAGCAGTTGGTTTTGTTATTTTTTTTAGAAGAAGACAAAACAAAAACCAGTTTTAGCATAAGTTTAAGAAAACATTAAGAAATTTTGTTTGTGAAAATTAAAAGAGGACAAAATATATTAAAATTCAAGAGTAAGTACGAAAAATTAAATAGTTTAAATCAAATTGAAAATGTTGTATATTTGTGTAGTAATAATTATTTGTTTGTTAAATAAAAATATTTCTCTTTTTGAAAATGAATTTGTCGTCCTGAAAAGGACGGATTGGTTCTTTTTTTGTTTTTCGATGATGATGAGATTGTATCCGGTCGGTATAAAATTGATATTTCCAAATAATTTAGGCCTTCTTTTCTGTTTTCTTAGGCAAAAGTACAGCTTGAATGTTTGGTAAAACACCACCTTGAGCAATAGTTACACCAGACAATAATTTGTTTAATTCTTCGTCATTGCGGATGGCCAATTGTAAATGACGAGGAATAATTCTGGTCTTCTTGTTATCACGAGCAGCATTACCAGCCAATTCAAGAACTTCAGCAGCCAAATATTCCATAACGGCAGCTAAGTATACAGGAGCACCGGCACCAACACGCTCAGCGTAATTTCCTTTACGCAACAAACGATGAATACGACCAACGGGAAATTGTAAGCCAGCACGGGTTGAGCGGGACTTTGACTTGTTTTTAACTTTTCCACCTTTACCACGACCAGACATTTTGATTCACTTTTTATTTTTTAAACACTTCACAATATCACTGAATAAACGAAACTGTTGTCGTTTCGGCCTAAGTAAACGAGTATTTATACTTTTTGTATATATTTTTTGAGTATATTTTTAGTCTGGGGTTGTTTATTTTTCATCTACCTAAATTAAACTCAAAAGTATTTGTAAGATACAAAAAAAAATGTATATAAAGAGCACACAGTGGCGAGAATCTCAAAAACAGTGAACAGTGTTAAAAGTGTTTGTGAAGTGTAAACTAGAAAAAAATTAAATTGTGAAAAATGCCTCCTAAAGCTAGTGGAAAAGCAACCAAAAAGGCCGGCAAAGCCCAAAAGAATATTACCAAGGGTGATAAGAAAGTGAGACGCAAGCGTAAGGAAAGTTATGCCATCTATATCTACAAAGTATTGAAACAAGTACATCCTGATACTGGTATTTCTTCAAAGGCCATGAGTATCATGAACAGTTTTGTTAATGATATTTTTGAACGTATTGCGGCTGAAGCCTCTCGTTTGGCTCAATACAACAAGCGATCAACCATCACTAGTCGGGAAATTCAAACTGCTGTCCGTCTATTGTTGCCCGGTGAGTTGGCTAAGCACGCTGTCAGTGAAGGAACCAAGGCCGTAACCAAATACACTAGCTCCAAGTAAATTATATTTACCAACAACGATAACTGGATTCATCTTCTTTTTATAACAAAAGGCCCTTTTCAGGGCCACAAAATCGATTACAAAAGAGTTTTTATTTGTTCTTAAACATTTATTTTTTTAATTTGTTGAATTTCATATCATGAATTAGTTGCAGTAAATTTTTACAACTGAAACAAGAAACCTTAATTTCTTTCACTTTTAAAAAGCAAATTTTCAAAAATACTCTAGAATTATTTTGGTTTTTTAAATTTTAGAGAACATTTCCAAAAATCATCATCAGCTAAAATAATTTTCGTTTTAAAAATGTTGCCATTTAATTTAAACAAAAAATTTCCATTAAATAATTACTAAATATTCAAAAAATAAGTTGATTATTTACAAAATTTCCAAAAATCATCATCAGTTTAAATCATTTTTTTTTTAATTGTTCATTTAATAAGAAAATTTTCAAAAAATCACCATCAGATTAAATAATTTTTGCTTTAAAAGATTTTTCCCTTTAATTTTATTTAAATAAGAAAATTTAAAAAAAAAATCTCCATCAGTTTAAATAATTTTTGATTTACAAATATTTGCCTTTAATTTAATTTAAATAAAAAAAATTTCAAAACAAAGTTGAAATAAATCATTTCTAATAACTTCAAAATTTTTAAATATTATTCCTTATATGTATAAAAAGTACCTATAATATTTAATTTGACTCAAATAAAATAACAATGCCCAATTTCTTTGCAATAAGCAGAAACTTCAATTTGTCATCACTCATTTACAAAAACAAAATCATGTATGCGCACTCATTTTAATCTTCTACTGAGAACAAAACCCATAAACATGGTTTTGCTCTTGCTTGTGTTTAATAAAAGCGAAAATTGTTTGTATATGCATACACACATACATATATACATATAATTTTGTTTTGTTTCTCTAAAAAATATTGAAATTATTTATAAGTTTTAAATATGAATATATTTTTGGCAAATATTTATTTGGATGCAAGATGCAATTTTTGCCGAAAATCTGAATATTATTTTTGGTGTATATCAAAAATGAATACTTTTCAATTTAAATTCTTGTTTGGTTTAAATTAACCCAATTTTTATAAAATAATTCTTTAATAATATGAAATGTACCTATGTATCGAAAAAGATTATATTGGACAATAATGGGTTAAAAACCAAAAAAAAAATTAACAACCAAGTCCTAATAAAATTTTACTTCAAAAATGTACTATCTCTTTTACAAAATCATTTTGTGGCCCTGAAAAGGGCCGATTTTTTCAATTATCATTTTCCTTAAGCACGTTCTCCACGAATACGTCTGGCCAATTGGATATCTTTTGGCATAATGGTGACACGTTTTGCATGGATAGCACACAAATTCGTATCTTCGAAAAGACCAACCAAATAAGCTTCACTGGCTTCTTGAAGAGCCATAACAGCAGAGCTCTGGAAACGTAAATCTGTTTTGAAATCTTGAGCAATCTCACGAACCAAACGTTGGAATGGCAATTTGCGAATCAACAATTCAGTACTTTTCTGATAACGACGGATTTCACGCAAAGCAACAGTACCGGGACGATAACGATGAGGCTTCTTTACACCGCCAGTAGCTGGGGCACTTTTACGAGCTGCCTTAGTTGCCAATTGTTTACGTGGTGCTTTGCCACCAGTCGATTTACGGGCAGTTTGCTTAGTACGAGCCATTTTCACTTATTATTTTTTGTTCACTTCACTTTTTATTTTCACTAAACACAATCACTGTTAACACACGAATATTTTAGTTCTGGCTCAAAAAGCCGCCTTTTATAGAAAAATCTCTCAACTAAAATTAGAGGGTGAGTGTGAATGTTTGTATTTTTTTCTTTGCAAACTCACTCAAAATGGAAAAGTATCTAAAAGAAAAGAATATGTGTTTGTAAGTGTATGTGTATATCTTTCTTATACTAAATATATTATATTTTTTTGGTTGAAATTTGTATAAATACCGGTGGTTTCCCCTACAAAAATTATTAGTTCTTGTTTAACATTTGTGAAGTGTGTTTAAAGTGAAAAATAGTGAATAAAAAATGACTGGTCGTGGTAAAGGTGGCAAAGGCTTGGGAAAAGGTGGTGCTAAACGTCATCGTAAAGTGTTGCGTGATAATATCCAAGGTATTACAAAGCCAGCTATTAGACGTTTGGCTCGTCGTGGTGGTGTAAAACGTATCTCTGGTTTGATTTACGAAGAAACTCGTGGAGTCTTGAAAGTATTTTTGGAAAATGTTATCCGTGATGCTGTCACCTACACTGAACACGCCAAGAGGAAAACAGTCACCGCTATGGATGTTGTATATGCTTTGAAGAGGCAAGGTCGTACTTTGTACGGTTTCGGCGGTTAAACAACTTTTACTTTGCGGACGGACAAAAAAATATTTACGATTTTAAAATTACAAAACCAATCGGTCCTTTTCAGGACCACAAAACATTTTTTAAAAAGAGTTCATTTTTACAAACAATTTTCTTTTCCACTTGTATTAGTTCAATAATGAAAATTAATTTTTTAACAAAAGCCGATTATTTCTAAATTGATATAAAATGCTTATAAAAAAATAATTTAATATATTTTCAACAATAAAAACAAGTATTTTTTCAATTAATTTCATAATGAATATTTATTTTTTTTTTAATTTTATAAAAAAAAGTCTAGAATTTTTAAAAATTTATTAAAATAAAACAAAAATATGTTTAGGGGAAAATTAAATAAAAGTACAAGATTTTTATTTCTAAATAGAAAAATTAATTTTTGAAACATTTGCTTTTTGAAAGTAAATTTTAGAAAAATTTGCTTCTTTAACTATATTTTTGCAAAAATTTCTTTTTTAAAGAAAATTTTAGAAAAATTTGCTTCTTTAACTATATTTTTGCAAAATTAGCTTTTTCAAAGTAAATTTTAGAAAAATTTGCTTCTTTAAATAAATTTTTGCAAAATTTGCTTTTTTAAAGCAAATTTTAGATATATTTGCTTCTTTAAGTAAATTTTTGCAAAATTGGCTTTTTTAAAGTAAAATTTAGAAAAATTAGCTTTTTTAACTAAATTTTTTGCAGAATTTGCTTCTTTAACTAAATTTTTGCAAAATTTGCTTTTTTAAAGTAAATTTAAGAAAAATTTGCTTCTTTAAGTAAATTTTAGAAAATTTTGCTTCTTTAGCTAAATGTTAGCAAAATTTGCTTGTTTAAAAACAATGAAATTTTTCTTTTATATTAATTTTTATAATAATTTTCATATTTTTATGAATCAATGACGAAACTAAAAACAAGCCAGTATCAATAGTATCTAATAGTTATATTGTCGATAAAACTAATTATTTCAATGTGCAACCCTTGAAAATATCTATATATAAAAACCAATTCTATGTCATATTTGTCGCCTAAACTTATTATTTCACAAAAATACCCTTGATAACTGTAGGGTAAGAAGAAAGAAAGAATTTAAGTAATGCAGGCACCAACAAGAATAACATCATACATATTTGCTTTTGTTTTCTTCAAATCAGTAAAATGAGTGTGCGTACATACAAACGTATGTATGTATATGCATGGCTATTTTGTTTGTGTAAAAGGGATGATTACTTTAAGGCAGATGCTTATACATATATCAAGAAATTTTACACAGGGTATTTAGTTAAGAACAACTGAAAATTAATTTACACACACTTTTTTTAATACGAAATGCAACCAAACGAAATGAATACTAATAGTAATAATAAAAACAACTTTTAATACTTTACCCTGTTCAGATTTGTATATTCAGAAATCGCTTGGGGGTAAAAAGAAACATTTTCTTTTATTTGTGTCTCACTTGAAAGTAATAAAAAGAAAAAATGCCATTTTAAAAGATAAATTCAAAAACAATGATAATTTAAACGTAATTACCCATAAAAATATTACTTTTAAGTCTGATACTGGAAAATGAAATAATCTTATATTTAATATTTTTTGTATTTTTATAATTTTTTATATATATATATATTAAAGTTTATAAAACGAATATAGAAAACACAAGTTTTCCCATACAAATCGACAAATTTTTCAATGAAAACTAGTTTGAAAACTTATAAAATATTAAAATGTTTACCAACACTTCGAAAATGTAGTTTTGAGATTTGCTAAAGGTTTTGTGATTTACTAAAACGTATTAATATTGGGTATTTTGACACAAATTGAAAAAAGTGTTTGCCTGAAAAATCAATAAATACCAGGAAATTAAAATGTGAATAGTGGGGTTTTTGAAGTGGGTTTCGTTATTAAAAAATCCTCAAAATTGTTAATGTGAATAGGCTATTACTATAGAACAAAAATAATACCTTATAAAAGGAATTTTGTTTTACAATATAACAAAAATATTCTAACTGTACTAAAACTGGTAATTGAATAAAATATACATACAAATTTGTTTGTATACACACGAAACACAATTCTTGTTGTACAAAAACAATAACAACATCTACACTTCGTCATCAGCAGTTGGTTTTGTTATTTTTTTTAGAAGAAGACAAAACAAAAACCAGTTTTAGCATAAGTTTAAGAAAACATTAAGAAATTTTGTTTGTGAAAATTAAAAGAGGACAAAATATATTAAAATTCAAGAGTAAGTACGAAAAATTAAATAGTTTAAATCAAATTGAAAATGTTGTATATTTGTGTAGTAATAATTATTTGTTTGTTAAATAAAAATATTTCTCTTTTTGAAAATGAATTTGTCGTCCTGAAAAGGACGGATTGGTTCTTTTTTTGTTTTTCGATGATGATGAGATTGTATCCGGTCGGTATAAAATTGATATTTCCAAATAATTTAGGCCTTCTTTTCTGTTTTCTTAGGCAAAAGTACAGCTTGAATGTTTGGTAAAACACCACCTTGAGCAATAGTTACACCAGACAATAATTTGTTTAATTCTTCGTCATTGCGGATGGCCAATTGTAAATGACGAGGAATAATTCTGGTCTTCTTGTTATCACGAGCAGCATTACCAGCCAATTCAAGAACTTCAGCAGCCAAATATTCCATAACGGCAGCTAAGTATACAGGAGCACCGGCACCAACACGCTCAGCGTAATTTCCTTTACGCAACAAACGATGAATACGACCAACGGGAAATTGTAAGCCAGCACGGGTTGAGCGGGACTTTGACTTGTTTTTAACTTTTCCACCTTTACCACGACCAGACATTTTGATTCACTTTTTATTTTTTAAACACTTCACAATATCACTGAATAAACGAAACTGTTGTCGTTTCGGCCTAAGTAAACGAGTATTTATACTTTTTGTATATATTTTTTGAGTATATTTTTAGTCTGGGGTTGTTTATTTTTCATCTACCTAAATTAAACTCAAAAGTATTTGTAAGATACAAAAAAAAATGTATATAAAGAGCACACAGTGGCGAGAATCTCAAAAACAGTGAACAGTGTTAAAAGTGTTTGTGAAGTGTAAACTAGAAAAAAATTAAATTGTGAAAAATGCCTCCTAAAGCTAGTGGAAAAGCAACCAAAAAGGCCGGCAAAGCCCAAAAGAATATTACCAAGGGTGATAAGAAAGTGAGACGCAAGCGTAAGGAAAGTTATGCCATCTATATCTACAAAGTATTGAAACAAGTACATCCTGATACTGGTATTTCTTCAAAGGCCATGAGTATCATGAACAGTTTTGTTAATGATATTTTTGAACGTATTGCGGCTGAAGCCTCTCGTTTGGCTCAATACAACAAGCGATCAACCATCACTAGTCGGGAAATTCAAACTGCTGTCCGTCTATTGTTGCCCGGTGAGTTGGCTAAGCACGCTGTCAGTGAAGGAACCAAGGCCGTAACCAAATACACTAGCTCCAAGTAAATTATATTTACCAACAACGATAACTGGATTCATCTTCTTTTTATAACAAAAGGCCCTTTTCAGGGCCACAAAATCGATTACAAAAGAGTTTTTATTTGTTCTTAAACATTTATTTTTTTAATTTGTTGAATTTCATATCATGAATTAGTTGCAGTAAATTTTTACAACTGAAACAAGAAACCTTAATTTCTTTCACTTTTAAAAAGCAAATTTTCAAAAATACTCTAGAATTATTTTGGTTTTTTAAATTTTAGAGAACATTTCCAAAAATCATCATCAGCTAAAATAATTTTCGTTTTAAAAATGTTGCCATTTAATTTAAACAAAAAATTTCCATTAAATAATTACTAAATATTCAAAAAATAAGTTGATTATTTACAAAATTTCCAAAAATCATCATCAGTTTAAATCATTTTTTTTTTAATTGTTCATTTAATAAGAAAATTTTCAAAAAATCACCATCAGATTAAATAATTTTTGCTTTAAAAGATTTTTCCCTTTAATTTTATTTAAATAAGAAAATTTAAAAAAAAAATCTCCATCAGTTTAAATAATTTTTGATTTACAAATATTTGCCTTTAATTTAATTTAAATAAAAACAAGTAAGAGTGGTATATTCGGCTTTGCCGAATCTTGGATACCCTTCACCAATGGTGTTCCAAAAGTACTTAATGTAATTCGTAGCAATATTTGGTTATACTAGTATTATATGCAAAGAGTCTTTAAAATTAAGAGTCGGAAAACGAAAACCTTTTGGGTGGCGTCATCATCTAGAATAGTTATGCACCCAAAGGTTAGGTTGGACAGGTGGCTGATATCTAGGGAAGCTTCACTTGGGTTCTAAAGTGGTCCATTTGTGAAAGATAATGATTACTAGACTACAAGTAGAGAATGCATATTTAAGCCAGCCAGTAGCTTCGAAAAAAAATAGACACATATTTTACGAACATTTAATAAAGTTCGATAGACCAGATAAACCATGCAGAAAAGATGCTTCAAAATGTAGATGCCCTTAGATTTGCAATAGCACATCGATTTGATAAAGTTTAAGTATTCTGACATGCAACCCAAAAACGCTGTGCCCAGTGAGGGTTGTGCACTTTAATTCGTACGAATTATCCAACTAGTAAAAGTTCTTGATTAGTTTTGTAAAACTCTGAAGTTAGCGGACTGATTTAGGTCAAAGCTTTAACAATGATTGTCAATGTATACAAGCCTTAAAATTATAGGGTATACACTCTTAGTTTTAGATACATACGTGAAATATATAGCTTTTGAATGGATGGTTATCAGCTTTGTCGGAAAAGTTTACTTATTAATTTGAAGTTAGTTAATTAATTAAAATGAACACTTCATCAATAATATTTGGGATGTATAGTTCTTTCGATCTGTCCGATGGATGTTTGTAAAGTTTTGCTCTAGTTCTTTGTGCAATTTTAATGTGATTTAATTTATCAGCATTAAATCGATTCCCGGTCGGGTTTATATGGGAGATTTCACTAAATGTGAATAGAGCTCGCCCATTTTCAATATCGAACTTTTCAAGAGATCAGAAATACTTTTGTCAAATGTTGTCCCTCTAGAAAGTTTATTTTAGGCGCTATTGTCCTGAATATCAATATTGTACAACGTCTTTATACTAAATGTCATCATCGTATCTATTATAATTTGTCATTTATTAGCTACTAAGAGATTGCCTTAGGCGAAGTTATACGGGATCAATTGTCAAACGTGAACGGATTTCTCCCAATTGCAATTAAAAAATTTAAATTTTTGTTGATATGTGAGATACTTACATACATATGTAGGTTTTGAACGGATAGCATTTTTGTACTTCCTAGGAAGATTACCTATAATTTGATATATAATACATTCTCAAATGTTATCATAATGTTCAAAAGTCAGACACAAAATTAAGATAAATGCAGTGTGTCTGTCTGCTAAAACCAGATTTGTGGAGCTCCTGAATTGTCCCACCCTGAATTTCAACATTGTCGATCAAAACACCATCGCTTAACGCTAAATTATATCTACCACAAATTACAGAATGCTTCTGGATTTAGATAATCCCCTGCGAAGGACGCTATTAAACTTCATCAAAATAAACATCTTAGATATCGACAAAACAGGAGCTCCAAAAACTTGACTACAACAGAAAAAAGGACAGACAGGTAGACGGACGGATAAACAAACAGACGGACGGACGGGCAAACAAACAGACGGACGGACTGAGGTCGCGAAATCGATTCTTGTGCCGATTCTGAGTTGATCGGTACAATTTGAATGGTATTCATAATCAGATTTGTGGAGTATATATATCAGATTTTAGAAAATCCTCTGATAAACAACGATGTCAAATTTCATCACAATCGGTCCATAAACACCTGAGATATCGCTGAAACAATACTTACAAAATGTAAACAAAATTTCTTAGACACGTACTTTGGGCAATTTGCTGTACATCAAATGTAGTGTTATGGCGATATCTCAATTGTTTATAGACCGCTTTTGATAAAATTTAATAACGTGCTTGGTGGGGGAATTTCCTAAAATCTTATATAAAATTTATGTAGGTCCGTACTAAAGGAGGATAGTTTTTTCTATTTCTGCATTTAATTTTTTCAACAAACATTCTCTAATGTGTACTTTGGGCAATTTGCGATACATCAAATTCAGTGTTTTGGCGATATCTCAGTTGTTTATGGACCAATTTTGATAAAATTTTACAGAGTGCTTTGGGAAAATATTTCCTACAATCTGATATATAGCATATTATCACATGTACACCAGGAGTATCTTTTTTCTCTTGTTATTTAAAAGTGTGTTTCAATCAAAAATTTTCAAATTTTCGTCTAATTTTTGGTATTTTTTCGATATTTTCGGTGTTTATAAACCGATTTTAATGAAATTTAATAGCGTTCATTGCGGGAGAATTTCCTAAAATCTGATATATAATTTATGTAAGTCCATCCTCCAGGGGCTTCAGAAACTTGATTTCAACAGACAGACAGACAGACGGACGGACAGACAGACAGACAGACAGACGGACATCGCTTAATCGATTCTCCTCCCGATTCTGAGTCGATCGGTATAATTTTTATGGGGTCTACGATCACTAATAAAAAATTACAAACGGAATCACAAACTTATAATACCCTTTCACCTATTGGTGAAGGGTATAAAAATTTCAAAACAAAGTTGAAATAAATCATTTCTAATAACTTCAAAATTTTTAAATATTATTCCTTATATGTATAAAAAGTACCTATAATATTTAATTTGACTCAAATAAAATAACAATGCCCAATTTCTTTGCAATAAGCAGAAACTTCAATTTGTCATCACTCATTTACAAAAACAAAATCATGTATGCGCACTCATTTTAATCTTCTACTGAGAACAAAACCCATAAACATGGTTTTGCTCTTGCTTGTGTTTAATAAAAGCGAAAATTGTTTGTATATGCATACACACATACATATATACATATAATTTTGTTTTGTTTCTCTAAAAAATATTGAAATTATTTATAAGTTTTAAATATGAATATATTTTTGGCAAATATTTATTTGGATGCAAGATGCAATTTTTGCCGAAAATCTGAATATTATTTTTGGTGTATATCAAAAATGAATACTTTTCAATTTAAATTCTTGTTTGGTTTAAATTAACCCAATTTTTATAAAATAATTCTTTAATAATATGAAATGTACCTATGTATCGAAAAAGATTATATTGGACAATAATGGGTTAAAAACCAAAAAAAAAATTAACAACCAAGTCCTAATAAAATTTTACTTCAAAAATGTACTATCTCTTTTACAAAATCATTTTGTGGCCCTGAAAAGGGCCGATTTTTTCAATTATCATTTTCCTTAAGCACGTTCTCCACGAATACGTCTGGCCAATTGGATATCTTTTGGCATAATGGTGACACGTTTTGCATGGATAGCACACAAATTCGTATCTTCGAAAAGACCAACCAAATAAGCTTCACTGGCTTCTTGAAGAGCCATAACAGCAGAGCTCTGGAAACGTAAATCTGTTTTGAAATCTTGAGCAATCTCACGAACCAAACGTTGGAATGGCAATTTGCGAATCAACAATTCAGTACTTTTCTGATAACGACGGATTTCACGCAAAGCAACAGTACCGGGACGATAACGATGAGGCTTCTTTACACCGCCAGTAGCTGGGGCACTTTTACGAGCTGCCTTAGTTGCCAATTGTTTACGTGGTGCTTTGCCACCAGTCGATTTACGGGCAGTTTGCTTAGTACGAGCCATTTTCACTTATTATTTTTTGTTCACTTCACTTTTTATTTTCACTAAACACAATCACTGTTAACACACGAATATTTTAGTTCTGGCTCAAAAAGCCGCCTTTTATAGAAAAATCTCTCAACTAAAATTAGAGGGTGAGTGTGAATGTTTGTATTTTTTTCTTTGCAAACTCACTCAAAATGGAAAAGTATCTAAAAGAAAAGAATATGTGTTTGTAAGTGTATGTGTATATCTTTCTTATACTAATTATATTATATTTTTTTGGTTGAAATTTGTATAAATACCGGTGGTTTCCCCTACAAAAATTAGGAGTCTTGTGTTAGCAGTGGTTGTGATAACATCGTTAGCGGAAGAATATATTTTAATAGTGAATTAAAAACTCTCTACCTGGAGGTTTGATACCTAAATTTAAAAGTGCATGAACATTTAAAAAAATAAAGTGAAAAAGACATTTAAAAAATAGAAGTTGTGCTTTAAAATAACATTCGGGGTTTTTATTCCCCTTGAATATATTTAAAAAGTGTAAAGATGGAGGAAGATAGAAATCTGAACCCAAAAAAGAGACCAAGAATGGTCACATCATTAGAAGAACTGAACAAAATAATAAGTTCAAAAAATGCAGAAATTAATCTGCTCAAGCAACAATTTTTAATGCTAAAGCAAAATTATGATGAGCTGATGAAAAGAATGGATACAAACAATAAATCCGATGAAGCTTCGAGTGAAGAAGAAGAAGAAATGGTTGAAGATACCTACGTTAATGAGAAGGAAGAATTGCCTACAACTTCCAGCCAGGCTAATGCCGTAGCTGGCTCAACAATACATAAGGATGCCTTGAATAAATGTTGGGTCCAAAATACTGAAGGAAGAAAATCGAGTGCAGGTGCTACTAAAACAAATGCAGGTGCTGTTAAAAAAGATGCAAAAACTGAAGGTGCTAAAACAAACGCAGGTGCTGCAAAAAAAGATCCAAGTAAGGTAGATATAAGAAACAAACATATTCCTATTATAACTACCTACAACATAAATGTTAGAGATACAATATGTAGTATTGACGCTTTGCTAGGTCATAAAAACTATAACGTTAAAATTCTTGGTAATAATGTGGTAAATATAGGAGTCTGCACCTTAGAGGACTTTTCAAAAGTTAAGAGCCATTTAGGTCAACAGAAGGTAGAGTTTTATACGTACACCCCTAAAGGTATGCGTCCTTTTACGATTGTAATTGAGGGACTTCCCAATTCATTTGAGCAACTAGAATTATCTGACTACCTGAATAGTCTTCAAATTACTATTAACATAGTAGGTATATCTAAACTAGGCGGCGATAAATGGGTCGTTAGAATATCAAAAGACTCTGACATAAAGCAGGTCTATAATATTAAATATATTTTGCGTTGTAAAGTTACAATAAGAAAGTATATAAAAAAGGGAATAACGCAATGTTTTAATTGTCAGCGCTATGGCCATGTAGCAACGAATTGTTCCATGCCATACCGTTGTGTCAAATGTGGAGAGTCTCATGGCCCGGGTAATTGTAAAATACCTCCTAAGTCTCTAAACACTGAGGAATCCTTGGTCAAGGATAGCCTTTCAGGAGTAGTTAGGACACAGGTTGGCTTGCCAACAAAATGTGTGAATTGTCAAATTGAAGGGCACGTAGCAAGTTCTAAAGATTGTCCAAAAAGGAAAGAACTTTTGAGAAAACTAAGTGAAAAAAAGCTGGCAGAAACAAATAAAAATTCTTCTGTCAAATACCAAATATCAACTCCATCAAATGTAGTTAAAGGATTATCGTATGCTGCGGCTGCTGCGTCCTCTTCGAATAGACAACGATCGGCCCCTCAGGCTACAACTAATGGATCTTCAAATTCCATGATAAGTGTTGAGTCCGCCATGGCAGAATTTAATAATATTGAAAAAGATTGTAGACGATACTTTGGGGGAGGTCTATTCCAATGCCTTGAAAAAGTAGGAACTTTTGCAAAGGGATATAGTAAGTTAGGTTCAGAGGGGGAGAAAAAGAGTGCTTTATTTGGCATGTTAATGACACTAGGACATCATGGCTGACTTTATAAAAACCATTTTTATCAATGTTAACTCTATTGTTTCCAAACATAGAAGACATTATTTGAATTTATTTTTAAAACAACATAAGCCGGAGATATTATTGATGGCTGAGCATGGTCTTAGCTCTCGCCATAGATTAAGCATTGATGGGTATATAGTATTTCGACGTGACAGGATCAGTGGACGACGTGGGGGCACAGCCGTACTAGTTAAAGATCATATTCAATGTGAGGAAATAGTTCTCAATACTGGCAATATAGAGAACACTACTGTACGTATTAGGAAAGCAAATGGCAGAGACATTATTGCAATTGCCATGTATCTTCGACCAAGTGAGAACTTTTCTGAAAATTATTTAGATTCAGTACAGCAACTAGCGCAAAATTATAGTGTAGTTGTAGGTGGTGACCTCAACGCAAGACATCCCTATTGGGGCGATCCATACACTAATGTAAGTGGACGTAATCTTAGAGAATTTTTGCTGGCAAGTCCTGACTTTGACATTCGACCAACTGCCGGACCAACAAGAATAAACAGGGGAATATCATCACATATCGACATAATAGTGACTACAGTTGACATTATACCGACTACATTTAATGGGCTTCGGACCTTAGAATATGAATCAGATCATAAGGCTGTGGAATTATCCTTTTCTACTGATGAACTTGTATTACGAGAGCAAACAACAAGATATAATTACGAAAAAATAAATAAACGAACGTTTAATAATAGATTATCAGCAAATCTTGCTAATATTAGTTTACCAGTAGACATGAATGTTAATGAGGTTGAAATTGATCAATGCATTGAAGTAATGGATAGAGCATTTATTGACGCTATTGAATATTCAGTACCAAAAATAAAGGTATGTGACAGGGGACTCTTAACACTTCCTTCTCACATTCTAAATTTTATACAAGCTAAAAAAAGACTTAGGCGAATATTATATAGATGCGGTGAGCCAGGAAGGTGCAATATTCTAAAAGCCGAAATTAAGAACCTGGATAAAATAATTCAGGGAGCCATCGCAGTTTTTGAAAGAGAATACTGGGAAAATTACTTCAAGAAAATAAAAATTAATAATAAAACATTTAGAAAGGTAAAATCAGCAGCTGGACTCAATGCACGACCTAGGGTTCAGACTTTAATTGCCACCAATGGTGAACTAGTTTCTGACGATAGTGGAAAAGCTAACTTATTAGCCAATACGCTATTTCAGACATCACCTATGGGCCAGCAAAATTCAATTGAAGACGAAGTAAGAAATACTATTCTAACTCTTGACAGAATCACACCTATGACAGTATTCTGCGAAACTAGGACAGCTGACCAACGTACAGTTTCTAATAGAAATATTGAGGAGTTAAATTTTGTTGACTCAGAATATATAGGCAATGCCCTTAAAAGGAGATCAAATAAAAGATCTAGTGGTCTCGATGGTATACCAGATTTCGTTCTAAGAAAAACTGATTCCGTCACATGGAGATTTCTATCAATACTTCTCAATCACTGTTTAAATATTGGCTATTTCCCAAAAGCATGGAAAGCTGCACTAGTTGTCCCTATACTTAAGCCCAGAACAGACCCATCCATTGGCTCTAACTACAGACCAATATCTCTGCTATCAGCTTTTGGTAAACTTCTAGAATACATTATTCTGGCAAAGATAAACGAAGTCCTAGTGGACAAAAACATCCTAAGAGAATTCCAATTCGGATTTAGAAATGGTCTTTCTACATCACATGCGTTAATGGTGCTCACGGATTATGTTTCCAAAGGACTAAATAACAAGAAGCCAACAATAGCGGTTAGTTTGGATTTTGCCAAAGCGTTTGACACGGTTTGGCAAGACGGAATTATATATAAACTTCACAGTATGGGATTTGGTTTAGGTATCAGCAGAATGGTGGCAAGTTTCCTAGATTCCCGTACATATAAAGTACGGGTTGGAAGTAATCTTTCTGACGAAAATTCAATTACAGCAGGAGTTCCGCAAGGTTCACTGTTAGGCCCAGTACTATATAACATATATGTCTCTGATGTACCCCAACCTCCAGAAGGTGACCTTTTATTAATATATGCAGACGATATGCTTATTGCTTCATCAGGTGCAAGAGCTAGGACTGTTAATAGTCGTATTAATTGTTACCTAGCTACATTAAAAAATTACTTTGATAAATGGAAGATTAAATTAAACGTGAACAAAACAAGTGCCATTATGTTTAAGGGAATTAGGAAACATATTTATAAAAATTGCAGGACATATATTCCTTCTTTGTCAATGGGCGGTGAAATTATTACAACTTCGGATCGGATAAGATACTTAGGCGTAACATTTCACGAAAAGTTTGAATACTATCGTCATATAGATGACATTCTTGTTAAAGCCAAAAAAATATACTCTGCTTACCAATGTGTGCTAAGAAAGAAAGCAGGTCTGGACCTGAAGATACGACTTCTTCTGTATCGACAGATCATAAGACCTATTGTTTCCTATGCCTTTTCAGCTTGGTTTGGTATTTCCTCATCCCAGATGGAAAGGCTTAGGAGATGGGAAAGAAGGGTATTAGTTACATGCCTGGGCCTGAGACCACGACTAGCAGCTGATGGAACTTACCACAATCCCTCATGTCAGTTGATATATGACTCTATTGATTTCCAAAGAATAGATCAGTTTATGATAAAAAACGCTATCAAATTTCTTGAAACTTCAAGAAATCTAGATAATAATCTTATTAGACAATGCTATGACAGAGTTGGTAATCTGGAGGCAGTTCGAAACTCAAGATATCTTTCTCCTGTTGATTTATTGACCCTAAGGGGAGCTGGCCTCCTCTACTCAGGTGAAGATCTCCTATTTTACCACAGAAGAATAAAAACACTCAATATAATTGACACTGTTTATATAACTAGCCAGTAAACTTTAATAAAAATATTTAATATTCTATCCTTTGTAAATATTATCCTTCCTTTATTAAATTTAAGTTATTTTTTGTGTTATTAGTCTTAAGTCTTAGTCATAAGTTTGTTAATAGTATATAAGTAAATGACAATAGTCTCCCTTTTTTTAATCCCTTTTTGGGGAAATAATATAAATGCCTTATACAATGTACAATTGAAGTAGCTAAGCTACATACATAGATATAAGTGGAAAGTCTTGTAGAAATACAATTAGTATGTAAGAAAAAAAAGACAAAATGTTAGCTCTTAAGATTAATCATAAGAACTTTTATATGAATTTTTGGGATTAAATAAAAATCAAATCAAAAAAAAAAAAAACCTACAAAAATTATTAGTTCTTGTTTAACATTTGTGAAGTGTGTTTAAAGTGAAAAATAGTGAATAAAAAATGACTGGTCGTGGTAAAGGTGGCAAAGGCTTGGGAAAAGGTGGTGCTAAACGTCATCGTAAAGTGTTGCGTGATAATATCCAAGGTATTACAAAGCCAGCTATTAGACGTTTGGCTCGTCGTGGTGGTGTAAAACGTATCTCTGGTTTGATTTACGAAGAAACTCGTGGAGTCTTGAAAGTATTTTTGGAAAATGTTATCCGTGATGCTGTCACCTACACTGAACACGCCAAGAGGAAAACAGTCACCGCTATGGATGTTGTGTATGCTTTGAAGAGACAAGGTCGTACTTTGTACGGTTTCGGCGGTTAAACAACTTTTACTTTGCGGACGGACAAAAAAATATTTACGATTTTAAAATTACAAAACCAATCGGTCCTTTTCAGGACCACAAAACATTTTTTAAAAAGAGTTCATTTTTACAAACAATTTTCTTTTCCACTTGTATTAGTTCAATAATGAAAATAAATTTTTTAACAAAAGCCGATTATTTCTAAATTGATATAAAATGCTTATAAAAAAATAATTTAATATATTTTCAACAATAAAAACAAGTATTTTTTCAATTAATTTCATAATGAATATTTATTTTTTTTTTAATTTTATAAAAAAAAGTCTAGAATTTTTAAAAATTTATTAAAATAAAACAAAAATATGTTTAGGGGAAAATTAAATAAAAGTACAAGATTTTTATTTCTAAATAGAAAAATTAATTTTTGAAACATTTGCTTTTTGAAAGTAAATTTTAGAAAAATTTGCTTCTTTAACTATATTTTTGCAAAAATTTCTTTTTTAAAGAAAATTTTAGAAAAATTTGCTTCTTTAACTATATTTTTGCAAAATTAGCTTTTTCAAAGTAAATTTTAGAAAAATTTGCTTCTTTAAATAAATTTTTGCAAAATTTGCTTTTTTAAAGCAAATTTTAGATATATTTGCTTCTTTAAGTAAATTTTTGCAAAATTGGCTTTTTTAAAGTAAAATTTAGAAAAATTAGCTTTTTTAACTAAATTTTTTGCAGAATTTGCTTCTTTAACTAAATTTTTGCAAAATTTGCTTTTTTAAAGTAAATTTAAGAAAAATTTGCTTCTTTAAGTAAATTTTAGAAAATTTTGCTTCTTTAGCTAAATGTTAGCAAAATTTGCTTGTTTAAAAACAATGAAATTTTTCTTTTATATTAATTTTTATAATAATTTTCATATTTTTATGAATCAATGACGAAACTAAAAACAAGCCAGTATCAATAGTATCTAATAGTTATATTGTCGATAAAACTAATTATTTCAATGTGCAACCCTTGAAAATATCTATATATAAAAACCAATTCTATGTCATATTTGTCGCCTAAACTTATTATTTCACAAAAATACCCTTGATAACTGTAGGGTAAGAAGAAAGAAAGAATTTAAGTAATGCAGGCACCAACAAGAATAACATCATACATATTTGCTTTTGTTTTCTTCAAATCAGTAAAATGAGTGTGCGTACATACAAACGTATGTATGTATATGCATGGCTATTTTGTTTGTGTAAAAGGGATGATTACTTTAAGGCAGATGCTTATACATATATCAAGAAATTTTACACAGGGTATTTAGTTAAGAACAACTGAAAATTAATTTACACACACTTTTTTTAATACGAAATGCAACCAAACGAAATGAATACTAATAGTAATAATAAAAACAACTTTTAATACTTTACCCTGTTCAGATTTGTATATTCAGAAATCGCTTGGGGGTAAAAAGAAACATTTTCTTTTATTTGTGTCTCACTTGAAAGTAATAAAAAGAAAAAATGCCATTTTAAAAGATAAATTCAAAAACAATGATAATTTAAACGTAATTACCCATAAAAATATTACTTTTAAGTCTGATACTGGAAAATGAAATAATCTTATATTTAATATTTTTTGTATTTTTATAATTTTTTATATATATATATATTAAAGTTTATAAAACGAATATAGAAAACACAAGTTTTCCCATACAAATCGACAAATTTTTCAATGAAAACTAGTTTGAAAACTTATAAAATATTAAAATGTTTACCAACACTTCGAAAATGTAGTTTTGAGATTTGCTAAAGGTTTTGTGATTTACTAAAACGTATTAATATTGGGTATTTTGACACAAATTGAAAAAAGTGTTTGCCTGAAAAATCAATAAATACCAGGAAATTAAAATGTGAATAGTGGGGTTTTTGAAGTGGGTTTCGTTATTAAAAAATCCTCAAAATTGTTAATGTGAATAGGCTATTACTATAGAACAAAAATAATACCTTATAAAAGGAATTTTGTTTTACAATATAACAAAAATATTCTAACTGTACTAAAACTGGTAATTGAATAAAATATACATACAAATTTGTTTGTATACACACGAAACACAATTCTTGTTGTACAAAAACAATAACAACATCTACACTTCGTCATCAGCAGTTGGTTTTGTTATTTTTTTTAGAAGAAGACAAAACAAAAACCAGTTTTAGCATAAGTTTAAGAAAACATTAAGAAATTTTGTTTGTGAAAATTAAAAGAGGACAAAATATATTAAAATTCAAGAGTAAGTACGAAAAATTAAATAGTTTAAATCAAATTGAAAATGTTGTATATTTGTGTAGTAATAATTATTTGTTTGTTAAATAAAAATATTTCTCTTTTTGAAAATGAATTTGTCGTCCTGAAAAGGACGGATTGGTTCTTTTTTTGTTTTTCGATGATGATGAGATTGTATCCGGTCGGTATAAAATTGATATTTCCAAATAATTTAGGCCTTCTTTTCTGTTTTCTTAGGCAAAAGTACAGCTTGAATGTTTGGTAAAACACCACCTTGAGCAATAGTTACACCAGACAATAATTTGTTTAATTCTTCGTCATTGCGGATGGCCAATTGTAAATGACGAGGAATAATTCTGGTCTTCTTGTTATCACGAGCAGCATTACCAGCCAATTCAAGAACTTCAGCAGCCAAATATTCCATAACGGCAGCTAAGTATACAGGAGCACCGGCACCAACACGCTCAGCGTAATTTCCTTTACGCAACAAACGATGAATACGACCAACGGGAAATTGTAAGCCAGCACGGGTTGAGCGGGACTTTGACTTGTTTTTAACTTTTCCACCTTTACCACGACCAGACATTTTGATTCACTTTTTATTTTTTAAACACTTCACAATATCACTGAATAAACGAAACTGTTGTCGTTTCGGCCTAAGTAAACGAGTATTTATACTTTTTGTATATATTTTTTGAGTATATTTTTAGTCTGGGGTTGTTTATTTTTCATCTACCTAAATTAAACTCAAAAGTATTTGTAAGATACAAAAAAAAATGTATATAAAGAGCACACAGTGGCGAGAATCTCAAAAACAGTGAACAGTGTTAAAAGTGTTTGTGAAGTGTAAACTAGAAAAAAATTAAATTGTGAAAAATGCCTCCTAAAGCTAGTGGAAAAGCAACCAAAAAGGCCGGCAAAGCCCAAAAGAATATTACCAAGGGTGATAAGAAAGTGAGACGCAAGCGTAAGGAAAGTTATGCCATCTATATCTACAAAGTATTGAAACAAGTACATCCTGATACTGGTATTTCTTCAAAGGCCATGAGTATCATGAACAGTTTTGTTAATGATATTTTTGAACGTATTGCGGCTGAAGCCTCTCGTTTGGCTCAATACAACAAGCGATCAACCATCACTAGTCGGGAAATTCAAACTGCTGTCCGTCTATTGTTGCCCGGTGAGTTGGCTAAGCACGCTGTCAGTGAAGGAACCAAGGCCGTAACCAAATACACTAGCTCCAAGTAAATTATATTTACCAACAACGATAACTGGATTCATCTTCTTTTTATAACAAAAGGCCCTTTTCAGGGCCACAAAATCGATTACAAAAGAGTTTTTATTTGTTCTTAAACATTTATTTTTTTAATTTGTTGAATTTCATATCATGAATTAGTTGCAGTAAATTTTTACAACTGAAACAAGAAACCTTAATTTCTTTCACTTTTAAAAAGCAAATTTTCAAAAATACTCTAGAATTATTTTGGTTTTTTAAATTTTAGAGAACATTTCCAAAAATCATCATCAGCTAAAATAATTTTCGTTTTAAAAATGTTGCCATTTAATTTAAACAAAAAATTTCCATTAAATAATTACTAAATATTCAAAAAATAAGTTGATTATTTACAAAATTTCCAAAAATCATCATCAGTTTAAATCATTTTTTTTTTAATTGTTCATTTAATAAGAAAATTTTCAAAAAATCACCATCAGATTAAATAATTTTTGCTTTAAAAGATTTTTCCCTTTAATTTTATTTAAATAAGAAAATTTAAAAAAAAAATCTCCATCAGTTTAAATAATTTTTGATTTACAAATATTTGCCTTTAATTTAATTTAAATAAAAAAAATTTCAAAACAAAGTTGAAATAAATCATTTCTAATAACTTCAAAATTTTTAAATATTATTCCTTATATGTATAAAAAGTACCTATAATATTTAATTTGACTCAAATAAAATAACAATGCCCAATTTCTTTGCAATAAGCAGAAACTTCAATTTGTCATCACTCATTTACAAAAACAAAATCATGTATGCGCACTCATTTTAATCTTCTACTGAGAACAAAACCCATAAACATGGTTTTGCTCTTGCTTGTGTTTAATAAAAGCGAAAATTGTTTGTATATGCATACACACATACATATATACATATAATTTTGTTTTGTTTCTCTAAAAAATATTGAAATTATTTATAAGTTTTAAATATGAATATATTTTTGGCAAATATTTATTTGGATGCAAGATGCAATTTTTGCCGAAAATCTGAATATTATTTTTGGTGTATATCAAAAATGAATACTTTTCAATTTAAATTCTTGTTTGGTTTAAATTAACCCAATTTTTATAAAATAATTCTTTAATATGAAATGTACCTATGTATCGAAAAAGATTATATTGGACAATAATGGGTTAAAAACCAAAAAAAAAATTAACAACCAAGTCCTAATAAAATTTTACTTCAAAAATGTACTATCTCTTTTACAAAATCATTTTGTGGCCCTGAAAAGGGCCGATTTTTTCAATTATCATTTTCCTTAAGCACGTTCTCCACGAATACGTCTGGCCAATTGGATATCTTTTGGCATAATGGTGACACGTTTTGCATGGATAGCACACAAATTCGTATCTTCGAAAAGACCAACCAAATAAGCTTCACTGGCTTCTTGAAGAGCCATAACAGCAGAGCTCTGGAAACGTAAATCTGTTTTGAAATCTTGAGCAATCTCACGAACCAAACGTTGGAATGGCAATTTGCGAATCAACAATTCAGTACTTTTCTGATAACGACGGATTTCACGCAAAGCAACAGTACCGGGACGATAACGATGAGGCTTCTTTACACCGCCAGTAGCTGGGGCACTTTTACGAGCTGCCTTAGTTGCCAATTGTTTACGTGGTGCTTTGCCACCAGTCGATTTACGGGCAGTTTGCTTAGTACGAGCCATTTTCACTTATTATTTTTTGTTCACTTCACTTTTTATTTTCACTAAACACAATCACTGTTAACACACGAATATTTTAGTTCTGGCTCAAAAAGCCGCCTTTTATAGAAAAATCTCTCAACTAAAATTAGAGGGTGAGTGTGAATGTTTGTATTTTTTTCTTTGCAAACTCACTCAAAATGGAAAAGTATCTAAAAGAAAAGAATATGTGTTTGTAAGTGTATGTGTATATCTTTCTTATACTAAATATATTATATTTTTTTGGTTGAAATTTGTATAAATACCGGTGGTTTCCCCTACAAAAATTATTAGTTCTTGTTTAACATTTGTGAAGTGTGTTTAAAGTGAAAAATAGTGAATAAAAAATGACTGGTCGTGGTAAAGGTGGCAAAGGCTTGGGAAAAGGTGGTGCTAAACGTCATCGTAAAGTGTTGCGTGATAATATCCAAGGTATTACAAAGCCAGCTATTAGACGTTTGGCTCGTCGTGGTGGTGTAAAACGTATCTCTGGTTTGATTTACGAAGAAACTCGTGGAGTCTTGAAAGTATTTTTGGAAAATGTTATCCGTGATGCTGTCACCTACACTGAACACGCCAAGAGGAAAACAGTCACCGCTATGGATGTTGTATATGCTTTGAAGAGGCAAGGTCGTACTTTGTACGGTTTCGGCGGTTAAACAACTTTTACTTTGCGGACGGACAAAAAAATATTTACGATTTTAAAATTACAAAACCAATCGGTCCTTTTCAGGACCACAAAACATTTTTTAAAAAGAGTTCATTTTTACAAACAATTTTCTTTTCCACTTGTATTAGTTCAATAATGAAAATTAATTTTTTAACAAAAGCCGATTATTTCTAAATTGATATAAAATGCTTATAAAAAAATAATTTAATATATTTTCAACAATAAAAACAAGTATTTTTTCAATTAATTTCATAATGAATATTTATTTTTTTTTAATTTTATAAAAAAAAGTCTAGAATTTTTAAAAATTTATTAAAATAAAACAAAAATATGTTTAGGGGAAAATTAAATAAAAGTACAAGATTTTTATTTCTAAATAGAAAAATTAATTTTTGAAACATTTGCTTTTTGAAAGTAAATTTTAGAAAAATTTGCTTCTTTAACTATATTTTTGCAAAAATTTCTTTTTTAAAGAAAATTTTAGAAAAATTTGCTTCTTTAACTATATTTTTGCAAAATTAGCTTTTTCAAAGTAAATTTTAGAAAAATTTGCTTCTTTAAATAAATTTTTGCAAAATTTGCTTTTTTAAAGCAAATTTTAGATATATTTGCTTCTTTAAGTAAATTTTTGCAAAATTGGCTTTTTTAAAGTAAAATTTAGAAAAATTAGCTTTTTTAACTAAATTTTTTGCAGAATTTGCTTCTTTAACTAAATTTTTGCAAAATTTGCTTTTTTAAAGTAAATTTAAGAAAAATTTGCTTCTTTAAGTAAATTTTAGAAAATTTTGCTTCTTTAGCTAAATGTTAGCAAAATTTGCTTGTTTAAAAACAATGAAATTTTTCTTTTATATTAATTTTTATAATAATTTTCATATTTTTATGAATCAATGACGAAACTAAAAACAAGCCAGTATCAATAGTATCTAATAGTTATATTGTCGATAAAACTAATTATTTCAATGTGCAACCCTTGAAAATATCTATATATAAAAACCAATTCTATGTCATATTTGTCGCCTAAACTTATTATTTCACAAAAATACCCTTGATAACTGTAGGGTAAGAAGAAAGAAAGAATTTAAGTAATGCAGGCACCAACAAGAATAACATCATACATATTTGCTTTTGTTTTCTTCAAATCAGTAAAATGAGTGTGCGTACATACAAACGTATGTATGTATATGCATGGCTATTTTGTTTGTGTAAAAGGGATGATTACTTTAAGGCAGATGCTTATACATATATCAAGAAATTTTACACAGGGTATTTAGTTAAGAACAACTGAAAATTAATTTACACACACTTTTTTTAATACGAAATGCAACCAAACGAAATGAATACTAATAGTAATAATAAAAACAACTTTTAATACTTTACCCTGTTCAGATTTGTATATTCAGAAATCGCTTGGGGGTAAAAAGAAACATTTTCTTTTATTTGTGTCTCACTTGAAAGTAATAAAAAGAAAAAATGCCATTTTAAAAGATAAATTCAAAAACAATGATAATTTAAACGTAATTACCCATAAAAATATTACTTTTAAGTCTGATACTGGAAAATGAAATAATCTTATATTTAATATTTTTTGTATTTTTATAATTTTTTATATATATATATATTAAAGTTTATAAAACGAATATAGAAAACACAAGTTTTCCCATACAAATCGACAAATTTTTCAATGAAAACTAGTTTGAAAACTTATAAAATATTAAAATGTTTACCAACACTTCGAAAATGTAGTTTTGAGATTTGCTAAAGGTTTTGTGATTTACTAAAACGTATTAATATTGGGTATTTTGACACAAATTGAAAAAAGTGTTTGCCTGAAAAATCAATAAATACCAGGAAATTAAAATGTGAATAGTGGGGTTTTTGAAGTGGGTTTCGTTATTAAAAAATCCTCAAAATTGTTAATGTGAATAGGCTATTACTATAGAACAAAAATAATACCTTATAAAAGGAATTTTGTTTTACAATATAACAAAAATATTCTAACTGTACTAAAACTGGTAATTGAATAAAATATACATACAAATTTGTTTGTATACACACGAAACACAATTCTTGTTGTACAAAAACAATAACAACATCTACACTTCGTCATCAGCAGTTGGTTTTGTTATTTTTTTTAGAAGAAGACAAAACAAAAACCAGTTTTAGCATAAGTTTAAGAAAACATTAAGAAATTTTGTTTGTGAAAATTAAAAGAGGACAAAATATATTAAAATTCAAGAGTAAGTACGAAAAATTAAATAGTTTAAATCAAATTGAAAATGTTGTATATTTGTGTAGTAATAATTATTTGTTTGTTAAATAAAAATATTTCTCTTTTTGAAAATGAATTTGTCGTCCTGAAAAGGACGGATTGGTTCTTTTTTTGTTTTTCGATGATGATGAGATTGTATCCGGTCGGTATAAAATTGATATTTCCAAATAATTTAGGCCTTCTTTTCTGTTTTCTTAGGCAAAAGTACAGCTTGAATGTTTGGTAAAACACCACCTTGAGCAATAGTTACACCAGACAATAATTTGTTTAATTCTTCGTCATTGCGGATGGCCAATTGTAAATGACGAGGAATAATTCTGGTCTTCTTGTTATCACGAGCAGCATTACCAGCCAATTCAAGAACTTCAGCAGCCAAATATTCCATAACGGCAGCTAAGTATACAGGAGCACCGGCACCAACACGCTCAGCGTAATTTCCTTTACGCAACAAACGATGAATACGACCAACGGGAAATTGTAAGCCAGCACGGGTTGAGCGGGACTTTGACTTGTTTTTAACTTTTCCACCTTTACCACGACCAGACATTTTGATTCACTTTTTATTTTTTAAACACTTCACAATATCACTGAATAAACGAAACTGTTGTCGTTTCGGCCTAAGTAAACGAGTATTTATACTTTTTGTATATATTTTTTGAGTATATTTTTAGTCTGGGGTTGTTTATTTTTCATCTACCTAAATTAAACTCAAAAGTATTTGTAAGATACAAAAAAAAATGTATATAAAGACCACACAGTGGCGAGAATCTCAAAAACAGTGAACAGTGTTAAAAGTGTTTGTGAAGTGTAAACTAGAAAAAAATTAAATTGTGAAAAATGCCTCCTAAAGCTAGTGGAAAAGCAACCAAAAAGGCCGGCAAAGCCCAAAAGAATATTACCAAGGGTGATAAGAAAGTGAGACGCAAGCGTAAGGAAAGTTATGCCATCTATATCTACAAAGTATTGAAACAAGTACATCCTGATACTGGTATTTCTTCAAAGGCCATGAGTATCATGAACAGTTTTGTTAATGATATTTTTGAACGTATTGCGGCTGAAGCCTCTCGTTTGGCTCAATACAACAAGCGATCAACCATCACTAGTCGGGAAATTCAAACTGCTGTCCGTCTATTGTTGCCCGGTGAGTTGGCTAAGCACGCTGTCAGTGAAGGAACCAAGGCCGTAACCAAATACACTAGCTCCAAGTAAATTATATTTACCAACAACGATAACTGGATTCATCTTCTTTTTATAACAAAAGGCCCTTTTCAGGGCCACAAAATCGATTACAAAAGAGTTTTTATTTGTTCTTAAACATTTATTTTTTTAATTTGTTGAATTTCATATCATGAATTAGTTGCAGTAAATTTTTACAACTGAAACAAGAAACCTTAATTTCTTTCACTTTTAAAAAGCAAATTTTCAAAAATACTCTAGAATTATTTTGGTTTTTTAAATTTTAGAGAACATTTCCAAAAATCATCATCAGCTAAAATAATTTTCGTTTTAAAAATGTTGCCATTTAATTTAAACAAAAAATTTCCATTAAATAATTACTAAATATTCAAAAAATAAGTTGATTATTTACAAAATTTCCAAAAATCATCATCAGTTTAAATCATTTTTTTTTTAATTGTTCATTTAATAAGAAAATTTTCAAAAAATCACCATCAGATTAAATAATTTTTGCTTTAAAAGATTTTTCCCTTTAATTTTATTTAAATAAGAAAATTTAAAAAAAAAATCTCCATCAGTTTAAATAATTTTTGATTTACAAATATTTGCCTTTAATTTAATTTAAATAAAAAAAATTTCAAAACAAAGTTGAAATAAATCATTTCTAATAACTTCAAAATTTTTAAATATTATTCCTTATATGTATAAAAAGTACCTATAATATTTAATTTGACTCAAATAAAATAACAATGCCCAATTTCTTTGCAATAAGCAGAAACTTCAATTTGTCATCACTCATTTACAAAAACAAAATCATGTATGCGCACTCATTTTAATCTTCTACTGAGAACAAAACCCATAAACATGGTTTTGCTCTTGCTTGTGTTTAATAAAAGCGAAAATTGTTTGTATATGCATACACACATACATATATACATATAATTTTGTTTTGTTTCTCTAAAAAATATTGAAATTATTTATAAGTTTTAAATATGAATATATTTTTGGCAAATATTTATTTGGATGCAAGATGCAATTTTTGCCGAAAATCTGAATATTATTTTTGGTGTATATCAAAAATGAATACTTTTCAATTTAAATTCTTGTTTGGTTTAAATTAACCCAATTTTTATAAAATAATTCTTTAATAATATGAAATGTACCTATGTATCGAAAAAGATTATATTGGACAATAATGGGTTAAAAACCAAAAAAAAAATTAACAACCAAGTCCTAATAAAATTTTACTTCAAAAATGTACTATCTCTTTTACAAAATCATTTTGTGGCCCTGAAAAGGGCCGATTTTTTCAATTATCATTTTCCTTAAGCACGTTCTCCACGAATACGTCTGGCCAATTGGATATCTTTTGGCATAATGGTGACACGTTTTGCATGGATAGCACACAAATTCGTATCTTCGAAAAGACCAACCAAATAAGCTTCACTGGCTTCTTGAAGAGCCATAACAGCAGAGCTCTGGAAACGTAAATCTGTTTTGAAATCTTGAGCAATCTCACGAACCAAACGTTGGAATGGCAATTTGCGAATCAACAATTCAGTACTTTTCTGATAACGACGGATTTCACGCAAAGCAACAGTACCGGGACGATAACGATGAGGCTTCTTTACACCGCCAGTAGCTGGGGCACTTTTACGAGCTGCCTTAGTTGCCAATTGTTTACGTGGTGCTTTGCCACCAGTCGATTTACGGGCAGTTTGCTTAGTACGAGCCATTTTCACTTATTATTTTTTGTTCACTTCACTTTTTATTTTCACTAAACACAATCACTGTTAACACACGAATATTTTAGTTCTGGCTCAAAAAGCCGCCTTTTATAGAAAAATCTCTCAACTAAAATTAGAGGGTGAGTGTGAATGTTTGTATTTTTTTCTTTGCAAACTCACTCAAAATGGAAAAGTATCTAAAAGAAAAGAATATGTGTTTGTAAGTGTATGTGTATATCTTTCTTATACTAAATATATTATATTTTTTTGGTTGAAATTTGTATAAATACCGGTGGTTTCCCCTACAAAAATTATTAGTTCTTGTTTAACATTTGTGAAGTGTGTTTAAAGTGAAAAATAGTGAATAAAAAATGACTGGTCGTGGTAAAGGTGGCAAAGGCTTGGGAAAAGGTGGTGCTAAACGTCATCGTAAAGTGTTGCGTGATAATATCCAAGGTATTACAAAGCCAGCTATTAGACGTTTGGCTCGTCGTGGTGGTGTAAAACGTATCTCTGGTTTGATTTACGAAGAAACTCGTGGAGTCTTGAAAGTATTTTTGGAAAATGTTATCCGTGATGCTGTCACCTACACTGAACACGCCAAGAGGAAAACAGTCACCGCTATGGATGTTGTATATGCTTTGAAGAGGCAAGGTCGTACTTTGTACGGTTTCGGCGGTTAAACAACTTTTACTTTGCGGACGGACAAAAAAATATTTACGATTTTAAAATTACAAAACCAATCGGTCCTTTTCAGGACCACAAAACATTTTTTAAAAAGAGTTCATTTTTACAAACAATTTTCTTTTCCACTTGTATTAGTTCAATAATGAAAATTAATTTTTTAACAAAAGCCGATTATTTCTAAATTGATATAAAATGCTTATAAAAAAATAATTTAATATATTTTCAACAATAAAAACAAGTATTTTTTCAATTAATTTCATAATGAATATTTATTTTTTTTTTAATTTTATAAAAAAAAGTCTAGAATTTTTAAAAATTTATTAAAATAAAACAAAAATATGTTTAGGGGAAAATTAAATAAAAGTACAAGATTTTTATTTCTAAATAGAAAAATTAATTTTTGAAACATTTGCTTTTTGAAAGTAAATTTTAGAAAAATTTGCTTCTTTAACTATATTTTTGCAAAAATTTCTTTTTTAAAGAAAATTTTAGAAAAATTTGCTTCTTTAACTATATTTTTGCAAAATTAGCTTTTTCAAAGTAAATTTTAGAAAAATTTGCTTCTTTAAATAAATTTTTGCAAAATTTGCTTTTTTAAAGCAAATTTTAGATATATTTGCTTCTTTAAGTAAATTTTTGCAAAATTGGCTTTTTTAAAGTAAAATTTAGAAAAATTAGCTTTTTTAACTAAATTTTTTGCAGAATTTGCTTCTTTAACTAAATTTTTGCAAAATTTGCTTTTTTAAAGTAAATTTAAGAAAAATTTGCTTCTTTAAGTAAATTTTAGAAAATTTTGCTTCTTTAGCTAAATGTTAGCAAAATTTGCTTGTTTAAAAACAATGAAATTTTTCTTTTATATTAATTTTTATAATAATTTTCATATTTTTATGAATCAATGACGAAACTAAAAACAAGCCAGTATCAATAGTATCTAATAGTTATATTGTCGATAAAACTAATTATTTCAATGTGCAACCCTTGAAAATATCTATATATAAAAACCAATTCTATGTCATATTTGTCGCCTAAACTTATTATTTCACAAAAATACCCTTGATAACTGTAGGGTAAGAAGAAAGAAAGAATTTAAGTAATGCAGGCACCAACAAGAATAACATCATACATATTTGCTTTTGTTTTCTTCAAATCAGTAAAATGAGTGTGCGTACATACAAACGTATGTATGTATATGCATGGCTATTTTGTTTGTGTAAAAGGGATGATTACTTTAAGGCAGATGCTTATACATATATCAAGAAATTTTACACAGGGTATTTAGTTAAGAACAACTGAAAATTAATTTACACACACTTTTTTTAATACGAAATGCAACCAAACGAAATGAATACTAATAGTAATAATAAAAACAACTTTTAATACTTTACCCTGTTCAGATTTGTATATTCAGAAATCGCTTGGGGGTAAAAAGAAACATTTTCTTTTATTTGTGTCTCACTTGAAAGTAATAAAAAGAAAAAATGCCATTTTAAAAGATAAATTCAAAAACAATGATAATTTAAACGTAATTACCCATAAAAATATTACTTTTAAGTCTGATACTGGAAAATGAAATAATCTTATATTTAATATTTTTTGTATTTTTATAATTTTTTATATATATATATATTAAAGTTTATAAAACGAATATAGAAAACACAAGTTTTCCCATACAAATCGACAAATTTTTCAATGAAAACTAGTTTGAAAACTTATAAAATATTAAAATGTTTACCAACACTTCGAAAATGTAGTTTTGAGATTTGCTAAAGGTTTTGTGATTTACTAAAACGTATTAATATTGGGTATTTTGACACAAATTGAAAAAAGTGTTTGCCTGAAAAATCAATAAATACCAGGAAATTAAAATGTGAATAGTGGGGTTTTTGAAGTGGGTTTCGTTATTAAAAAATCCTCAAAATTGTTAATGTGAATAGGCTATTACTATAGAACAAAAATAATACCTTATAAAAGGAATTTTGTTTTACAATATAACAAAAATATTCTAACTGTACTAAAACTGGTAATTGAATAAAATATACATACAAATTTGTTTGTATACACACGAAACACAATTCTTGTTGTACAAAAACAATAACAACATCTACACTTCGTCATCAGCAGTTGGTTTTGTTATTTTTTTTAGAAGAAGACAAAACAAAAACCAGTTTTAGCATAAGTTTAAGAAAACATTAAGAAATTTTGTTTGTGAAAATTAAAAGAGGACAAAATATATTAAAATTCAAGAGTAAGTACGAAAAATTAAATAGTTTAAATCAAATTGAAAATGTTGTATATTTGTGTAGTAATAATTATTTGTTTGTTAAATAAAAATATTTCTCTTTTTGAAAATGAATTTGTCGTCCTGAAAAGGACGGATTGGTTCTTTTTTTGTTTTTCGATGATGATGAGATTGTATCCGGTCGGTATAAAATTGATATTTCCAAATAATTTAGGCCTTCTTTTCTGTTTTCTTAGGCAAAAGTACAGCTTGAATGTTTGGTAAAACACCACCTTGAGCAATAGTTACACCAGACAATAATTTGTTTAATTCTTCGTCATTGCGGATGGCCAATTGTAAATGACGAGGAATAATTCTGGTCTTCTTGTTATCACGAGCAGCATTACCAGCCAATTCAAGAACTTCAGCAGCCAAATATTCCATAACGGCAGCTAAGTATACAGGAGCACCGGCACCAACACGCTCAGCGTAATTTCCTTTACGCAACAAACGATGAATACGACCAACGGGAAATTGTAAGCCAGCACGGGTTGAGCGGGACTTTGACTTGTTTTTAACTTTTCCACCTTTACCACGACCAGACATTTTGATTCACTTTTTATTTTTTAAACACTTCACAATATCACTGAATAAACGAAACTGTTGTCGTTTCGGCCTAAGTAAACGAGTATTTATACTTTTTGTATATATTTTTTGAGTATATTTTTAGTCTGGGGTTGTTTATTTTTCATCTACCTAAATTAAACTCAAAAGTATTTGTAAGATACAAAAAAAAATGTATATAAAGACCACACAGTGGCGAGAATCTCAAAAACAGTGAACAGTGTTAAAAGTGTTTGTGAAGTGTAAACTAGAAAAAAATTAAATTGTGAAAAATGCCTCCTAAAGCTAGTGGAAAAGCAACCAAAAAGGCCGGCAAAGCCCAAAAGAATATTACCAAGGGTGATAAGAAAGTGAGACGCAAGCGTAAGGAAAGTTATGCCATCTATATCTACAAAGTATTGAAACAAGTACATCCTGATACTGGTATTTCTTCAAAGGCCATGAGTATCATGAACAGTTTTGTTAATGATATTTTTGAACGTATTGCGGCTGAAGCCTCTCGTTTGGCTCAATACAACAAGCGATCAACCATCACTAGTCGGGAAATTCAAACTGCTGTCCGTCTATTGTTGCCCGGTGAGTTGGCTAAGCACGCTGTCAGTGAAGGAACCAAGGCCGTAACCAAATACACTAGCTCCAAGTAAATTATATTTACCAACAACGATAACTGGATTCATCTTCTTTTTATAACAAAAGGCCCTTTTCAGGGCCACAAAATCGATTACAAAAGAGTTTTTATTTGTTCTTAAACATTTATTTTTTTAATTTGTTGAATTTCATATCATGAATTAGTTGCAGTAAATTTTTACAACTGAAACAAGAAACCTTAATTTCTTTCACTTTTAAAAAGCAAATTTTCAAAAATACTCTAGAATTATTTTGGTTTTTTAAATTTTAGAGAACATTTCCAAAAATCATCATCAGCTAAAATAATTTTCGTTTTAAAAATGTTGCCATTTAATTTAAACAAAAAATTTCCATTAAATAATTACTAAATATTCAAAAAATAAGTTGATTATTTACAAAATTTCCAAAAATCATCATCAGTTTAAATCATTTTTTTTTTAATTGTTCATTTAATAAGAAAATTTTCAAAAAATCACCATCAGATTAAATAATTTTTGCTTTAAAAGATTTTTCCCTTTAATTTTATTTAAATAAGAAAATTTAAAAAAAAAATCTCCATCAGTTTAAATAATTTTTGATTTACAAATATTTGCCTTTAATTTAATTTAAATAAAAAAAATTTCAAAACAAAGTTGAAATAAATCATTTCTAATAACTTCAAAATTTTTAAATATTATTCCTTATATGTATAAAAAGTACCTATAATATTTAATTTGACTCAAATAAAATAACAATGCCCAATTTCTTTGCAATAAGCAGAAACTTCAATTTGTCATCACTCATTTACAAAAACAAAATCATGTATGCGCACTCATTTTAATCTTCTACTGAGAACAAAACCCATAAACATGGTTTTGCTCTTGCTTGTGTTTAATAAAAGCGAAAATTGTTTGTATATGCATACACACATACATATATACATATAATTTTGTTTTGTTTCTCTAAAAAATATTGAAATTATTTATAAGTTTTAAATATGAATATATTTTTGGCAAATATTTATTTGGATGCAAGATGCAATTTTTGCCGAAAATCTGAATATTATTTTTGGTGTATATCAAAAATGAATACTTTTCAATTTAAATTCTTGTTTGGTTTAAATTAACCCAATTTTTATAAAATAATTCTTTAATAATATGAAATGTACCTATGTATCGAAAAAGATTATATTGGACAATAATGGGTTAAAAACCAAAAAAAAAATTAACAACCAAGTCCTAATAAAATTTTACTTCAAAAATGTACTATCTCTTTTACAAAATCATTTTGTGGCCCTGAAAAGGGCCGATTTTTTCAATTATCATTTTCCTTAAGCACGTTCTCCACGAATACGTCTGGCCAATTGGATATCTTTTGGCATAATGGTGACACGTTTTGCATGGATAGCACACAAATTCGTATCTTCGAAAAGACCAACCAAATAAGCTTCACTGGCTTCTTGAAGAGCCATAACAGCAGAGCTCTGGAAACGTAAATCTGTTTTGAAATCTTGAGCAATCTCACGAACCAAACGTTGGAATGGCAATTTGCGAATCAACAATTCAGTACTTTTCTGATAACGACGGATTTCACGCAAAGCAACAGTACCGGGACGATAACGATGAGGCTTCTTTACACCGCCAGTAGCTGGGGCACTTTTACGAGCTGCCTTAGTTGCCAATTGTTTACGTGGTGCTTTGCCACCAGTCGATTTACGGGCAGTTTGCTTAGTACGAGCCATTTTCACTTATTATTTTTTGTTCACTTCACTTTTTATTTTCACTAAACACAATCACTGTTAACACACGAATATTTTAGTTCTGGCTCAAAAAGCCGCCTTTTATAGAAAAATCTCTCAACTAAAATTAGAGGGTGAGTGTGAATGTTTGTATTTTTTTCTTTGCAAACTCACTCAAAATGGAAAAGTATCTAAAAGAAAAGAATATGTGTTTGTAAGTGTATGTGTATATCTTTCTTATACTAAATATATTATATTTTTTTGGTTGAAATTTGTATAAATACCGGTGGTTTCCCCTACAAAAATTATTAGTTCTTGTTTAACATTTGTGAAGTGTGTTTAAAGTGAAAAATAGTGAATAAAAAATGACTGGTCGTGGTAAAGGTGGCAAAGGCTTGGGAAAAGGTGGTGCTAAACGTCATCGTAAAGTGTTGCGTGATAATATCCAAGGTATTACAAAGCCAGCTATTAGACGTTTGGCTCGTCGTGGTGGTGTAAAACGTATCTCTGGTTTGATTTACGAAGAAACTCGTGGAGTCTTGAAAGTATTTTTGGAAAATGTTATCCGTGATGCTGTCACCTACACTGAACACGCCAAGAGGAAAACAGTCACCGCTATGGATGTTGTGTATGCTTTGAAGAGACAAGGTCGTACTTTGTACGGTTTCGGCGGTTAAACAACTTTTACTTTGCGGACGGACAAAAAAATATTTACGATTTTAAAATTACAAAACCAATCGGTCCTTTTCAGGACCACAAAACATTTTTTAAAAAGAGTTCATTTTTACAAACAATTTTCTTTTCCACTTGTATTAGTTCAATAATGAAAATAAATTTTTTAACAAAAGCCGATTATTTCTAAATTGATATAAAATGCTTATAAAAAAATAATTTAATATATTTTCAACAATAAAAACAAGTATTTTTTCAATTAATTTCATAATGAATATTTATTTTTTTTTTAATTTTATAAAAAAAAGTCTAGAATTTTTAAAAATTTATTAAAATAAAACAAAAATATGTTTAGGGGAAAATTAAATAAAAGTACAAGATTTTTATTTCTAAATAGAAAAATTAATTTTTGAAACATTTGCTTTTTGAAAGTAAATTTTAGAAAAATTTGCTTCTTTAACTATATTTTTGCAAAAATTTCTTTTTTAAAGAAAATTTTAGAAAAATTTGCTTCTTTAACTATATTTTTGCAAAATTAGCTTTTTCAAAGTAAATTTTAGAAAAATTTGCTTCTTTAAATAAATTTTTGCAAAATTTGCTTTTTTAAAGCAAATTTTAGATATATTTGCTTCTTTAAGTAAATTTTTGCAAAATTGGCTTTTTTAAAGTAAAATTTAGAAAAATTAGCTTTTTTAACTAAATTTTTTGCAGAATTTGCTTCTTTAACTAAATTTTTGCAAAATTTGCTTTTTTAAAGTAAATTTAAGAAAAATTTGCTTCTTTAAGTAAATTTTAGAAAATTTTGCTTCTTTAGCTAAATGTTAGCAAAATTTGCTTGTTTAAAAACAATGAAATTTTTCTTTTATATTAATTTTTATAATAATTTTCATATTTTTATGAATCAATGACGAAACTAAAAACAAGCCAGTATCAATAGTATCTAATAGTTATATTGTCGATAAAACTAATTATTTCAATGTGCAACCCTTGAAAATATCTATATATAAAAACCAATTCTATGTCATATTTGTCGCCTAAACTTATTATTTCACAAAAATACCCTTGATAACTGTAGGGTAAGAAGAAAGAAAGAATTTAAGTAATGCAGGCACCAACAAGAATAACATCATACATATTTGCTTTTGTTTTCTTCAAATCAGTAAAATGAGTGTGCGTACATACAAACGTATGTATGTATATGCATGGCTATTTTGTTTGTGTAAAAGGGATGATTACTTTAAGGCAGATGCTTATACATATATCAAGAAATTTTACACAGGGTATTTAGTTAAGAACAACTGAAAATTAATTTACACACACTTTTTTTAATACGAAATGCAACCAAACGAAATGAATACTAATAGTAATAATAAAAACAACTTTTAATACTTTACCCTGTTCAGATTTGTATATTCAGAAATCGCTTGGGGGTAAAAAGAAACATTTTCTTTTATTTGTGTCTCACTTGAAAGTAATAAAAAGAAAAAATGCCATTTTAAAAGATAAATTCAAAAACAATGATAATTTAAACGTAATTACCCATAAAAATATTACTTTTAAGTCTGATACTGGAAAATGAAATAATCTTATATTTAATATTTTTTGTATTTTTATAATTTTTTATATATATATATATTAAAGTTTATAAAACGAATATAGAAAACACAAGTTTTCCCATACAAATCGACAAATTTTTCAATGAAAACTAGTTTGAAAACTTATAAAATATTAAAATGTTTACCAACACTTCGAAAATGTAGTTTTGAGATTTGCTAAAGGTTTTGTGATTTACTAAAACGTATTAATATTGGGTATTTTGACACAAATTGAAAAAAGTGTTTGCCTGAAAAATCAATAAATACCAGGAAATTAAAATGTGAATAGTGGGGTTTTTGAAGTGGGTTTCGTTATTAAAAAATCCTCAAAATTGTTAATGTGAATAGGCTATTACTATAGAACAAAAATAATACCTTATAAAAGGAATTTTGTTTTACAATATAACAAAAATATTCTAACTGTACTAAAACTGGTAATTGAATAAAATATACATACAAATTTGTTTGTATACACACGAAACACAATTCTTGTTGTACAAAAACAATAACAACATCTACACTTCGTCATCAGCAGTTGGTTTTGTTATTTTTTTTAGAAGAAGACAAAACAAAAACCAGTTTTAGCATAAGTTTAAGAAAACATTAAGAAATTTTGTTTGTGAAAATTAAAAGAGGACAAAATATATTAAAATTCAAGAGTAAGTACGAAAAATTAAATAGTTTAAATCAAATTGAAAATGTTGTATATTTGTGTAGTAATAATTATTTGTTTGTTAAATAAAAATATTTCTCTTTTTGAAAATGAATTTGTCGTCCTGAAAAGGACGGATTGGTTCTTTTTTTGTTTTTCGATGATGATGAGATTGTATCCGGTCGGTATAAAATTGATATTTCCAAATAATTTAGGCCTTCTTTTCTGTTTTCTTAGGCAAAAGTACAGCTTGAATGTTTGGTAAAACACCACCTTGAGCAATAGTTACACCAGACAATAATTTGTTTAATTCTTCGTCATTGCGGATGGCCAATTGTAAATGACGAGGAATAATTCTGGTCTTCTTGTTATCACGAGCAGCATTACCAGCCAATTCAAGAACTTCAGCAGCCAAATATTCCATAACGGCAGCTAAGTATACAGGAGCACCGGCACCAACACGCTCAGCGTAATTTCCTTTACGCAACAAACGATGAATACGACCAACGGGAAATTGTAAGCCAGCACGGGTTGAGCGGGACTTTGACTTGTTTTTAACTTTTCCACCTTTACCACGACCAGACATTTTGATTCACTTTTTATTTTTTAAACACTTCACAATATCACTGAATAAACGAAACTGTTGTCGTTTCGGCCAAGTTTCAAGTTTCAAGTTTCAAGTTTTATTTACCCAAAAATTATGATTACATTTCATTTAAATTTATCTTAAAATCTAATGCTCTTATTATTCAATTTCTTATCGTACTAATGTATGTTTTAAAGACTCTCAAAATAGGTTCTAAATAAATTTACATTTTAATGTAAATATCAATTCTATAAAAGTGCTTTTCATTTACAATGGATTCCATAAAAAGGGGTTAAAAAATGGACGCTCTCTTTTTTAATACTTATATACGAAGCTTATATCTAAAACACAAACACTTACATACTATATTATACTAAGGTTAATAAAATATTTACAAGGGAATATATACACAAGGGAGAAAATAGGAAAAATTATTTACAAAAGAGTATTATTGAGCGGTATTATATACCGTGTCACTAATATTTAGAGTGTGGATTCTCCTATGATAAAATAGGAGGTCTGCACCCTCATAGACGAGACCAGCTCCTCTTAACGTTAATAAGTCCACTGGGGACAAATATCTCTTTGCCTGAATGGTCTCTAGGTCATCCGATGCTTCAAAGCAATGTCTTACCAAGGAGTTATCTAGAGAGCGTGCACCTTCCAAAAACTTAATTGCCATTTCGGTCATAAAAATGTCCACTCTGCCGAAATCAACCGCCCTATAAATGGATGCGCATGAGGGGCTGCGGAAATATCCATCTTGGGTTAGTCTAGGTCTCATGCCTAAGCAAGAGGCTAAGACTTTCCTTTCCCATCTCCTAAGCCTTTCCATCTGGGAGGAAGAAATTCCAAACCAAGATGGAAAAGCATAGGAGATTATGGGACGAATTATCTGCCTGTATAGTAAAAGACGAATGCGTTTATCCAAGCCACCCTTACGGCGCAAAATCCCCTGATAAGACGCGTATACTTTCTTAGCTTTTTCAAGTATCCTGTCAACATGGCGATAGGGTTCAAAATTTTCATGAAATGTCACTCCTAGATATTTTATTCTATCTGACGTGCCTATTAGTTCGTTGTTTATTTTCAGACAGGGAACAAATTTTCTGCAATTGGGATATATAAATTTTCGCCTACCTTTGATCATTATTGCAGTGGTTTTTTGAACGTTTAATTTAAGTCCCCATTTATTAAAATATTCCCCAAGAACACACAAATATTGGTTCATGTCTCTATTTGTATTTCTTGCATTGGCTCCAGAACGTGCTACAAGAATATCGTCAGCATAGATGAGAATAAGGACACCCTCCGGGGGTTCAGGGATATCGGAAATAAATATGTTATAAAGCACCGGGCCCAGCAAAGAACCCTGCGGCACACCTTCAGTTATATTACCCTCATCTGAAAGGGTGTCCCCAACTCTAACCTTATATTTTCGATCAGTAAGAAAATTCTCTACCAATCGACATATGCTAGGAGTAAATTCTTTGTTCATTAGTTTATAAACAATTCCATTATGCCATACGGTATCGAAGGCTTTTGAAAAGTCTAAACTCACCGCCATTGTAGGGCACCTATTTTTCAGACCAATCGAGACAAAGTCTGAAAACACCATAAGTGCATGCGAAGTGGAATGTCCACTTCGAAACCCAAATTGGAAATCCTTTAAAACGTCGCCGTCAAGGATCCTGTCATTAATTTTTTCAAGTATAAAATACTCGAATAATTTTCCAATAGACGAGAGCAGAGAGATCGGTCTGTAGCTCCCACTTTGACCAGGATCAGATCCTGGCTTCAGAATTGGAACTACCAAGGCCTCTTTCCAAGCTCTCGGGAAATATCCGATGTTCATACAATGGTTAAATAATATCGACAGGAATTCCCATGTCGATATGTCAGTTTTTCTGAGTACAAAATCAGGAATGCCATCAACACCACTTGACTTCTTGTTTGATCTTCTTTTCAAGGCGCTTCCAATCGACGCAGAACTAACGAAACCAAGAGTGTTGATGGTTCCTGAAGAGTCTACTGTCCTACCGTCTGCAGTGATCGTTTGTCCAAATGTAGTAATAGGAGTCGTTCTATTCAGGGTTGAAACCGAGTCATTTATCGTCAAGGCAAAAGCGTCAGTACGCTCATCATGGCTGGTCGGTCTGTTGTGGAAAAACTGATTTGCGAGCAAATTGGCTTTTCTACTATCATCCGAAATTGTATTGCCCTCAGCGTCTGTAAGAGCCCTTATTGGAGGGCGAACATTCAGTCCCGCAGCAGCTTTAACGTCTTTGTAAGTTCTATTATTTAAACGAATCCTACTAAGGTAGGCCGTCCAATAATCACGCTCATAGACCGAAATCGCACCTTGGATTATGCGATCTAAGTTTCTAACTTCGGCTTTCAGAATCCTGCACCTTGTCGTTTCGGCCTAAGTAAACGAGTATTTATACTTTTTGTATATATTTTTTGAGTATATTTTTAGTCTGGGGTTGTTTATTTTTCATCTACCTAAATTAAACTCAAAAGTATTTGTAAGATACAAAAAAAAATGTATATAAAGAGCACACAGTGGCGAGAATCTCAAAAACAGTGAACAGTGTTAAAAGTGTTTGTGAAGTGTAAACTAGAAAAAAATTAAATTGTGAAAAATGCCTCCTAAAGCTAGTGGAAAAGCAACCAAAAAGGCCGGCAAAGCCCAAAAGAATATTACCAAGGGTGATAAGAAAGTGAGACGCAAGCGTAAGGAAAGTTATGCCATCTATATCTACAAAGTATTGAAACAAGTACATCCTGATACTGGTATTTCTTCAAAGGCCATGAGTATCATGAACAGTTTTGTTAATGATATTTTTGAACGTATTGCGGCTGAAGCCTCTCGTTTGGCTCAATACAACAAGCGATCAACCATCACTAGTCGGGAAATTCAAACTGCTGTCCGTCTATTGTTGCCCGGTGAGTTGGCTAAGCACGCTGTCAGTGAAGGAACCAAGGCCGTAACCAAATACACTAGCTCCAAGTAAATTATATTTACCAACAACGATAACTGGATTCATCTTCTTTTTATAACAAAAGGCCCTTTTCAGGGCCACAAAATCGATTACAAAAGAGTTTTTATTTGTTCTTAAACATTTATTTTTTTAATTTGTTGAATTTCATATCATGAATTAGTTGCAGTAAATTTTTACAACTGAAACAAGAAACCTTAATTTCTTTCACTTTTAAAAAGCAAATTTTCAAAAATACTCTAGAATTATTTTGGTTTTTTAAATTTTAGAGAACATTTCCAAAAATCATCATCAGCTAAAATAATTTTCGTTTTAAAAATGTTGCCATTTAATTTAAACAAAAAATTTCCATTAAATAATTACTAAATATTCAAAAAATAAGTTGATTATTTACAAAATTTCCAAAAATCATCATCAGTTTAAATCATTTTTTTTTTTAATTGTTCATTTAATAAGAAAATTTTCAAAAAATCACCATCAGATTAAATAATTTTTGCTTTAAAAGATTTTTCCCTTTAATTTTATTTAAATAAGAAAATTTAAAAAAAAAATCTCCATCAGTTTAAATAATTTTTGATTTACAAATATTTGCCTTTAGTAGTAGTAGTAGTAGTAGTAGTAATTTATTGAGACTTCATTTTTTCATTATACAAGATTACCCCATACATAAAGTTATTTAAAAACTTAAAATTATATCGTATTATTTTAATTACATAAATATTAAAATGATAATGCAACTGGCTTACACAATAAGTAGGAAATAAAGAATATAATAGTGAAAAGTTGACAATGAAATATATAGTACTTGCTCTCGGTATTCATGTTTCGTAACTAGTAGAGTCATATCTACTATAAATAAACTTAAAACTAAGAAAAACTTAAAAACTAAAACTTAAAAAAAAATACAAACAAAAAAAACAAAGATTAAATAATTAATTAATTAATTTAATTTAAATAAAAAAATTTCAAAACAAAGTTGAAATAAATCATTTCTAATAACTTCAAAATTTTTAAATATTATTCCTTATATGTATAAAAAGTACCTATAATATTCAATTTGACTCAAATAAAATAACAATGCCCAATTTCTTTGCAATAAGCAGAAACTTCAATTTGTCATCACTCATTTACAAAAACAAAATCATGTATGCGCACTCATTTTAATCTTCTACTGAGAACAAAACCCATAAACATGGTTTTGCTCTTGCTTGTGTTTAATAAAAGCGAAAATTGTTTGTATATGCATACACACATACATATATACATATAATTTTGTTTTGTTTTTCTAAAAAATATTGAAATTATTTATAAGTTTTAAATATGAATATATTTTTGGCAAATATTTATTTAGATGCAAGATGCAATTTTTGCCGAAAATCTGAATAAGGAATATTATTTTTGGTGTATATCAAAAATGAATACTTTTCAATTTAAATTCTTGTTTGGTTTAAATTAACCCAATTTTTATAAAATAATTCTTTAATAATATGAAATGTACCTATGTATCGAAAAAGATTATATTGGACAATAATGGGTTAAAAAACCAAAAAAAAAAAAAAAAATTAACAACCAAGTCCTAGTAAAATTTTACTTCAAAAATGTACTATCTCTTTTACAAAATCAATTTGTGGCCCTGAAAAGGGCCGATTTTTTCTATTGTATCATTTTCCTTAAGCACGTTCGCCACGAATGCGTCTGGCCAATTGGATATCTTTTGGCATAATGGTGACACGTTTTGCATGGATAGCACACAAATTCGTATCTTCGAAAAGACCAACCAAATAAGCTTCACTGGCTTCTTGAAGAGCCATAACAGCAGAGCTCTGGAAACGTAAATCTGTTTTGAAATCTTGAGCAATCTCACGAACCAAACGTTGGAATGGCAATTTGCGAATCAACAATTCAGTACTTTTCTGATAACGACGGATTTCACGCAAAGCAACAGTACCGGGACGATAACGATGAGGCTTCTTTACACCGCCAGTAGCTGGGGCACTTTTACGAGCTGCCTTAGTTGCCAATTGTTTACGTGGTGCTTTGCCACCAGTCGATTTACGGGCAGTTTGCTTAGTACGAGCCATTTTCACTTATTATTTTTTGTTCACTTCACTTTTTATTTTCACTAAACACAATCACTGTTAACACACGAATATTTTAGTTCTGGCTCAAAAAGCCGCTTTTTATAGAAAAATTTCTCAACTAAAATTAGAGGGTGAGTGTGAATGTTTGTATTTTTTTCTTTGCAAACTCACTCAAAATGGAAAAGTATCTAAAAGAAAAGAATATGTGTTTGTAAGTGTATGTGTATATCTTTCTTATACTAAATATATTATATTTTTTTGGTTGAAATTTGTATAAATACCGGTGGTTTCCCCTACAAAAATTATTAGTTCTTGTTTAACATTTGTGAAGTGTGTTTAAAGTGAAAAATAGTGAATAAAAAATGACTGGTCGTGGTAAAGGTGGCAAAGGCTTGGGAAAAGGTGGTGCTAAACGTCATCGTAAAGTGTTGCGTGATAATATCCAAGGTATTACAAAGCCAGCTATTAGACGTTTGGCTCGTCGTGGTGGTGTAAAACGTATCTCTGGTTTGATTTACGAAGAAACTCGTGGAGTCTTGAAAGTATTTTTGGAAAATGTTATCCGTGATGCTGTCACCTACACTGAACACGCCAAGAGGAAAACAGTCACCGCTATGGATGTTGTGTATGCTTTGAAGAGACAAGGTCGTACTTTGTACGGTTTCGGCGGTTAAACAACTTTTACTTTGCGGACGGACAAAAAAATATTTACGATTTAAAAATTACAAAACCAATCGGTCCTTTTCAGGACCACAAAACATTTTTTAAAAAGAGTTCATTTTTACAAACAATTTTCTTTTCCACTTGTATTAGTTCAATAATGAAAATAAATTTTTTAACAAAAGCCGATTATTTCTAAATTGATATAAAATGCTTATAAAAAAATAATTTAATATATTTTCAACAATAAAAACAAGTATTTTTTCAATTAATTTCATAATGAATATTTATTTTTTTTTTAATTTTATAAAAAAAAGTCTAGAATTTTTAAAAATTTATTAAAATAAAACAAAAATATGTTTAGGGGAAAATTAAATAAAAGTACAAGATTTTTATTTCTAAATAGAAAAATTAATTTTTGAAACATTTGCTTTTTGAAAGTAAATTTTAGAAAAATTTGCTTCTTTAACTATATTTTTGCAAAAATTTCTTTTTTAAAGAAAATTTTAGAAAAATTTGCTTCTTTAACTATATTTTTGCAAAATTAGCTTTTTCAAAGTAAATTTTAGAAAAATTTGCTTCTTTAAATAAATTTTTGCAAAATTTGCTTTTTTAAAGCAAATTTTAGATATATTTGCTTCTTTAAGTAAATTTTTGCAAAATTGGCTTTTTTAAAGTAAAATTTAGAAAAATTAGCTTTTTTAACTAAATTTTTGCAGAATTTGCTTCTTTAACTAAATTTTTGCAAAATTTGCTTTTTTAAAGTAAATTTAAGAAAAATTTGCTTCTTTAAGTAAATTTTAGAAAATTTTGCTTCTTTAGCTAAATGTTAGCAAAATTTGCTTGTTTAAAAACAATGAAATTTTTCTTTTATATTAATTTTTATAATAATTTTCATATTTTTATGAATCAATGACGAAACTAAAAACAAGCCAGTATCAATAGTATCTAATAGTTATATTGTCGATAAAACTAATTATTTCAATGTGCAACCCTTGAAAATATCTATATATAAAAACCAATTCTATGTCATATTTGTCGCCTAAACTTATTATTTCACAAAAATACCCTTGATAACTGTAGGGTAAGAAGAAAGAAAGAATTTAAGTAATGCAGGCACCAACAAGAATAACATCATACATATTTGCTTTTGTTTTCTTCAAATCAGTAAAATGAGTGTGCGTACATACAAACGTATGTATGTATATGCATGGCTATTTTGTTTGTGTAAAAGGGATGATTACTTTAAGGCAGATGCTAATACATATATCAAGAAATTTTACACAGGGTATTTAGTTAAGAGCAACTGAAAATTAATTTACACACACTTTTTTTAATACGAAATGCAACCAAACGAAATGAATACTAATAGTAATAATAAAAACAACTTTTAATACTTTACCCTGTTCAGATTTGTATATTCAGAAATCGCTTGGGGGTAAAAAGAAACATTTTCTTTTATTTGTGTCTCACTTGAAAGTAATAAAAAGAAAAAATGCCATTTTAAAAGATAAATTCAAAAACAATGATAATTTAAACGTAATTACCCATAAAAATATTACTTTTAAGTCTGATACTGGAAAATGAAATAATCTTATATTTAATATTTTTTGTATTTTTATAATTTTTTATATATATATATTAAAGTTTATAAAACGAATATAGAAAACACAAGTTTTCCCATACAAATCGACAAATTTTTCAATGAAAACTAGTTTGAAAACTTATAAAATATTAAAATGTTTACCAACACTTCGAAAATGTAGTTTTGAGATTTGCTAAAGGTTTTGTGATTTACTAAAACGTATTAATATTGGGTATTTTGACACAAATTGAAAAAAGTGTTTGCCTGAAAAATCAATAAATACCAGGAAATTAAAATGTGAATAGTGGGGTTTTTGAAGTGGGTTTCGTTATTAAAAAATCCTCAAAATTGTTAATGTGAATAGGCTATTACTATAGAACAAAAATAATACCTTATAAAAGGAATTTTGTTTTACAATATAACAAAAATATTCTAACTGTACTAAAACTGGTAATTGAATAAAATATACATACAAATTTGTTTGTATACACACGAAACACAATTCTTGTTGTACAAAAACAATAACAACATCTACACTTCGTCATCAGCAGTTGGTTTTGTTATTTTTTTTAGAAGAAGACAAAACAAAAACCAGTTTTAGCATAAGTTTAAGAAAACATTAAGAAATTTTGTTTGTGAAAATTAAAAGAGGACAAAATATATTAAAATTCAAGAGTAAGTACGAAAAATTAAATAGTTTAAATCAAATTGAAAATGTTGTATATTTGTGTAGTAATAATTATTTGTTTGTTAAATAAAAATATTTCTCTTTTTGAAAATGAATTTGTCGTCCTGAAAAGGACGGATTGGTTCTTTTTTTGTTTTTCGATGATAATGAGATTGTATCCGGTCGGTATAAAATTGATATTTCCAAATAATTTAGGCCTTCTTTTCTGTTTTCTTAGGCAAAAGTACAGCTTGAATGTTTGGTAAAACACCACCTTGAGCAATAGTTACACCAGACAATAATTTGTTTAATTCTTCGTCATTGCGGATGGCCAATTGTAAATGACGAGGAATAATTCTGGTCTTCTTGTTATCACGAGCAGCATTACCAGCCAATTCAAGAACTTCAGCAGCCAAATATTCCATAACGGCAGCTAAGTATACAGGAGCACCGGCACCAACACGCTCAGCGTAATTTCCTTTACGCAACAAACGATGAATACGACCAACGGGAAATTGTAAGCCAGCACGGGTTGAGCGGGACTTTGACTTGTTTTTAACTTTTCCACCTTTACCACGACCAGACATTTTGATTCACTTTTTATTTTTTAAACACTTCACAATATCACTGAATAAACGAAACTGTTGTCGTTTCGGCCTAAGTAAACGAGTATTTATACTTTTTGTATATATTTTTTGAGTATATTTTTAGTCTGGGGTTGTTTATTTTTCATCTACCTAAATTAAACTCAAAAGTATTTGTAAGATACAAAAAAAAATGTATATAAAGAGCACACAGTGGCGAGAATCTCAAAAACAGTGAACAGTGTTAAAAGTGTTTGTGAAGTGTAAACTAGAAAAAAAAATTAAATTGTGAAAAATGCCTCCTAAAGCTAGTGGAAAAGCAACCAAAAAGGCCGGCAAAGCCCAAAAGAATATTACCAAGGGTGATAAGAAAGTGAGACGCAAGCGTAAGGAAAGTTATGCCATCTATATCTACAAAGTATTGAAACAAGTACATCCTGATACTGGTATTTCTTCAAAGGCCATGAGTATCATGAACAGTTTTGTTAATGATATTTTTGAACGTATTGCGGCTGAAGCCTCTCGTTTGGCTCAATACAACAAGCGATCAACCATCACTAGTCGGGAAATTCAAACTGCTGTCCGTCTATTGTTGCCCGGTGAGTTGGCTAAGCACGCTGTCAGTGAAGGAACCAAGGCCGTAACCAAATACACTAGCTCCAAGTAAATTATATTTACCAACAATGATAACTGGATTCATCTTCTTTTTATAACAAAAGGCCCTTTTCAGGGCCACAAAATCGATTACAGAAGAGTTTTTATTTGTTCTTAAACATTTATTTTTTTAATTTGTTGAATTTCATATCATGAATTAGTTGCAGTAAATTTTTACAACTGAAACAAGAAACCTTAATTTCTTTCACTTTTAAAAAGCAAATTTTCAAAAATACTCTAGAATTATTTTGGTTTTTTAAATTTTAGAGAACATTTCCAAAAATCATCATCAGCTAAAATAATTTTCGTTTTAAAAATGTTGCCATTTAATTTAAACAAAAAATTTCCATTAAATAATTACTAAATATTCAAAAAAAATAAGTTGATTATTTACAAAATTTCCAAAAATCATCATCAGTTTAAATCATTTTTTTTTTAAATTGTTCATTTAATAAGAAAATTTTCAAAAAATCACCATCAGATTAAATAATTTTTGCTTTAAAAGATTTTTCCCTTTAATTTTATTTAAATAAGAAAATTTCAAAAAAAATCTCCATCAGTTTAAATAATTTTTGATTTACAAATATTTGCCTTTAGTAGTAGTAGTAGTAGTAGTAGTAATTTATTGAGACTTCATTTTTTCATTATACAAGATTACCCCATACATAAAGTTATTTAAAAACTTAAAATTATATCGTATTATTTTAATTACATAAATATTAAAATGATAATGCAACTGGCTTACACAATAAGTAGGAAATAAAGAATATAATAGTGAAAAGTTGACAATGAAATATATAGTACTTGCTCTCGGTATTCATGTTTCGTAACTAGTAGAGTCATATCTACTATAAATAAACTTAAAACTAAGAAAAACTTAAAAACTAAAACTTAAAAAAAAATACAAACAAAAAAAACAAAGATTAAATAATTAATTAATTAATTTAATTTAAATAAAAAAATTTCAAAACAAAGTTGAAATAAATCATTTCTAATAACTTCAAAATTTTTAAATATTATTCCTTATATGTATAAAAAGTACCTATAATATTCAATTTGACTCAAATAAAATAACAATGCCCAATTTCTTTGCAATAAGCAGAAACTTCAATTTGTCATCACTCATTTACAAAAACAAAATCATGTATGCGCACTCATTTTAATCTTCTACTGAGAACAAAACCCATAAACATGGTTTTGCTCTTGCTTGTGTTTAATAAAAGCGAAAATTGTTTGTATATGCATACACACATACATATATACATATAATTTTGTTTTGTTTTTCTAAAAAATATTGAAATTATTTATAAGTTTTAAATATGAATATATTTTTGGCAAATATTTATTTAGATGCAAGATGCAATTTTTGCCGAAAATCTGAATAAGGAATATTATTTTTGGTGTATATCAAAAATGAATACTTTTCAATTTAAATTCTTGTTTGGTTTAAATTAACCCAATTTTTATAAAATAATTCTTTAATAATATGAAATGTACCTATGTATCGAAAAAGATTATATTGGACAATAATGGGTTAAAAACCAAAAAAAATTAACAACCAAGTCCTAATAAAATTTTACTTCAAAAATGTACTATCTCTTTTACAAAATCAATTTGTGGCCCTGAAAAGGGCCGATTTTTTCTATTGTATCATTTTCCTTAAGCACGTTCGCCACGAATGCGTCTGGCCAATTGGATATCTTTTGGCATAATGGTGACACGTTTTGCATGGATAGCACACAAATTCGTATCTTCGAAAAGACCAACCAAATAAGCTTCACTGGCTTCTTGAAGAGCCATAACAGCAGAGCTCTGGAAACGTAAATCTGTTTTGAAATCTTGAGCAATCTCACGAACCAAACGTTGGAATGGCAATTTGCGAATCAACAATTCAGTACTTTTCTGATAACGACGGATTTCACGCAAAGCAACAGTACCGGGACGATAACGATGAGGCTTCTTTACACCGCCAGTAGCTGGGGCACTTTTACGAGCTGCCTTAGTTGCCAATTGTTTACGTGGTGCTTTGCCACCAGTCGATTTACGGGCAGTTTGCTTAGTACGAGCCATTTTCACTTATTATTTTTTGTTCACTTCACTTTTTATTTTCACTAAACACAATCACTGTTAACACACGAATATTTTAGTTCTGGCTCAAAAAGCCGCTTTTTATAGAAAAATTTCTCAACTAAAATTAGAGGGTGAGTGTGAATGTTTGTATTTTTTTCTTTGCAAACTCACTCAAAATGGAAAAGTATCTAAAAGAAAAGAATATGTGTTTGTAAGTGTATGTGTATATCTTTCTTATACTAAATATATTATATTTTTTTGGTTGAAATTTGTATAAATACCGGTGGTTTCCCCTACAAAAATTATTAGTTCTTGTTTAACATTTGTGAAGTGTGTTTAAAGTGAAAAATAGTGAATAAAAAATGACTGGTCGTGGTAAAGGTGGCAAAGGCTTGGGAAAAGGTGGTGCTAAACGTCATCGTAAAGTGTTGCGTGATAATATCCAAGGTATTACAAAGCCAGCTATTAGACGTTTGGCTCGTCGTGGTGGTGTAAAACGTATCTCTGGTTTGATTTACGAAGAAACTCGTGGAGTCTTGAAAGTATTTTTGGAAAATGTTATCCGTGATGCTGTCACCTACACTGAACACGCCAAGAGGAAAACAGTCACCGCTATGGATGTTGTGTATGCTTTGAAGAGACAAGGTCGTACTTTGTACGGTTTCGGCGGTTAAACAACTTTTACTTTGCGGACGGACAAAAAAATATTTACGATTTAAAAATTACAAAACCAATCGGTCCTTTTCAGGACCACAAAACATTTTTTAAAAAGAGTTCATTTTTACAAACAATTTTCTTTTCCACTTGTATTAGTTCAATAATGAAAATAAATTTTTTAACAAAAGCCGATTATTTCTAAATTGATATAAAATGCTTATAAAAAAATAATTTAATATATTTTCAACAATAAAAACAAGTATTTTTTCAATTAATTTCATAATGAATATTTATTTTTTTTTTAATTTTATAAAAAAAAGTCTAGAATTTTTAAAAATTTATTAAAATAAAACAAAAATATGTTTAGGGGAAAATTAAATAAAAGTACAAGATTTTTATTTCTAAATAGAAAAATTAATTTTTGAAACATTTGCTTTTTGAAAGTAAATTTTAGAAAAATTTGCTTCTTTAACTATATTTTTGCAAAAATTTCTTTTTTAAAGAAAATTTTAGAAAAATTTGCTTCTTTAACTATATTTTTGCAAAATTAGCTTTTTCAAAGTAAATTTTAGAAAAATTTGCTTCTTTAAATAAATTTTTGCAAAATTTGCTTTTTTAAAGCAAATTTTAGATATATTTGCTTCTTTAAGTAAATTTTTGCAAAATTGGCTTTTTTAAAGTAAAATTTAGAAAAATTAGCTTTTTTAACTAAATTTTTGCAGAATTTGCTTCTTTAACTAAATTTTTGCAAAATTTGCTTTTTTAAAGTAAATTTAAGAAAAATTTGCTTCTTTAAGTAAATTTTAGAAAATTTTGCTTCTTTAGCTAAATGTTAGCAAAATTTGCTTGTTTAAAAACAATGAAATTTTTCTTTTATATTAATTTTTATAATAATTTTCATATTTTTATGAATCAATGACGAAACTAAAAACAAGCCAGTATCAATAGTATCTAATAGTTATATTGTCGATAAAACTAATTATTTCAATGTGCAACCCTTGAAAATATCTATATATAAAAACCAATTCTATGTCATATTTGTCGCCTAAACTTATTATTTCACAAAAATACCCTTGATAACTGTAGGGTAAGAAGAAAGAAAGAATTTAAGTAATGCAGGCACCAACAAGAATAACATCATACATATTTGCTTTTGTTTTCTTCAAATCAGTAAAATGAGTGTGCGTACATACAAATGTATGTATGTATATGCATGGCTATTTTGTTTGTGTAAAAGGGATGATTACTTTAAGGCAGATGCTTATACATATATCAAGAAATTTTACACAGGGTATTTAGTTAAGAGCAACTGAAAATTAATTTACACACACTTTTTTTAATACGAAATGCAACCAAACGAAATGAATACTAATAGTAATAATAAAAAGAACTTTTAATACTTTACCCTGTTCAGATTTGTATATTCAGAAATCGCTTGGGGGTAAAAAGAAACATTTTCTTTTATTTGTGTCTCACTTGAAAGTAATAAAAAGAAAAAATGCCATTTTAAAAGATAAATTCAAAAACAATGATAATTTAAACGTAATTACCCATAAAAATATTACTTTTAAGTCTGATACCGGAAAATGAAATAATCTTATATTTAATATTTTTTGTATTTTTATAATTTTATATATATATATATTAAAGTTTATAAAACGAATATAGAAAACACAAGTTTTCCCATACAAATCGACAAATTTTTCAATGAAAACTAGTTTGAAAACTTATAAAATATTAAAATGTTTACCAACACTTCGAAAATGTAGTTTTGAGATTTGCTAAAGGTTTTGTGATTTACTAAAACGTATTAATATTGGGTATTTTGACACAAATTGAAAAATGTGTTTGCCTGAAAAATCAATAAATACCAGGAAATTAAAATGTGAATAGTGGGATTTTTTAAGTGGGTTTCGTTATTAAAAACTCCCCAAAATTGTTAATGTGAATGGGCTATTACTATAGAACAAAAATAATACCTTATAAAAGGAATTTTGTTTTACAATATAACAAAAATATTCTAACTGTACTAAAACTGGTAATTGAATAAAATATACAAATTTGTTTGTATACACACGAAACACAATTCTTGTTGTACAAAAACAATAACAACATCTACACTTCGTCATCAGCAGTTGCTTTTGTTATTTTTATAGAAGAAGAAGACTAAACAAAAACCAGTTTTAGCATAACTTTAAGAAAAAATTAAGAAATTTTGTTTGTGAAAATAAAAAGAGGACAAGAATTATCAAAATTTAATAGTTAGTACGAAAAAAATCATGATTTTATTTAAAAGCAAACAATTTAATAAAACATATTGAAAATATTGTATATTTTTGTAGTAATAATTATTTGTTTGTTAAATAAAAATATTTCTCTTTTTGAAAATGAATTTGTCGTCCTGAAAAGGACGGATTGGTTCTTTTTTTGTTTTTCGATGACGATGAGATTGTATCCGGTCGGTATAAAATTGATATTTCGAAATAATTTAGGCCTTCTTTTCTGTTTTCTTAGGCAAAAGTACAGCTTGAATGTTTGGCAAAACACCACCTTGAGCAATAGTTACACCAGACAATAATTTGTTTAATTCTTCGTCATTGCGGATGGCCAATTGTAAATGACGAGGAATAATTCTGGTCTTCTTGTTATCACGAGCAGCATTACCAGCCAATTCAAGAACTTCAGCAGCCAAATATTCCATAACGGCAGCTAAGTATACAGGAGCACCGGCACCAACACGCTCAGCGTAATTTCCTTTACGCAACAAACGATGAATACGACCAACGGGAAATTGTAAGCCAGCACGGGTTGAGCGGGACTTTGACTTGTTTTTAACTTTTCCACCTTTACCACGACCAGACATTTTGATTCACTTTTTATTTTTTAAACACTTCACAATATCACTGAATAAACGAAACTGTTGTCGTTTCGGCCTAAGTAAACGAGTATTTATACTTTTTGTATATATTTTTTGAGTATATTTTTAGTCTGGGGTTGTTTATTTTTCATCTACCTAAATTAAACTCAAAAGTATTTGTAAGATACAAAAAAAAATGTATATAAAGAGCACACAGTGGCGAGAATCTCAAAAACAGTGAACAGTGTTAAAAGTGTTTGTGAAGTGTAAACTAAAAAAAAAAATTAAATTGTGAAAAATGCCTCCTAAAGCTAGTGGAAAAGCAACCAAAAAGGCCGGCAAAGCCCAAAAGAATATTACCAAGGGTGATAAGAAAGTGAGACGCAAGCGTAAGGAAAGTTATGCCATCTATATCTACAAAGTATTGAAACAAGTACATCCTGATACTGGTATTTCTTCAAAGGCCATGAGTATCATGAACAGTTTTGTTAATGATATTTTTGAACGTATTGCGGCTGAAGCCTCTCGTTTGGCTCAATACAACAAGCGATCAACCATCACTAGTCGGGAAATTCAAACTGCTGTCCGTCTATTGTTGCCCGGTGAGTTGGCTAAGCACGCTGTCAGTGAAGGAACCAAGGCCGTAACCAAATACACTAGCTCCAAGTAAATTATATTTACCAACAACGATAACTGGATTCATCTTCTTTTTATAACAAAAGGCCCTTTTCAGGGCCACAAAATCGATTACAAAAGAGTTTTTATTTGTTCTTAAACATTTATTTTTTTAATTTGTTGAATTTCATATCATGAATTAGTTGCAGTAAATTTTTACAACTGAAACAAGAAACCTTAATTTCTTTCACTTTTAAAAAGCAAATTTTCAAAAATACTCTAGAATTATTTTGGTTTTTTAAATTTTAGAGAACGTTTCCAAAAATCATCATCAGCTAAAATAATTTTCGTTTTAAAAATGTTGCCATTTAATTTAAACAAAAAATTTCCATTAAATAATTACTAAATATTCAAAAAAAATAAGTTGATTATTTACAAAATTTCCAAAAATCATCATCAGTTTAAATCATTTTTTTTTTAAATTGTTCATTTAATAAGAAAATTTTCAAAAAATCACCATCAGATTAAATAATTTTTGCTTTAAAAGATTTTTCCCTTTAATTTTATTTAAATAAGAAAATTTCAAAAAAAATCTCCATCAGTTTAAATAATTTTTGATTTACAAATATTTGCCTTTAGTAGTAGTAGTAGTAGTAGTAGTAATTTATTGAGACTTCATTTTTTCATTATACAAGATTACCCCATACATAAAGTTATTTAAAAACTTAAAATTATATCGTATTATTTTAATTACATAAATATTAAAATGATAATGCAACTGGCTTACACAATAAGTAGGAAATAAAGAATATAATAGTGAAAAGTTGACAATGAAATATATAGTACTTGCTCTCGGTATTCATGTTTCGTAACTAGTAGAGTCATATCTACTATAAATAAACTTAAAACTAAGAAAAACTTAAAAACTAAAACTTAAAAAAAAATACAAACAAAAAAAACAAAGATTAAATAATTAATTAATTAATTTAATTTAAATAAAAAAATTTCAAAACAAAGTTGAAATAAATCATTTCTAATAACTTCAAAATTTTTAAATATTATTCCTTATATGTATAAAAAGTACCTATAATATTCAATTTGACTCAAATAAAATAACAATGCCCAATTTCTTTGCAATAAGCAGAAACTTCAATTTGTCATCACTCATTTACAAAAACAAAATCATGTATGCGCACTCATTTTAATCTTCTACTGAGAACAAAACCCATAAACATGGTTTTGCTCTTGCTTGTGTTTAATAAAAGCGAAAATTGTTTGTATATGCATACACACATACATATATACATATAATTTTGTTTTGTTTTTCTAAAAAATATTGAAATTATTTATAAGTTTTAAATATGAATATATTTTTGGCAAATATTTATTTAGATGCAAGATGCAATTTTTGCCGAAAATCTGAATAAGGAATATTATTTTTGGTGTATATCAAAAATGAATACTTTTCAATTTAAATTCTTGTTTGGTTTAAATTAACCCAATTTTTATAAAATAATTCTTTAATAATATGAAATGTACCTATGTATCGAAAAAGATTATATTGGACAATAATGGGTTAAAAAACCAAAAAAAAAAAAAAAAATTAACAACCAAGTCCTAGTAAAATTTTACTTCAAAAATGTACTATCTCTTTTACAAAATCAATTTGTGGCCCTGAAAAGGGCCGATTTTTTCTATTGTATCATTTTCCTTAAGCACGTTCGCCACGAATGCGTCTGGCCAATTGGATATCTTTTGGCATAATGGTGACACGTTTTGCATGGATAGCACACAAATTCGTATCTTCGAAAAGACCAACCAAATAAGCTTCACTGGCTTCTTGAAGAGCCATAACAGCAGAGCTCTGGAAACGTAAATCTGTTTTGAAATCTTGAGCAATCTCACGAACCAAACGTTGGAATGGCAATTTGCGAATCAACAATTCAGTACTTTTCTGATAACGACGGATTTCACGCAAAGCAACAGTACCGGGACGATAACGATGAGGCTTCTTTACACCGCCAGTAGCTGGGGCACTTTTACGAGCTGCCTTAGTTGCCAATTGTTTACGTGGTGCTTTGCCACCAGTCGATTTACGGGCAGTTTGCTTAGTACGAGCCATTTTCACTTATTATTTTTTGTTCACTTCACTTTTTATTTTCACTAAACACAATCACTGTTAACACACGAATATTTTAGTTCTGGCTCAAAAAGCCGCTTTTTATAGAAAAATTTCTCAACTAAAATTAGAGGGTGAGTGTGAATGTTTGTATTTTTTTCTTTGCAAACTCACTCAAAATGGAAAAGTATCTAAAAGAAAAGAATATGTGTTTGTAAGTGTATGTGTATATCTTTCTTATACTAAATATATTATATTTTTTTGGTTGAAATTTGTATAAATACCGGTGGTTTCCCCTACAAAAATTATTAGTTCTTGTTTAACATTTGTGAAGTGTGTTTAAAGTGAAAAATAGTGAATAAAAAATGACTGGTCGTGGTAAAGGTGGCAAAGGCTTGGGAAAAGGTGGTGCTAAACGTCATCGTAAAGTGTTGCGTGATAATATCCAAGGTATTACAAAGCCAGCTATTAGACGTTTGGCTCGTCGTGGTGGTGTAAAACGTATCTCTGGTTTGATTTACGAAGAAACTCGTGGAGTCTTGAAAGTATTTTTGGAAAATGTTATCCGTGATGCTGTCACCTACACTGAACACGCCAAGAGGAAAACAGTCACCGCTATGGATGTTGTGTATGCTTTGAAGAGACAAGGTCGTACTTTGTACGGTTTCGGCGGTTAAACAACTTTTACTTTGCGGACGGACAAAAAAATATTTACGATTTAAAAATTACAAAACCAATCGGTCCTTTTCAGGACCACAAAACATTTTTTAAAAAGAGTTCATTTTTACAAACAATTTTCTTTTCCACTTGTATTAGTTCAATAATGAAAATAAATTTTTTAACAAAAGCCGATTATTTCTAAATTGATATAAAATGCTTATAAAAAAATAATTTAATATATTTTCAACAATAAAAACAAGTATTTTTTCAATTAATTTCATAATGAATATTTATTTTTTTTTTAATTTTATAAAAAAAAGTCTAGAATTTTTAAAAATTTATTAAAATAAAACAAAAATATGTTTAGGGGAAAATTAAATAAAAGTACAAGATTTTTATTTCTAAATAGAAAAATTAATTTTTGAAACATTTGCTTTTTGAAAGTAAATTTTAGAAAAATTTGCTTCTTTAACTATATTTTTGCAAAAATTTCTTTTTTAAAGAAAATTTTAGAAAAATTTGCTTCTTTAACTATATTTTTGCAAAATTAGCTTTTTCAAAGTAAATTTTAGAAAAATTTGCTTCTTTAAATAAATTTTTGCAAAATTTGCTTTTTTAAAGCAAATTTTAGATATATTTGCTTCTTTAAGTAAATTTTTGCAAAATTGGCTTTTTTAAAGTAAAATTTAGAAAAATTAGCTTTTTTAACTAAATTTTTGCAGAATTTGCTTCTTTAACTAAATTTTTGCAAAATTTGCTTTTTTAAAGTAAATTTAAGAAAAATTTGCTTCTTTAAGTAAATTTTAGAAAATTTTGCTTCTTTAGCTAAATGTTAGCAAAATTTGCTTGTTTAAAAACAATGAAATTTTTCTTTTATATTAATTTTTATAATAATTTTCATATTTTTATGAATCAATGACGAAACTAAAAACAAGCCAGTATCAATAGTATCTAATAGTTATATTGTCGATAAAACTAATTATTTCAATGTGCAACCCTTGAAAATATCTATATATAAAAACCAATTCTATGTCATATTTGTCGCCTAAACTTATTATTTCACAAAAATACCCTTGATAACTGTAGGGTAAGAAGAAAGAAAGAATTTAAGTAATGCAGGCACCAACAAGAATAACATCATACATATTTGCTTTTGTTTTCTTCAAATCAGTAAAATGAGTGTGCGTACATACAAACGTATGTATGTATATGCATGGCTATTTTGTTTGTGTAAAAGGGATGATTACTTTAAGGCAGATGCTTATACATATATCAAGAAATTTTACACAGGGTATTTAGTTAAGAGCAACTGAAAATTAATTTACACACACTTTTTTTAATACGAAATGCAACCAAACGAAATGAATACTAATAGTAATAATAAAAACAACTTTTAATACTTTACCCTGTTCAGATTTGTATATTCAGAAATCGCTTGGGGGTAAAAAGAAACATTTTCTTTTATTTGTGTCTCACTTGAAAGTAATAAAAAGAAAAAATGCCATTTTAAAAGATAAATTCAAAAACAATGATAATTTAAACGTAATTACCCATAAAAATATTACTTTTAAGTCTGATACTGGAAAATGAAATAATCTTATATTTAATATTTTTTGTATTTTTATAATTTTTTATATATATATATTAAAGTTTATAAAACGAATATAGAAAACACAAGTTTTCCCATACAAATCGACAAATTTTTCAATGAAAACTAGTTTGAAAACTTATAAAATATTAAAATGTTTACCAACACTTCGAAAATGTAGTTTTGAGATTTGCTAAAGGTTTTGTGATTTACTAAAACGTATTAATATTGGGTATTTTGACACAAATTGAAAAAAGTGTTTGCCTGAAAAATCAATAAATACCAGGAAATTAAAATGTGAATAGTGGGGTTTTTGAAGTGGGTTTCGTTATTAAAAAATCCTCAAAATTGTTAATGTGAATAGGCTATTACTATAGAACAAAAATAATACCTTATAAAAGGAATTTTGTTTTACAATATAACAAAAATATTCTAACTGTACTAAAACTGGTAATTGAATAAAATATACATACAAATTTGTTTGTATACACACGAAACACAATTCTTGTTGTACAAAAACAATAACAACATCTACACTTCGTCATCAGCAGTTGGTTTTGTTATTTTTTTTAGAAGAAGACAAAACAAAAACCAGTTTTAGCATAAGTTTAAGAAAACATTAAGAAATTTTGTTTGTGAAAATTAAAAGAGGACAAAATATATTAAAATTCAAGAGTAAGTACGAAAAATTAAATAGTTTAAATCAAATTGAAAATGTTGTATATTTGTGTAGTAATAATTATTTGTTTGTTAAATAAAAATATTTCTCTTTTTGAAAATGAATTTGTCGTCCTGAAAAGGACGGATTGGTTCTTTTTTTGTTTTTCGATGATAATGAGATTGTATCCGGTCGGTATAAAATTGATATTTCCAAATAATTTAGGCCTTCTTTTCTGTTTTCTTAGGCAAAAGTACAGCTTGAATGTTTGGCAAAACACCACCTTGAGCAATAGTTACACCAGACAATAATTTGTTTAATTCTTCGTCATTGCGGATGGCCAATTGTAAATGACGAGGAATAATTCTGGTCTTCTTGTTATCACGAGCAGCATTACCAGCCAATTCAAGAACTTCAGCAGCCAAATATTCCATAACGGCAGCTAAGTATACAGGAGCACCGGCACCAACACGCTCAGCGTAATTTCCTTTACGCAACAAACGATGAATTCGACCAACGGGAAATTGTAAGCCAGCACGGGTTGAGCGGGACTTTGACTTGTTTTTAACTTTTCCACCTTTACCACGACCAGACATTTTGATTCACTTTTTATTTTTTAAACACTTCACAATATCACTGAATAAACGAAACTGTTGTCGTTTCGGCCTAAGTAAACGAGTATTTATACTTTTTGTATATATTTTTTGAGTATATTTTTAGTCTGGGGTTGTTTATTTTTCATCTACCTAAATTAAACTCAAAAGTATTTGTAAGATACAAAAAAAAAATGTATATAAAGAGCACACAGTGGCGAGAATCTCAAAAACAGTGAACAGTGTTAAAAGTGTTTGTGAAGTGTAAACTAGAAAAAAAAATTAAATTGTGAAAAATGCCTCCTAAAGCTAGTGGAAAAGCAACCAAAAAGGCCGGCAAAGCCCAAAAGAATATTACCAAGGGTGATAAGAAAGTGAGACGCAAGCGTAAGGAAAGTTATGCCATCTATATCTACAAAGTATTGAAACAAGTACATCCTGATACTGGTATTTCTTCAAAGGCCATGAGTATCATGAACAGTTTTGTTAATGATATTTTTGAACGTATTGCGGCTGAAGCCTCTCGTTTGGCTCAATACAACAAGCGATCAACCATCACTAGTCGGGAAATTCAAACTGCTGTCCGTCTATTGTTGCCCGGTGAGTTGGCTAAGCACGCTGTCAGTGAAGGAACCAAGGCCGTAACCAAATACACTAGCTCCAAGTAAATTATATTTACCAACAATGATAACTGGATTCATCTTCTTTTTATAACAAAAGGCCCTTTTCAGGGCCACAAAATCGATTACAGAAGAGTTTTTATTTGTTCTTAAACATTTATTTTTTTAATTTGTTGAATTTCATATCATGAATTAGTTGCAGTAAATTTTTACAACTGAAACAAGAAACCTTAATTTCTTTCACTTTTAAAAAGCAAATTTTCAAAAATACTCTAGAATTATTTTGGTTTTTTAAATTTTAGAGAACATTTCCAAAAATCATCATCAGCTAAAATAATTTTCGTTTTAAAAATGTTGCCATTTAATTTAAACAAAAAATTTCCATTAAATAATTACTAAATATTCAAAAAAAATAAGTTGATTATTTACAAAATTTCCAAAAATCATCATCAGTTTAAATCATTTTTTTTTTAAATTGTTCATTTAATAAGAAAATTTTCAAAAAATCACCATCAGATTAAATAATTTTTGCTTTAAAAGATTTTTCCCTTTAATTTTATTTAAATAAGAAAATTTCAAAAAAAATCTCCATCAGTTTAAATAATTTTTGATTTACAAATATTTGCCTTTAGTAGTAGTAGTAGTAGTAGTAGTAATTTATTGAGACTTCATTTTTTCATTATACAAGATTACCCCATACATAAAGTTATTTAAAAACTTAAAATTATATCGTATTATTTTAATTACATAAATATTAAAATGATAATGCAACTGGCTTACACAATAAGTAGGAAATAAAGAATATAATAGTGAAAAGTTGACAATGAAATATATAGTACTTGCTCTCGGTATTCATGTTTCGTAACTAGTAGAGTCATATCTACTATAAATAAACTTAAAACTAAGAAAAACTTAAAAACTAAAACTTAAAAAAAAATACAAACAAAAAAAACAAAGATTAAATAATTAATTAATTAATTTAATTTAAATAAAAAAATTTCAAAACAAAGTTGAAATAAATCATTTCTAATAACTTCAAAATTTTTAAATATTATTCCTTATATGTATAAAAAGTACCTATAATATTCAATTTGACTCAAATAAAATAACAATGCCCAATTTCTTTGCAATAAGCAGAAACTTCAATTTGTCATCACTCATTTACAAAAACAAAATCATGTATGCGCACTCATTTTAATCTTCTACTGAGAACAAAACCCATAAACATGGTTTTGCTCTTGCTTGTGTTTAATAAAAGCGAAAATTGTTTGTATATGCATACACACATACATATATACATATAATTTTGTTTTGTTTTTCTAAAAAATATTGAAATTATTTATAAGTTTTAAATATGAATATATTTTTGGCAAATATTTATTTAGATGCAAGATGCAATTTTTGCCGAAAATCTGAATAAGGAATATTATTTTTGGTGTATATCAAAAATGAATACTTTTCAATTTAAATTCTTGTTTGGTTTAAATTAACCCAATTTTTATAAAATAATTCTTTAATAATATGAAATGTACCTATGTATCGAAAAAGATTATATTGGACAATAATGGGTTAAAAACCAAAAAAAATTAACAACCAAGTCCTAATAAAATTTTACTTCAAAAATGTACTATCTCTTTTACAAAATCAATTTGTGGCCCTGAAAAGGGCCGATTTTTTCTATTGTATCATTTTCCTTAAGCACGTTCGCCACGAATGCGTCTGGCCAATTGGATATCTTTTGGCATAATGGTGACACGTTTTGCATGGATAGCACACAAATTCGTATCTTCGAAAAGACCAACCAAATAAGCTTCACTGGCTTCTTGAAGAGCCATAACAGCAGAGCTCTGGAAACGTAAATCTGTTTTGAAATCTTGAGCAATCTCACGAACCAAACGTTGGAATGGCAATTTGCGAATCAACAATTCAGTACTTTTCTGATAACGACGGATTTCACGCAAAGCAACAGTACCGGGACGATAACGATGAGGCTTCTTTACACCGCCAGTAGCTGGGGCACTTTTACGAGCTGCCTTAGTTGCCAATTGTTTACGTGGTGCTTTGCCACCAGTCGATTTACGGGCAGTTTGCTTAGTACGAGCCATTTTCACTTATTATTTTTTGTTCACTTCACTTTTTATTTTCACTAAACACAATCACTGTTAACACACGAATATTTTAGTTCTGGCTCAAAAAGCCGCTTTTTATAGAAAAATTTCTCAACTAAAATTAGAGGGTGAGTGTGAATGTTTGTATTTTTTTCTTTGCAAACTCACTCAAAATGGAAAAGTATCTAAAAGAAAAGAATATGTGTTTGTAAGTGTATGTGTATATCTTTCTTATACTAAATATATTATATTTTTTTGGTTGAAATTTGTATAAATACCGGTGGTTTCCCCTACAAAAATTATTAGTTCTTGTTTAACATTTGTGAAGTGTGTTTAAAGTGAAAAATAGTGAATAAAAAATGACTGGTCGTGGTAAAGGTGGCAAAGGCTTGGGAAAAGGTGGTGCTAAACGTCATCGTAAAGTGTTGCGTGATAATATCCAAGGTATTACAAAGCCAGCTATTAGACGTTTGGCTCGTCGTGGTGGTGTAAAACGTATCTCTGGTTTGATTTACGAAGAAACTCGTGGAGTCTTGAAAGTATTTTTGGAAAATGTTATCCGTGATGCTGTCACCTACACTGAACACGCCAAGAGGAAAACAGTCACCGCTATGGATGTTGTGTATGCTTTGAAGAGACAAGGTCGTACTTTGTACGGTTTCGGCGGTTAAACAACTTTTACTTTGCGGACGGACAAAAAAATATTTACGATTTAAAAATTACAAAACCAATCGGTCCTTTTCAGGACCACAAAACATTTTTTAAAAAGAGTTCATTTTTACAAACAATTTTCTTTTCCACTTGTATTAGTTCAATAATGAAAATAAATTTTTTAACAAAAGCCGATTATTTCTAAATTGATATAAAATGCTTATAAAAAAATAATTTAATATATTTTCAACAATAAAAACAAGTATTTTTTCAATTAATTTCATAATGAATATTTATTTTTTTTTTAATTTTATAAAAAAAAGTCTAGAATTTTTAAAAATTTATTAAAATAAAACAAAAATATGTTTAGGGGAAAATTAAATAAAAGTACAAGATTTTTATTTCTAAATAGAAAAATTAATTTTTGAAACATTTGCTTTTTGAAAGTAAATTTTAGAAAAATTTGCTTCTTTAACTATATTTTTGCAAAAATTTCTTTTTTAAAGAAAATTTTAGAAAAATTTGCTTCTTTAACTATATTTTTGCAAAATTAGCTTTTTCAAAGTAAATTTTAGAAAAATTTGCTTCTTTAAATAAATTTTTGCAAAATTTGCTTTTTTAAAGCAAATTTTAGATATATTTGCTTCTTTAAGTAAATTTTTGCAAAATTGGCTTTTTTAAAGTAAAATTTAGAAAAATTAGCTTTTTTAACTAAATTTTTGCAGAATTTGCTTCTTTAACTAAATTTTTGCAAAATTTGCTTTTTTAAAGTAAATTTAAGAAAAATTTGCTTCTTTAAGTAAATTTTAGAAAATTTTGCTTCTTTAGCTAAATGTTAGCAAAATTTGCTTGTTTAAAAACAATGAAATTTTTCTTTTATATTAATTTTTATAATAATTTTCATATTTTTATGAATCAATGACGAAACTAAAAACAAGCCAGTATCAATAGTATCTAATAGTTATATTGTCGATAAAACTAATTATTTCAATGTGCAACCCTTGAAAATATCTATATATAAAAACCAATTCTATGTCATATTTGTCGCCTAAACTTATTATTTCACAAAAATACCCTTGATAACTGTAGGGTAAGAAGAAAGAAAGAATTTAAGTAATGCAGGCACCAACAAGAATAACATCATACATATTTGCTTTTGTTTTCTTCAAATCAGTAAAATGAGTGTGCGTACATACAAACGTATGTATGTATATGCATGGCTATTTTGTTTGTGTAAAAGGGATGATTACTTTAAGGCAGATGCTTATACATATATCAAGAAATTTTACACAGGGTATTTAGTTAAGAGCAACTGAAAATTAATTTACACACACTTTTTTTAATACGAAATGCAACCAAACGAAATGAATACTAATAGTAATAATAAAAACAACTTTTAATACTTTACCCTGTTCAGATTTGTATATTCAGAAATCGCTTGGGGGTAAAAAGAAACATTTTCTTTTATTTGTGTCTCACTTGAAAGTAATAAAAAGAAAAAATGCCATTTTAAAAGATAAATTCAAAAACAATGATAATTTAAACGTAATTACCCATAAAAATATTACTTTTAAGTCTGATACTGGAAAATGAAATAATCTTATATTTAATATTTTTTGTATTTTTATAATTTTTTATATATATATATTAAAGTTTATAAAACGAATATAGAAAACACAAGTTTTCCCATACAAATCGACAAATTTTTCAATGAAAACTAGTTTGAAAACTTATAAAATATTAAAATGTTTACCAACACTTCGAAAATGTAGTTTTGAGATTTGCTAAAGGTTTTGTGATTTACTAAAACGTATTAATATTGGGTATTTAGACACAAATTGAAAAATGTGTTTGCCTGAAAAATCAATAAATACCAGGAAATTAAAATGTGAATAGTGGGGTTTTTGAAGTGGGTTTCGTTATTAAAAAATCCTCAAAATTGTTAATGTGAATAGGCTATTACTTTAGAACAAAAATAATACCTTATAAAAGGAATTTTGTTTTACAATATAACAAAAATATTCTAACTGTACTAAAACTGGTAATTGAATAAAATATACATACAAATTTGTTTGTATACACACGAAACACAATTCTTGTTGTACAAAAACAATAACAACATCTACACTTCGTCATCAGCAGTTGCTTTTGTTATTTTTATAGAAGAAGACAAAACAAAAACCAGTTTTAGCATAAGTTTAAGAAAACATTAAGAAATTTTGTTTGTGAAAATTAAAAGAGGACAAAATATATTAAAATTCAAGAGTAAGTACGAAAAATTAAATAGTTTAAATCAAATTGAAAATGTTGTATATTTGTGTAGTAATAATTATTTGTTTGTTAAATAAAAATATTTCTCTTTTTGAAAATGAATTTGTCGTCCTGAAAAGGACGGATTGGTTCTTTTTTTGTTTTTCGATGATGATGAGATTGTATCCGGTCGGTATAAAATTGATATTTCCAAATAATTTAGGCCTTCTTTTCTGTTTTCTTAGGCAAAAGTACAGCTTGAATGTTTGGCAAAACACCACCTTGAGCAATAGTTACACCAGACAATAATTTGTTTAATTCTTCGTCATTGCGGATGGCCAATTGTAAATGACGAGGAATAATTCTGGTCTTCTTGTTATCACGAGCAGCATTACCAGCCAATTCAAGAACTTCAGCAGCCAAATATTCCATAACGGCAGCTAAGTATACAGGAGCACCGGCACCAACACGCTCAGCGTAATTTCCTTTACGCAACAAACGATGAATACGACCAACGGGAAATTGTAAGCCAGCACGGGTTGAGCGGGACTTTGACTTGTTTTTAACTTTTCCACCTTTACCACGACCAGACATTTTGATTCACTTTTTATTTTTTAAACACTTCACAATATCACTGAATAAACGAAACTGTTGTCGTTTCGGCCTAAGTAAACGAGTATTTATACTTTTTGTATATATTTTTTGAGTATATTTTTAGTCTGGGGTTGTTTATTTTTCATCTACCTAAATTAAACTCAAAAGTATTTGTAAGATACAAAAAAAAATGTATATAAAGAGCACACAGTGGCGAGAATCTCAAGATGAAGAAAAACAGTGAACAGTGTTAAAAGTGTTTGTGAAGTGTAAACTAGAAAAAAATTAAATTGTGAAAAATGCCTCCTAAAGCTAGTGGAAAAGCAACCAAAAAGGCCGGCAAAGCCCAAAAAAATATTTAAAGACTAGTGAAAAGACACTAAAAAATATTGTTTTGAAAAAAACAATTAAAATTTAATCCCTAAAAACTATTTTTATAATTGTGATTTAACTTAAAAATTGTGAAGCGAGTGACAAGTAGTAGTCACCGAACATTATTTTTGGTGCTTCAAAATTTTGAGAAGCCAGATCAAAATAGTAGTCACTATTTATTAAAACATTTAAACACTGTGTGAAAAATTGTGAAGCAGGTGGCTCCTTTGGATTTTTGAAAATCTAATAGAAGGCAGCGCATCTAATATAAAAACTTTAATAAAAAGACATTTATAATAAAATATTTAAAATTAATAGAGCTGATATATAAAGAAATATCGTGTGAACCTTTTTAAAATAATTGGGGTTGTACCCCTAAACTAATCAACATGGAGGAAGACGTAAGTCTAAATCCTAATAAAAGACAACGAACTTCAACTGAAGAGTTCTACCAAATAATTGCAGAGAAGGACCAAAAAATTGATGGTCTAACTAAACATATAATTAAAATAAACAACGATTTTCAACAGTTGCAGAAACAATATAATGTATTAATGAGCAAGATGTTCGAAAACCCGAGCTGTTCAACAACGCATGAGGAAGAAATGTCCGAAGTAAGTGAAGAATCAGAAAGTGATGATGCTAATGATACCGAAGAATGCCAGGCTAACGCCGTAGCTGGCTCTTCAACAAGCCAAAAAATGAAGGATGCAAGCCAGGGCAATGCCGCTGCCGGCTCCACAGTTACCCAAGCCAAAACGAAGGAAACAACCAATGTCAACCGTAAGCCAGCCTTAACAGCAGTAAGAAATAGTAAGTTAGCTCCTATTGTAACAACATATAACATTAATATTAAGGAAATTAGTGATAAGTTAAATAATATCCTGGGGCATAAGGAATACAATTTAAAAATCTTAAACAGACAGGTCACTAACATAGGGGTCTGCACTTTAGAAGATTTTTCAAAACTAAAAAAATTGTTAAAGGAAGAAAAAATACATTTTTTCACCCATACGCCAAAGGCAGAAAGGCCTTTTTCGGTAGTCATTAAAGGACTATCCAACTCTTTCACTGTAGAAGATGTGAAGGGTTATCTTCAGGGCCTGCAAATAAATATGAACATTGTAGGAATTTACAAACTTGGTTGGGACAAATGGCTGTTTCAGCTGAGTAGAGATTCGGACCTCAGGGGTTTTAGGAACATTAGGTACATTCTCCACTGCAAGGTGACTACAGAAAAACATAAAAAGAAAGACATTATTCAATGTTTTAACTGCCAACGATTTGGCCATGTTGCCATCAACTGTGGCATGCCTTTCAGATGTGTGAAGTGCGGAGAATCACACGGCCCGGGAAATTGCACAATTCCCCCAAAGGAACAGAATACAGTTGAAACTTTTGATAAAGACCCTCGTACTGGTGAGCCCGTTAAAAGAATAGGTATACCCACTAAATGCGCAAATTGTGGCACAGAAGGCCACACATCCAGTTTTAAGAACTGTCCAAAACGTCAAGAAATTTTGCGTAAAATTTCGGCCAAAAGGCAAAATAATCCGGCGGCTGTAACACAGGTCGGCCGTAATAATGCTTCAATTGTTTCGGGGGTATCGTTTTCCGCTGTTGCCAGAAATGCAGCCAACACTTCGCCTTCTTTTTCAAGACCGGCAACTACCTCAAAATCTCAAGCCTCCCTTACAACAGGTCCAACCTTGGCATCGGCCAAGGCTGACTTTGACCTCATAGACGGGGACTGCAAAAAATTCTTTGGAGGTGGCCTCCTGAGCTGCTTCAACAAACTTAAAGGTTTTGCTCGAGAATACAGGGCATTAAAAAACGATGAAGAAAAATTTCCGGCTCTAGTTGGTATGTTAATAGGACTACAACACAATGGCTAATTCACTAAAGTGTATTTTTATAAATGTAAATTCTATTGTGTCCATTCGCAAAAGGCACTTTCTCAATTTGTTTATTAGAGAACATCAACCAGATGTTCTTCTAGTAGCAGAGCATAAATTGTCCCCCAGGCATACGTTAGATTTTAGGGGATACAACATTTTTAGGCAAAACAGACTTGGTAACCGCGGAGGAGGTACCGCTGTATTCGTGAGGGACAGTTTATGCTCTGCTAGAGTTACAATTAACCTAGGGTGCATAGAAAACACTGCTGTGGAGATAACAAGGGTAGATGGTAGTATAATCACAATCATCTCTATGTACTTGCGTCCTCAGGAGACCTTAACAATGACTGACCTTGATCCTATTTTAGACTTATCTGCTAGAGGTAACATTCTGATAGGTGCAGATCTTAATGCTAGACACTTAAATTTTGGCGATGACCGTTGCAATCGTAACGGGCGTAACCTTCATGAATTTTTGTTGTCGTGTCCGAACATTGACATCCAACGTACTGATGGCCCGACTCATTTTACAGAGACGTCCGCCTCTTATCTAGATATATTTATGATATCATCAGATTTTGAAGTAGATTCCGCATATGATAATGGATTAAAAACTTTAGATTATGAGTCTGACCATCGTGCGGTGGAGGTCACTGTCCGGGCGGGAACCCTAAGACAAAACATAGCACCTACTATGTATGACTTTGACCGCATAAACAAAAATCGCCTCAATGAATTTCTGGCCAGAGATCTGCCAAACATAGAACTACCTTTAGACAGAAACGTCACAGTTCAGGAAATTGATAACAACATTTGCCAAGTAAACCAAGTTTTTAAAACAGCTATGGAGGAGTCCATTCCCAAGATAGACTGTAGAAGCAGGGGCATTTTGAAGCTTCCCCCCAATATTCTTCACCTAATTAGAGAGAAGAAAAGACTAAAACGAACTTGTTGGAGAACTCTAGACCCGGCTAGATATCTAATACTAAAGGCAGACATTAGAAATCTGGACAAAATAATCAAAGATTCAATAGCGGTGTTTGAAGAGAGCTACTGGACTAAATATCTTGAAAATATTCGGGTAAATAACAAAACGTTTTGCCAAGTTAAGAGAGCTGCCGGCATAATAAAACGGGAGCCACTACCAGATTTGATCGGTCCTGGAGGGTCACTTCTCTCAGAGAATGCCGATAAAGCTGAATGGTTGTCCGAACGATTCTGTAATGTTCATAGGGGAGGGAGCGCTATACGTTCTTCTTTCCTTGAGAGCATTGTGGAACGTGAGGTCTCCTCATTAGTTTCTTACGAACCATCCCTAATTTTCGGGCGAGATGTCATGGCAGATGGCACTTCAATTGAGGGAGGTGTTCTTTCCACGGAAAACAATATTATTTCTGCAAACGACATAAAGGCTGCCTTAAAAATAAGGCCCAATAAGAAATCAAGTGGTAGTGATGGCATTCCCGATACTATCCTAAAAAAAACAAATATTGTTGTCTGGCACTTTCTAGCGGTTCTCTTCAACCACTGCTTGAATCTAGGTTATTTCCCGGCGAGCTGGAAGGAGGCTCTGATTGTCCCTGTTTTGAAACCAGGATCGGACACAAAGCGTGTTGAAAGTTACCGACCGATATCTCTCTTGGCTGCATTTGGCAAACTCCTTGAGAGATTCCTTTTAAACAAAATTCAGGACAAAATAATAGATGATGGCATCATTAAGGATTGCCAATTTGGATTTAAAAGTGGGCATTCCACAACCCACGCTCTCATGGTGTTTACCGATTACGTGGCCAAGGGTCTTAACAGGCGATGTCCAACATTAGCCGTAAGTTTAGATTTGGAAAAAGCTTTTGACACGGTTTGGCAAAAGGGAATTGTTTATAAAATGTTGAATCTTGGTTTTGACCATTCCACCTGCAGAATGGTGGCAGATTTCCTGAACTGCAGAACGTTTAAAGTTAAGGTTGACAAAACTCTATCGAACTCGAAACCCATTGCAGATGGAGTACCACAGGGCTCCTTGCTAGGTCCTATTCTTTATAGCATTTTTATATCGGATATTCCTCAACCTCCTGAGGGGGATCTCTTATTAATGTATGCAGATGACATGCTCATTGCATCCAGCGGTCCAAGGGCTAAAACACTGAATAAAAAAATCAATGACTATCTTAGTAGTCTAAACGAATATTTTAAAAAGTGGGGTCTTCGCCTAAACGTTGATAAAACTGAGGGCCTGTTAATTAAGGGTAGGCGGGGGAGACTATATCCCAATGCAAGAAAATATGTTCCAGTAATTAAAATTGACGGTAACGTCATTAGAAATAATGACAGAATGAAATACCTTGGTGTTACCTATCACGAAAATTTTGAGTACTATAGACACATAGACTCCATTCTACAAAAGGTCAAAAAAGTCTTTTATTTATATTGTAAGTTGCTGGGAAGAAGGACTGGCCTTAGCAGTAAGGTCAAACTTCTCATTTATAAACAAGTTATTCGACCTCTCATTTCCTATGCCTTTCCTGTCTGGTTTGGGATATCCTCACACCAGATGGAGAGGCTTAGGATTTGGGAGAGAAGAATCTTGTCTCAATGTTTAGGTCTCCTACCGAGAATGTGCCCTGATGGTACCTTTCGACGACCATCAAACAAATCAATTTACGACACCATAGACTTCAAACGCATTGATGCATTCTTGGTAGATTCTGCTATCAAGTTTATAGAACAGGCATCATTTTTAGAAAATGACCTTGTCGAAAAATGTCTCCGGGAAGCGTCTAATTTGGAGGCCATACATTTAAATCGATACCTCTCACCAGTAGATCTCCTAACCTTAAGGAACGGGGGTCTCTTATACCAGGGTGCAGACCTCTTATTTTACCATAGGAGGGTTAACACCCTAGAATTAAATAATCCGGTCTATAGCACCATACAATAAAAACTGACATTAGATTATAAAATTTAATAACTCTATCTCTTTCTTTTGTAAATATTCTTTCCTATTTTATTTTGTTTTAATTAGTATGTAAGTTATAGTTTAAGTAAAATTAGATGTAAGATATAAGTGACCTTGGGTTTTTATTCCTTTTTTGCCCCATAAAAGTTAATTCCCCTAAATGTAAAATACAAAATCTCTTATAATTAATTTTAAGCATACAAATGTTATTTAAATAAAATCAAATGTAAAAAATTCTAGGTTAAGTTTATCGTCTAGAAAAACAATATGTAAAAAGTAGTTTTAAGAAAACATTGTAAAACTGAATTTGAAGGAAAATAAAATATACTAAGCAACTAAGCGAGAATCTCAAAAACAGTGAACAGTGTTAAAAGTGTTTGTGAAGTGTAAACTAGAAAAAAATTAAATTGTGAAAAATGCCTCCTAAAGCTAGTGGAAAAGCAACCAAAAAGGCCGGCAAAGCCCAAAAGAATATTACCAAGGGTGATAAGAAAGTGAGACGCAAGCGTAAGGAAAGTTATGCCATCTATATCTACAAAGTATTGAAACAAGTACATCCTGATACTGGTATTTCTTCAAAGGCCATGAGTATCATGAACAGTTTTGTTAATGATATTTTTGAACGTATTGCGGCTGAAGCCTCTCGTTTGGCTCAATACAACAAGCGATCAACCATCACTAGTCGGGAAATTCAAACTGCTGTCCGTCTATTGTTGCCCGGTGAGTTGGCTAAGCACGCTGTCAGTGAAGGAACCAAGGCCGTAACCAAATACACTAGCTCCAAGTAAATTATATTTACCAACAACGATAACTGGATTCATCTTCTTTTTATAACAAAAGGCCCTTTTCAGGGCCACAAAATCGATTACAAAAGAGTTTTTATTTGTTCTTAAACATTTATTTTTTTAATTTGTTGAATTTCATATCATGAATTAGTTGCAGTAAATTTTTACAACTGAAACAAGAAACCTTAATTTCTTTCACTTTTAAAAAGCAAATTTTCAAAAATACTCTAGAATTATTTTGGTTTTTTAAATTTTAGAGAACATTTCCAAAAATCATCATCAGCTAAAATAATTTTCGTTTTAAAAATGTTGCCATTTAATTTAAACAAAAAATTTCCATTAAATAATTACTAAATATTCAAAAAATAAGTTGATTATTTACAAAATTTCCAAAAATCATCATCAGTTTAAATCATTTTTTTTTTTAATTGTTCATTTAATAAGAAAATTTTCAAAAAATCACCATCAGATTAAATAATTTTTGCTTTAAAAGATTTTTCCCTTTAATTTTATTTAAATAAGAAAATTTAAAAAAAAAATCTCCATCAGTTTAAATAATTTTTGATTTACAAATATTTGCCTTTAGTAGTAGTAGTAGTAGTAGTAGTAATTTATTGAGACTTCATTTTTTCATTATACAAGATTACCCCATACATAAAGTTATTTAAAAACTTAAAATTATATCGTATTATTTTAATTACATAAATATTAAAATGATAATGCAACTGGCTTACACAATAAGTAGGAAATAAAGAATATAATAGTGAAAAGTTGACAATGAAATATATAGTACTTGCTCTCGGTATTCATGTTTCGTAACTAGTAGAGTCATATCTACTATAAATAAACTTAAAACTAAGAAAAACTTAAAAACTAAAACTTAAAAAAAAATACAAACAAAAAAAACAAAGATTAAATAATTAATTAATTAATTTAATTTAAATAAAAAAATTTCAAAACAAAGTTGAAATAAATCATTTCTAATAACTTCAAAATTTTTAAATATTATTCCTTATATGTATAAAAAGTACCTATAATATTCAATTTGACTCAAATAAAATAACAATGCCCAATTTCTTTGCAATAAGCAGAAACTTCAATTTGTCATCACTCATTTACAAAAACAAAATCATGTATGCGCACTCATTTTAATCTTCTACTGAGAACAAAACCCATAAACATGGTTTTGCTCTTGCTTGTGTTTAATAAAAGCGAAAATTGTTTGTATATGCATACACACATACATATATACATATAATTTTGTTTTGTTTTTCTAAAAAATATTGAAATTATTTATAAGTTTTAAATATGAATATATTTTTGGCAAATATTTATTTAGATGCAAGATGCAATTTTTGCCGAAAATCTGAATAAGGAATATTATTTTTGGTGTATATCAAAAATGAATACTTTTCAATTTAAATTCTTGTTTGGTTTAAATTAACCCAATTTTTATAAAATAATTCTTTAATAATATGAAATGTACCTATGTATCGAAAAAGATTATATTGGACAATAATGGGTTAAAAAACCAAAAAAAAAAAAAAAAATTAACAACCAAGTCCTAGTAAAATTTTACTTCAAAAATGTACTATCTCTTTTACAAAATCAATTTGTGGCCCTGAAAAGGGCCGATTTTTTCTATTGTATCATTTTCCTTAAGCACGTTCGCCACGAATGCGTCTGGCCAATTGGATATCTTTTGGCATAATGGTGACACGTTTTGCATGGATAGCACACAAATTCGTATCTTCGAAAAGACCAACCAAATAAGCTTCACTGGCTTCTTGAAGAGCCATAACAGCAGAGCTCTGGAAACGTAAATCTGTTTTGAAATCTTGAGCAATCTCACGAACCAAACGTTGGAATGGCAATTTGCGAATCAACAATTCAGTACTTTTCTGATAACGACGGATTTCACGCAAAGCAACAGTACCGGGACGATAACGATGAGGCTTCTTTACACCGCCAGTAGCTGGGGCACTTTTACGAGCTGCCTTAGTTGCCAATTGTTTACGTGGTGCTTTGCCACCAGTCGATTTACGGGCAGTTTGCTTAGTACGAGCCATTTTCACTTATTATTTTTTGTTCACTTCACTTTTTATTTTCACTAAACACAATCACTGTTAACACACGAATATTTTAGTTCTGGCTCAAAAAGCCGCTTTTTATAGAAAAATTTCTCAACTAAAATTAGAGGGTGAGTGTGAATGTTTGTATTTTTTTCTTTGCAAACTCACTCAAAATGGAAAAGTATCTAAAAGAAAAGAATATGTGTTTGTAAGTGTATGTGTATATCTTTCTTATACTAAATATATTATATTTTTTTGGTTGAAATTTGTATAAATACCGGTGGTTTCCCCTACAAAAATTATTAGTTCTTGTTTAACATTTGTGAAGTGTGTTTAAAGTGAAAAATAGTGAATAAAAAATGACTGGTCGTGGTAAAGGTGGCAAAGGCTTGGGAAAAGGTGGTGCTAAACGTCATCGTAAAGTGTTGCGTGATAATATCCAAGGTATTACAAAGCCAGCTATTAGACGTTTGGCTCGTCGTGGTGGTGTAAAACGTATCTCTGGTTTGATTTACGAAGAAACTCGTGGAGTCTTGAAAGTATTTTTGGAAAATGTTATCCGTGATGCTGTCACCTACACTGAACACGCCAAGAGGAAAACAGTCACCGCTATGGATGTTGTGTATGCTTTGAAGAGACAAGGTCGTACTTTGTACGGTTTCGGCGGTTAAACAACTTTTACTTTGCGGACGGACAAAAAAATATTTACGATTTAAAAATTACAAAACCAATCGGTCCTTTTCAGGACCACAAAACATTTTTTAAAAAGAGTTCATTTTTACAAACAATTTTCTTTTCCACTTGTATTAGTTCAATAATGAAAATAAATTTTTTAACAAAAGCCGATTATTTCTAAATTGATATAAAATGCTTATAAAAAAATAATTTAATATATTTTCAACAATAAAAACAAGTATTTTTTCAATTAATTTCATAATGAATATTTATTTTTTTTTTAATTTTATAAAAAAAAGTCTAGAATTTTTAAAAATTTATTAAAATAAAACAAAAATATGTTTAGGGGAAAATTAAATAAAAGTACAAGATTTTTATTTCTAAATAGAAAAATTAATTTTTGAAACATTTGCTTTTTGAAAGTAAATTTTAGAAAAATTTGCTTCTTTAACTATATTTTTGCAAAAATTTCTTTTTTAAAGAAAATTTTAGAAAAATTTGCTTCTTTAACTATATTTTTGCAAAATTAGCTTTTTCAAAGTAAATTTTAGAAAAATTTGCTTCTTTAAATAAATTTTTGCAAAATTTGCTTTTTTAAAGCAAATTTTAGATATATTTGCTTCTTTAAGTAAATTTTTGCAAAATTGGCTTTTTTAAAGTAAAATTTAGAAAAATTAGCTTTTTTAACTAAATTTTTGCAGAATTTGCTTCTTTAACTAAATTTTTGCAAAATTTGCTTTTTTAAAGTAAATTTAAGAAAAATTTGCTTCTTTAAGTAAATTTTAGAAAATTTTGCTTCTTTAGCTAAATGTTAGCAAAATTTGCTTGTTTAAAAACAATGAAATTTTTCTTTTATATTAATTTTTATAATAATTTTCATATTTTTATGAATCAATGACGAAACTAAAAACAAGCCAGTATCAATAGTATCTAATAGTTATATTGTCGATAAAACTAATTATTTCAATGTGCAACCCTTGAAAATATCTATATATAAAAACCAATTCTATGTCATATTTGTCGCCTAAACTTATTATTTCACAAAAATACCCTTGATAACTGTAGGGTAAGAAGAAAGAAAGAATTTAAGTAATGCAGGCACCAACAAGAATAACATCATACATATTTGCTTTTGTTTTCTTCAAATCAGTAAAATGAGTGTGCGTACATACAAACGTATGTATGTATATGCATGGCTATTTTGTTTGTGTAAAAGGGATGATTACTTTAAGGCAGATGCTTATACATATATCAAGAAATTTTACACAGGGTATTTAGTTAAGAGCAACTGAAAATTAATTTACACACACTTTTTTTAATACGAAATGCAACCAAACGAAATGAATACTAATAGTAATAATAAAAACAACTTTTAATACTTTACCCTGTTCAGATTTGTATATTCAGAAATCGCTTGGGGGTAAAAAGAAACATTTTCTTTTATTTGTGTCTCACTTGAAAGTAATAAAAAGAAAAAATGCCATTTTAAAAGATAAATTCAAAAACAATGATAATTTAAACGTAATTACCCATAAAAATATTACTTTTAAGTCTGATACTGGAAAATGAAATAATCTTATATTTAATATTTTTTGTATTTTTATAATTTTTTATATATATATATTAAAGTTTATAAAACGAATATAGAAAACACAAGTTTTCCCATACAAATCGACAAATTTTTCAATGAAAACTAGTTTGAAAACTTATAAAATATTAAAATGTTTACCAACACTTCGAAAATGTAGTTTTGAGATTTGCTAAAGGTTTTGTGATTTACTAAAACGTATTAATATTGGGTATTTTGACACAAATTGAAAAAAGTGTTTGCCTGAAAAATCAATAAATACCAGGAAATTAAAATGTGAATAGTGGGGTTTTTGAAGTGGGTTTCGTTATTAAAAAATCCTCAAAATTGTTAATGTGAATAGGCTATTACTATAGAACAAAAATAATACCTTATAAAAGGAATTTTGTTTTACAATATAACAAAAATATTCTAACTGTACTAAAACTGGTAATTGAATAAAATATACATACAAATTTGTTTGTATACACACGAAACACAATTCTTGTTGTACAAAAACAATAACAACATCTACACTTCGTCATCAGCAGTTGGTTTTGTTATTTTTTTTAGAAGAAGACAAAACAAAAACCAGTTTTAGCATAAGTTTAAGAAAACATTAAGAAATTTTGTTTGTGAAAATTAAAAGAGGACAAAATATATTAAAATTCAAGAGTAAGTACGAAAAATTAAATAGTTTAAATCAAATTGAAAATGTTGTATATTTGTGTAGTAATAATTATTTGTTTGTTAAATAAAAATATTTCTCTTTTTGAAAATGAATTTGTCGTCCTGAAAAGGACGGATTGGTTCTTTTTTTGTTTTTCGATGATAATGAGATTGTATCCGGTCGGTATAAAATTGATATTTCCAAATAATTTAGGCCTTCTTTTCTGTTTTCTTAGGCAAAAGTACAGCTTGAATGTTTGGCAAAACACCACCTTGAGCAATAGTTACACCAGACAATAATTTGTTTAATTCTTCGTCATTGCGGATGGCCAATTGTAAATGACGAGGAATAATTCTGGTCTTCTTGTTATCACGAGCAGCATTACCAGCCAATTCAAGAACTTCAGCAGCCAAATATTCCATAACGGCAGCTAAGTATACAGGAGCACCGGCACCAACACGCTCAGCGTAATTTCCTTTACGCAACAAACGATGAATACGACCAACGGGAAATTGTAAGCCAGCACGGGTTGAGCGGGACTTTGACTTGTTTTTAACTTTTCCACCTTTACCACGACCAGACATTTTGATTCACTTTTTATTTTTTAAACACTTCACAATATCACTGAATAAACGAAACTGTTGTCGTTTCGGCCAAGTTTCAAGTTTCAAGTTTCAAGTTTTATTTACCCAAAAATTATGATTACATTTCATTTAAATTTATCTTAAAATCTAATGCTCTTATTATTCAATTTCTTATCGTACTAATGTATGTTTTAAAGACTCTCAAAATAGGTTCTAAATAAATTTACATTTTAATGTAAATATCAATTCTATAAAAGTGCTTTTCATTTACAATGGATTCCATAAAAAGGGGTTAAAAAATGGACGCTCTCTTTTTTAATACTTATATACGAAGCTTATATCTAAAACACAAACACTTACATACTATATTATACTAAGGTTAATAAAATATTTACAAGGGAATATATACACAAGGGAGAAAATAGGAAAAATTATTTACAAAAGAGTATTATTGAGCGGTATTATATACCGTGTCACTAATATTTAGAGTGTGGATTCTCCTATGATAAAATAGGAGGTCTGCACCCTCATAGACGAGACCAGCTCCTCTTAACGTTAATAAGTCCACTGGGGACAAATATCTCTTTGCCTGAATGGTCTCTAGGTCATCCGATGCTTCAAAGCAATGTCTTACCAAGGAGTTATCTAGAGAGCGTGCACCTTCCAAAAACTTAATTGCCATTTCGGTCATAAAAATGTCCACTCTGCCGAAATCAACCGCCCTATAAATGGATGCGCATGAGGGGCTGCGGAAATATCCATCTTGGGTTAGTCTAGGTCTCATGCCTAAGCAAGAGGCTAAGACTTTCCTTTCCCATCTCCTAAGCCTTTCCATCTGGGAGGAAGAAATTCCAAACCAAGATGGAAAAGCATAGGAGATTATGGGACGAATTATCTGCCTGTATAGTAAAAGACGAATGCGTTTATCCAAGCCACCCTTACGGCGCAAAATCCCCTGATAAGACGCGTATACTTTCTTAGCTTTTTCAAGTATCCTGTCAACATGGCGATAGGGTTCAAAATTTTCATGAAATGTCACTCCTAGATATTTTATTCTATCTGACGTGCCTATTAGTTCGTTGTTTATTTTCAGACAGGGAACAAATTTTCTGCAATTGGGATATATAAATTTTCGCCTACCTTTGATCATTATTGCAGTGGTTTTTTGAACGTTTAATTTAAGTCCCCATTTATTAAAATATTCCCCAAGAACACACAAATATTGGTTCATGTCTCTATTTGTATTTCTTGCATTGGCTCCAGAACGTGCTACAAGAATATCGTCAGCATAGATGAGAATAAGGACACCCTCCGGGGGTTCAGGGATATCGGAAATAAATATGTTATAAAGCACCGGGCCCAGCAAAGAACCCTGCGGCACACCTTCAGTTATATTACCCTCATCTGAAAGGGTGTCCCCAACTCTAACCTTATATTTTCGATCAGTAAGAAAATTCTCTACCAATCGACATATGCTAGGAGTAAATTCTTTGTTCATTAGTTTATAAACAATTCCATTATGCCATACGGTATCGAAGGCTTTTGAAAAGTCTAAACTCACCGCCATTGTAGGGCACCTATTTTTCAGACCAATCGAGACAAAGTCTGAAAACACCATAAGTGCATGCGAAGTGGAATGTCCACTTCGAAACCCAAATTGGAAATCCTTTAAAACGTCGCCGTCAAGGATCCTGTCATTAATTTTTTCAAGTATAAAATACTCGAATAATTTTCCAATAGACGAGAGCAGAGAGATCGGTCTGTAGCTCCCACTTTGACCAGGATCAGATCCTGGCTTCAGAATTGGAACTACCAAGGCCTCTTTCCAAGCTCTCGGGAAATATCCGATGTTCATACAATGGTTAAATAATATCGACAGGAATTCCCATGTCGATATGTCAGTTTTTCTGAGTACAAAATCAGGAATGCCATCAACACCACTTGACTTCTTGTTTGATCTTCTTTTCAAGGCGCTTCCAATCGACGCAGAACTAACGAAACCAAGAGTGTTGATGGTTCCTGAAGAGTCTACTGTCCTACCGTCTGCAGTGATCGTTTGTCCAAATGTAGTAATAGGAGTCGTTCTATTCAGGGTTGAAACCGAGTCATTTATCGTCAAGGCAAAAGCGTCAGTACGCTCATCATGGCTGGTCGGTCTGTTGTGGAAAAACTGATTTGCGAGCAAATTGGCTTTTCTACTATCATCCGAAATTGTATTGCCCTCAGCGTCTGTAAGAGCCCTTATTGGAGGGCGAACATTCAGTCCCGCAGCAGCTTTAACGTCTTTGTAAGTTCTATTATTTAAACGAATCCTACTAAGGTAGGCCGTCCAATAATCACGCTCATAGACCGAAATCGCACCTTGGATTATGCGATCTAAGTTTCTAACTTCGGCTTTCAGAATCCTGCACCTTGTCGTTTCGGCCTAAGTAAACGAGTATTTATACTTTTTGTATATATTTTTTGAGTATATTTTTAGTCTGGGGTTGTTTATTTTTCATCTACCTAAATTAAACTCAAAAGTATTTGTAAGATACAAAAAAAAATGTATATAAAGAGCACACAGTGGCGAGAATCTCAAAAACAGTGAACAGTGTTAAAAGTGTTTGTGAAGTGTAAACTAGAAAAAAATTAAATTGTGAAAAATGCCTCCTAAAGCTAGTGGAAAAGCAACCAAAAAGGCCGGCAAAGCCCAAAAGAATATTACCAAGGGTGATAAGAAAGTGAGACGCAAGCGTAAGGAAAGTTATGCCATCTATATCTACAAAGTATTGAAACAAGTACATCCTGATACTGGTATTTCTTCAAAGGCCATGAGTATCATGAACAGTTTTGTTAATGATATTTTTGAACGTATTGCGGCTGAAGCCTCTCGTTTGGCTCAATACAACAAGCGATCAACCATCACTAGTCGGGAAATTCAAACTGCTGTCCGTCTATTGTTGCCCGGTGAGTTGGCTAAGCACGCTGTCAGTGAAGGAACCAAGGCCGTAACCAAATACACTAGCTCCAAGTAAATTATATTTACCAACAACGATAACTGGATTCATCTTCTTTTTATAACAAAAGGCCCTTTTCAGGGCCACAAAATCGATTACAAAAGAGTTTTTATTTGTTCTTAAACATTTATTTTTTTAATTTGTTGAATTTCATATCATGAATTAGTTGCAGTAAATTTTTACAACTGAAACAAGAAACCTTAATTTCTTTCACTTTTAAAAAGCAAATTTTCAAAAATACTCTAGAATTATTTTGGTTTTTTAAATTTTAGAGAACATTTCCAAAAATCATCATCAGCTAAAATAATTTTCGTTTTAAAAATGTTGCCATTTAATTTAAACAAAAAATTTCCATTAAATAATTACTAAATATTCAAAAAAAAATAAGTTGATATTTACAAAATTTCCAAAAATCATCATCAGTTTAAATCATTTTTTTTTTGTTTTAAAAAATTTTTCATTTAATAAGAAAATTTTCAAAAAAAAATCATCATCAGATTCAAAAAAAAATCTCCATCTGTTTAAATAATTTTTGATTTACAAATATTTACCTTTAATTTAATTTAAATAAAAAAATTTCAAAACAAAGTTGAAAGAAATCATTTCTAATAACTTCAAAATTTTTAAATATTATTCCTTATATGTATAAAAAGTACCTATAATATTCAATTTGACTCAAATAAAATAACAATGCCCAATTTCTTTGAAATAAGCAGAAACTTCAATTTGTCATCACTCATTTACAAAAACAAAATCATGTATGCGCACTCATTTTAATCTTCTACTGTATATACATATGTATCGAAAAAGATTATATTGGACAATAATGGGTTAAAAACCAAAAAAAAAATTAACAACCAAGTCCTAGTAAAATTTTACTTCAAAAATGTACTATCTCTTTTACAAAATCAATTTGTGGCCCTGAAAAGGGCCGATTTTTTCTATTGTATCATTTTCCTTAAGCACGTTCGCCACGAATGCGTCTGGCCAATTGGATATCTTTTGGCATAATGGTGACACGTTTTGCATGGATAGCACACAAATTCGTATCTTCGAAAAGACCAACCAAATAAGCTTCACTGGCTTCTTGAAGAGCCATAACAGCAGAGCTCTGGAAACGTAAATCTGTTTTGAAATCTTGAGCAATCTCACGAACCAAACGTTGGAATGGCAATTTGCGAATCAACAATTCAGTACTTTTCTGATAACGACGGATTTCACGCAAAGCAACAGTACCGGGACGATAACGATGAGGCTTCTTTACACCGCCAGTAGCTGGGGCACTTTTACGAGCTGCCTTAGTTGCCAATTGTTTACGTGGTGCTTTGCCACCAGTCGATTTACGGGCAGTTTGCTTAGTACGAGCCATTTTCACTTATTATTTTTTGTTCACTTCACTTTTTATTTTCACTAAACACAATCACTGTTAACACACGAATATTTTAGTTCTGGCTCAAAAAGCCGCTTTTTATAGAAAAATTTCTCAACTAAAATTAGAGGGTGAGTGTGAATGTTTGTATTTTTTTCTTTGCAAACTCACTCAAAATGGAAAAGTATCTAAAAGAAAAGAATATGTGTTTGTAAGTGTATGTGTATATCTTTCTTATACTAAATATATTATATTTTTTTGGTTGAAATTTGTATAAATACCGGTGGTTTCCCCTACAAAAATTATTAGTTCTTGTTTAACATTTGTGAAGTGTGTTTAAAGTGAAAAATAGTGAATAAAAAATGACTGGTCGTGGTAAAGGTGGCAAAGGCTTGGGAAAAGGTGGTGCTAAACGTCATCGTAAAGTGTTGCGTGATAATATCCAAGGTATTACAAAGCCAGCTATTAGACGTTTGGCTCGTCGTGGTGGTGTAAAACGTATCTCTGGTTTGATTTACGAAGAAACTCGTGGAGTCTTGAAAGTATTTTTGGAAAATGTTATCCGTGATGCTGTCACCTACACTGAACACGCCAAGAGGAAAACAGTCACCGCTATGGATGTTGTATATGCTTTGAAGAGGCAAGGTCGTACTTTGTACGGTTTCGGCGGTTAAACAACTTTTACTTTGCGGACGGACAAACAAATATTTACGATTTAAAAATTACAAAACCAATCGGTCCTTTTCAGGACCACAAAACATTTTTTAAAAAGAGTTCATTTTTACAAACAATTTTCTTTTGTACTTGTATTAGTTCAATAACGAAAATAAATTTTATAACAAAAGCCAATTATTTCTAAATTGATATTAAATGCTTATAAAAAATAATTTAATATATTTTCATCAATAAATACAAGTATTTTTCTATTAATTTCATAATGAATATTTATTTTTTTTTTTAATTTTATAAAAAAGTCTAGAATTTTTAAAAATTTATTAAAATAAAACAAAAATATGTTTAGGGGAAAATTAAATAAAAGTACAAGATTTTTATTTCTAAATAGAAAAATTAATTTTTGAAACATTTGCTTTTTGAAAGTAAATTTTAGAAAAATTTGCTTTTGCCAAATTTGTTTTCTTTAAGTAAATTTTAGAAAAATTTGCTTCTTTAACTAAATTTTAGCAAAATTTTCTTTTTTAAAGTAAATTTTAGAAAAATTTGCTATTTTAACTAAATTTTTGCAAAATTTTCTTCTTTAAAGTAAATTTTAGAAAAATTTGCTTCTTTAACTAAATTTTTGCAAAATCTGCTTTTTTAAAATAAATTTTAGAAAAATTGCTTCTTTAACTAAATTTTTGCAAAATTTGCTTTTTTAAAGTAAAATTTAGGAAAATTAGGTTCTTTAACTAAATTTTTGCAAAATTAGCTTTTTTAAAGAAAATTTTAGAAAAATTTGCTTCTTTAACTATATTTTTGCAATATTAGCTTTTTTAAGAAAATTTTAGAAAAGTTTGCTTCTTTAACTAAATTTTTGCAAAATTTACTTTTTTAAAGTAAATTTTAGAAAAGTTTGCTTCTTTTAAATAAATTTTTGCAAAATCTCCTTTTTGAAAGTAAATTTTAGAAAAATTTGCTTCTTTAACTATATTTTTGCAAAATTTTCTTTTTTAAAGAAATTTTTAGAAAAATTTGCTTCTTTAACTATATTTTTGCAAAATTTGCTATTTCAAAGTAAATTTTAGAAAAATTTGCTTCTTTAAATAAATTTTTGCAAAATTTGCTTTTTTTAAAGCAAATTTTAGAAATATTTGCTTCTTTAAGTAAATTTTTGCAAAATTGGCTTTTTTAAAGTAAAATTTAGAAAAATTTGCTTCTTTAACTAAATTTTTTGCAGAATTTGCTTCTTTAACTAAATTTTTGCAAAATTTGCTTTTTTAAAGTAAATTTAAGAAAAATTTGCTTCTTTAAGTAAATTTTAGAAAATTTTGCTTCTTTAGCTAAATGTTAGCAAAATTTGCTTGTTTAAAAACAATGAAATTTTTCTTTTATATTAATTTTTATAATAATTTTCATATTTTTATGAATCAATGACGAAACTAAAAACAAGCCAGTATCAATAGTATCTAATAGTTATATTGTCGATAAAACTAATTATTTCAATGTGCAACCCTTGAAAATATCTATATATAAAAACCAATTCTATGTCATATTTGTCGCCTAAACTTATTCAGCCCAATTCTAAATAAAAATTCCCCAGGAAATTTTTCCCAATATTTTTTTTCTTATAGGTTTCACAATGTAAAAAAAATGAGGGAATAAAATTCCCCGGGGAATTTTTATTCAGAATTGGGCTGATTATTTCACAAAAATACCCTTGATAACTGTAGGGTAAGAAGAAAGAAAGAATTTAAGTAATGCAGGCACCAACAAGAATAACATCATACATATTTGCTTTTGTTTTCTTCAAATCAGTAAAATGAGTGTGCGTACATACAAACGTATGTATGTATATGCATGGCTATTTTGTTTGTGTAAAAGGGATGATTACTTTAAGGCAGATGCTTATACATATATCAAGAAATTTTACACAGGGTATTTAGTTAAGAGCAACTGAAAATTAATTTACACACACTTTTTTTAATACGAAATGCAACCAAACGAAATGAATACTAATAGTAATAATAAAAACAACTTTTAATACTTTACCCTGTTCAGATTTGTATATTCAGAAATCGCTTGGGGGTAAAAAGAAACATTTTCTTTTATTTGTGTCTCACTTGAAAGTAATAAAAAGAAAAAATGCCATTTTAAAAGATAAATTCAAAAACAATGATAATTTAAACGTAATTACCCATAAAAATATTACTTTTAAGTCTGATACTGGAAAATGAAATAATCTTATATTTAATATTTTTTGTATTTTTATAATTTTTTATATATATATATTAAAGTTTATAAAACGAATATAGAAAACACAAGTTTTCCCATACAAATCGACAAATTTTTCAATGAAAACTAGTTTGAAAACTTATAAAATATTAAAATGTTTACCAACACTTCGAAAATGTAGTTTTGAGATTTGCTAAAGGTTTTGTGATTTACTAAAACGTATTAATATTGGGTATTTTGACACAAATTGAAAAAAGTGTTTGCCTGAAAAATCAATAAATACCAGGAAATTAAAATGTGAATAGTGGGGTTTTTGAAGTGGGTTTCGTTATTAAAAAATCCTCAAAATTGTTAATGTGAATAGGCTATTACTATAGAACAAAAATAATACCTTATAAAAGGAATTTTGTTTTACAATATAACAAAAATATTCTAACTGTACTAAAACTGGTAATTGAATAAAATATACATACAAATTTGTTTGTATACACACGAAACACAATTCTTGTTGTACAAAAACAATAACAACATCTACACTTCGTCATCAGCAGTTGGTTTTGTTATTTTTTTTAGAAGAAGACAAAACAAAAACCAGTTTTAGCATAAGTTTAAGAAAACATTAAGAAATTTTGTTTGTGAAAATTAAAAGAGGACAAAATATATTAAAATTCAAGAGTAAGTACGAAAAATTAAATAGTTTAAATCAAATTGAAAATGTTGTATATTTGTGTAGTAATAATTATTTGTTTGTTAAATAAAAATATTTCTCTTTTTGAAAATGAATTTGTCGTCCTGAAAAGGACGGATTGGTTCTTTTTTTGTTTTTCGATGATGATGAGATTGTATCCGGTCGGTATAAAATTGATATTTCCAAATAATTTAGGCCTTCTTTTCTGTTTTCTTAGGCAAAAGTACAGCTTGAATGTTTGGTAAAACACCACCTTGAGCAATAGTTACACCAGACAATAATTTGTTTAATTCTTCGTCATTGCGGATGGCCAATTGTAAATGACGAGGAATAATTCTGGTCTTCTTGTTATCACGAGCAGCATTACCAGCCAATTCAAGAACTTCAGCAGCCAAATATTCCATAACGGCAGCTAAGTATACAGGAGCACCGGCACCAACACGCTCAGCGTAATTTCCTTTACGCAACAAACGATGAATACGACCAACGGGAAATTGTAAGCCAGCACGGGTTGAGCGGGACTTTGACTTGTTTTTAACTTTTCCACCTTTACCACGACCAGACATTTTGATTCACTTTTTATTTTTTAAACACTTCACAATATCACTGAATAAACGAAACTGTTGTCGTTTCGGCCTAAGTAAACGAGTATTTATACTTTTTGTATATATTTTTTGAGTATATTTTTAGTCTGGGGTTGTTTATTTTTCATCTACCTAAATTAAACTCAAAAGTATTTGTAAGATACAAAAAAAAATGTATATAAAGAGCACACAGTGGCGAGAATCTCAAAAACAGTGAACAGTGTTAAAAGTGTTTGTGAAGTGTAAACTAGAAAAAAAAATTAAATTGTGAAAAATGCCTCCTAAAGCTAGTGGAAAAGCAACCAAAAAGGCCGGCAAAGCCCAAAAGAATATTACCAAGGGTGATAAGAAAGTGAGACGCAAGCGTAAGGAAAGTTATGCCATCTATATCTACAAAGTATTGAAACAAGTACATCCTGATACTGGTATTTCTTCAAAGGCCATGAGTATCATGAACAGTTTTGTTAATGATATTTTTGAACGTATTGCGGCTGAAGCCTCTCGTTTGGCTCAATACAACAAGCGATCAACCATCACTAGTCGGGAAATTCAAACTGCTGTCCGTCTATTGTTGCCCGGTGAGTTGGCTAAGCACGCTGTCAGTGAAGGAACCAAGGCCGTAACCAAATACACTAGCTCCAAGTAAATTATATTTACCAACAACGATAACTGGATTCATCTTCTTTTTATAACAAAAGGCCCTTTTCAGGGCCACAAAATCTATTACAAAAGAGTTTTTATTTGTTCTTAAACATTTATTTTTTTAATTTGTTGAATTTCATATCATGAATTAGTTGCAGTAAATTTTTACAACTGAAACAAGAAACCTTAATTTCTTTCACTTTTAAAAAGCAAATTTTCAAAAATACTCTAGAATTATTTTGGTTTTTTAAATTTTAGAGAACATTTCCAAAAATCATCATCAGCTAAAATAATTTTCGTTTTAAAAATGTTGCCATTTAATTTAAACAAAAAATTTCCATTAAATAATTACTAAATATTCAAAAAAAAATAAGTTGATATTTACAAAATTTCCAAAAATCATCATCAGTTTAAATCATTTTTTTTTTGTTTTAAAAAATTTTTCATTTAATAAGAAAATTTTCAAAAAAAAATCATCATCAGATTCAAAAAAAAATCTCCATCTGTTTAAATAATTTTTGATTTACAAATATTTACCTTTAATTTAATTTAAATAAAAAAATTTCAAAACAAAGTTGAAAGAAATCATTTCTAATAACTTCAAAATTTTTAAATATTATTCCTTATATGTATAAAAAGTACCTATAATATTCAATTTGACTCAAATAAAATAACAATGCCCAATTTCTTTGAAATAAGCAGAAACTTCAATTTGTCATCACTCATTTACAAAAACAAAATCATGTATGCGCACTCATTTTAATCTTCTACTGTATATACATATGTATCGAAAAAGATTATATTGGACAATAATGGGTTAAAAACCAAAAAAAAAATTAACAACCAAGTCCTAGTAAAATTTTACTTCAAAAATGTACTATCTCTTTTACAAAATCAATTTGTGGCCCTGAAAAGGGCCGATTTTTTCTATTGTATCATTTTCCTTAAGCACGTTCGCCACGAATGCGTCTGGCCAATTGGATATCTTTTGGCATAATGGTGACACGTTTTGCATGGATAGCACACAAATTCGTATCTTCGAAAAGACCAACCAAATAAGCTTCACTGGCTTCTTGAAGAGCCATAACAGCAGAGCTCTGGAAACGTAAATCTGTTTTGAAATCTTGAGCAATCTCACGAACCAAACGTTGGAATGGCAATTTGCGAATCAACAATTCAGTACTTTTCTGATAACGACGGATTTCACGCAAAGCAACAGTACCGGGACGATAACGATGAGGCTTCTTTACACCGCCAGTAGCTGGGGCACTTTTACGAGCTGCCTTAGTTGCCAATTGTTTACGTGGTGCTTTGCCACCAGTCGATTTACGGGCAGTTTGCTTAGTACGAGCCATTTTCACTTATTATTTTTTGTTCACTTCACTTTTTATTTTCACTAAACACAATCACTGTTAACACACGAATATTTTAGTTCTGGCTCAAAAAGCCGCTTTTTATAGAAAAATTTCTCAACTAAAATTAGAGGGTGAGTGTGAATGTTTGTATTTTTTTCTTTGCAAACTCACTCAAAATGGAAAAGTATCTAAAAGAAAAGAATATGTGTTTGTAAGTGTATGTGTATATCTTTCTTATACTAAATATATTATATTTTTTTGGTTGAAATTTGTATAAATACCGGTGGTTTCCCCTACAAAAATTATTAGTTCTTGTTTAACATTTGTGAAGTGTGTTTAAAGTGAAAAATAGTGAATAAAAAATGACTGGTCGTGGTAAAGGTGGCAAAGGCTTGGGAAAAGGTGGTGCTAAACGTCATCGTAAAGTGTTGCGTGATAATATCCAAGGTATTACAAAGCCAGCTATTAGACGTTTGGCTCGTCGTGGTGGTGTAAAACGTATCTCTGGTTTGATTTACGAAGAAACTCGTGGAGTCTTGAAAGTATTTTTGGAAAATGTTATCCGTGATGCTGTCACCTACACTGAACACGCCAAGAGGAAAACAGTCACCGCTATGGATGTTGTATATGCTTTGAAGAGGCAAGGTCGTACTTTGTACGGTTTCGGCGGTTAAACAACTTTTACTTTGCGGACGGACAAACAAATATTTACGATTTAAAAATTACAAAACCAATCGGTCCTTTTCAGGACCACAAAACATTTTTTAAAAAGAGTTCATTTTTACAAACAATTTTCTTTTGTACTTGTATTAGTTCAATAACGAAAATAAATTTTATAACAAAAGCCAATTATTTCTAAATTGATATTAAATGCTTATAAAAAATAATTTAATATATTTTCATCAATAAATACAAGTATTTTTCTATTAATTTCATAATGAATATTTATTTTTTTTTTTAATTTTATAAAAAAGTCTAGAATTTTTAAAAATTTATTAAAATAAAACAAAAATATGTTTAGGGGAAAATTAAATAAAAGTACAAGATTTTTATTTCTAAATAGAAAAATTAATTTTTGAAACATTTGCTTTTTGAAAGTAAATTTTAGAAAAATTTGCTTTTGCCAAATTTGTTTTCTTTAAGTAAATTTTAGAAAAATTTGCTTCTTTAACTAAATTTTAGCAAAATTTTCTTTTTTAAAGTAAATTTTAGAAAAATTTGCTATTTTAACTAAATTTTTGCAAAATTTTCTTCTTTAAAGTAAATTTTAGAAAAATTTGCTTCTTTAACTAAATTTTTGCAAAATCTGCTTTTTTAAAATAAATTTTAGAAAAATTGCTTCTTTAACTAAATTTTTGCAAAATTTGCTTTTTTAAAGTAAAATTTAGGAAAATTAGGTTCTTTAACTAAATTTTTGCAAAATTAGCTTTTTTAAAGAAAATTTTAGAAAAATTTGCTTCTTTAACTATATTTTTGCAATATTAGCTTTTTTAAGAAAATTTTAGAAAAGTTTGCTTCTTTAACTAAATTTTTGCAAAATTTACTTTTTTAAAGTAAATTTTAGAAAAGTTTGCTTCTTTTAAATAAATTTTTGCAAAATCTCCTTTTTGAAAGTAAATTTTAGAAAAATTTGCTTCTTTAACTATATTTTTGCAAAATTTTCTTTTTTAAAGAAATTTTTAGAAAAATTTGCTTCTTTAACTATATTTTTGCAAAATTTGCTATTTCAAAGTAAATTTTAGAAAAATTTGCTTCTTTAAATAAATTTTTGCAAAATTTGCTTTTTTTAAAGCAAATTTTAGAAATATTTGCTTCTTTAAGTAAATTTTTGCAAAATTGGCTTTTTTAAAGTAAAATTTAGAAAAATTTGCTTCTTTAACTAAATTTTTTGCAGAATTTGCTTCTTTAACTAAATTTTTGCAAAATTTGCTTTTTTAAAGTAAATTTAAGAAAAATTTGCTTCTTTAAGTAAATTTTAGAAAATTTTGCTTCTTTAGCTAAATGTTAGCAAAATTTGCTTGTTTAAAAACAATGAAATTTTTCTTTTATATTAATTTTTATAATAATTTTCATATTTTTATGAATCAATGACGAAACTAAAAACAAGCCAGTATCAATAGTATCTAATAGTTATATTGTCGATAAAACTAATTATTTCAATGTGCAACCCTTGAAAATATCTATATATAAAAACCAATTCTATGTCATATTTGTCGCCTAAACTTATTATTTCACAAAAATACCCTTGATAACTGTAGGGTAAGAAGAAAGAAAGAATTTAAGTAATGCAGGCACCAACAAGAATAACATCATACATATTTGCTTTTGTTTTCTTCAAATCAGTAAAATGAGTGTGCGTACATACAAACGTATGTATGTATATGCATGGCTATTTTGTTTGTGTAAAAGGGATGATTACTTTAAGGCAGATGCTTATACATATATCAAGAAATTTTACACAGGGTATTTAGTTAAGAGCAACTGAAAATTAATTTACACACACTTTTTTTAATACGAAATGCAACCAAACGAAATGAATACTAATAGTAATAATAAAAACAACTTTTAATACTTTACCCTGTTCAGATTTGTATATTCAGAAATCGCTTGGGGGTAAAAAGAAACATTTTCTTTTATTTGTGTCTCACTTGAAAGTAATAAAAAGAAAAAATGCCATTTTAAAAGATAAATTCAAAAACAATGATAATTTAAACGTAATTACCCATAAAAATATTACTTTTAAGTCTGATACTGGAAAATGAAATAATCTTATATTTAATATTTTTTGTATTTTTATAATTTTTTATATATATATATTAAAGTTTATAAAACGAATATAGAAAACACAAGTTTTCCCATACAAATCGACAAATTTTTCAATGAAAACTAGTTTGAAAACTTATAAAATATTAAAATGTTTACCAACACTTCGAAAATGTAGTTTTGAGATTTGCTAAAGGTTTTGTGATTTACTAAAACGTATTAATATTGGGTATTTTGACACAAATTGAAAAAAGTGTTTGCCTGAAAAATCAATAAATACCAGGAAATTAAAATGTGAATAGTGGGGTTTTTGAAGTGGGTTTCGTTATTAAAAAATCCTCAAAATTGTTAATGTGAATAGGCTATTACTATAGAACAAAAATAATACCTTATAAAAGGAATTTTGTTTTACAATATAACAAAAATATTCTAACTGTACTAAAACTGGTAATTGAATAAAATATACATACAAATTTGTTTGTATACACACGAAACACAATTCTTGTTGTACAAAAACAATAACAACATCTACACTTCGTCATCAGCAGTTGGTTTTGTTATTTTTTTTAGAAGAAGACAAAACAAAAACCAGTTTTAGCATAAGTTTAAGAAAACATTAAGAAATTTTGTTTGTGAAAATTAAAAGAGGACAAAATATATTAAAATTCAAGAGTAAGTACGAAAAATTAAATAGTTTAAATCAAATTGAAAATGTTGTATATTTGTGTAGTAATAATTATTTGTTTGTTAAATAAAAATATTTCTCTTTTTGAAAATGAATTTGTCGTCCTGAAAAGGACGGATTGGTTCTTTTTTTGTTTTTCGATGATGATGAGATTGTATCCGGTCGGTATAAAATTGATATTTCCAAATAATTTAGGCCTTCTTTTCTGTTTTCTTAGGCAAAAGTACAGCTTGAATGTTTGGTAAAACACCACCTTGAGCAATAGTTACACCAGACAATAATTTGTTTAATTCTTCGTCATTGCGGATGGCCAATTGTAAATGACGAGGAATAATTCTGGTCTTCTTGTTATCACGAGCAGCATTACCAGCCAATTCAAGAACTTCAGCAGCCAAATATTCCATAACGGCAGCTAAGTATACAGGAGCACCGGCACCAACACGCTCAGCGTAATTTCCTTTACGCAACAAACGATGAATACGACCAACGGGAAATTGTAAGCCAGCACGGGTTGAGCGGGACTTTGACTTGTTTTTAACTTTTCCACCTTTACCACGACCAGACATTTTGATTCACTTTTTATTTTTTAAACACTTCACAATATCACTGAATAAACGAAACTGTTGTCGTTTCGGCCTAAGTAAACGAGTATTTATACTTTTTGTATATATTTTTTGAGTATATTTTTAGTCTGGGGTTGTTTATTTTTCATCTACCTAAATTAAACTCAAAAGTATTTGTAAGATACAAAAAAAAATGTATATAAAGAGCACACAGTGGCGAGAATCTCAAAAACAGTGAACAGTGTTAAAAGTGTTTGTGAAGTGTAAACTAGAAAAAAAAATTAAATTGTGAAAAATGCCTCCTAAAGCTAGTGGAAAAGCAACCAAAAAGGCCGGCAAAGCCCAAAAGAATATTACCAAGGGTGATAAGAAAGTGAGACGCAAGCGTAAGGAAAGTTATGCCATCTATATCTACAAAGTATTGAAACAAGTACATCCTGATACTGGTATTTCTTCAAAGGCCATGAGTATCATGAACAGTTTTGTTAATGATATTTTTGAACGTATTGCGGCTGAAGCCTCTCGTTTGGCTCAATACAACAAGCGATCAACCATCACTAGTCGGGAAATTCAAACTGCTGTCCGTCTATTGTTGCCCGGTGAGTTGGCTAAGCACGCTGTCAGTGAAGGAACCAAGGCCGTAACCAAATACACTAGCTCCAAGTAAATTATATTTACCAACAACGATAACTGGATTCATCTTCTTTTTATAACAAAAGGCCCTTTTCAGGGCCACAAAATCTATTACAAAAGAGTTTTTATTTGTTCTTAAACATTTATTTTTTTAATTTGTTGAATTTCATATCATGAATTAGTTGCAGTAAATTTTTACAACTGAAACAAGAAACCTTAATTTCTTTCACTTTTAAAAAGCAAATTTTCAAAAATACTCTAGAATTATTTTGGTTTTTTAAATTTTAGAGAACATTTCCAAAAATCATCATCAGCTAAAATAATTTTCGTTTTAAAAATGTTGCCATTTAATTTAAACAAAAAATTTCCATTAAATAATTACTAAATATTCAAAAAAAAATAAGTTGATATTTACAAAATTTCCAAAAATCATCATCAGTTTAAATCATTTTTTTTTTGTTTTAAAAAATTTTTCATTTAATAAGAAAATTTTCAAAAAAAAATCATCATCAGATTCAAAAAAAAATCTCCATCTGTTTAAATAATTTTTGATTTACAAATATTTACCTTTAATTTAATTTAAATAAAAAAATTTCAAAACAAAGTTGAAAGAAATCATTTCTAATAACTTCAAAATTTGTAAATATTATTCCTTATATGTATAAAAAGTACCTATAATATTCAATTTGACTCAAATAAAATAACAATGCCCAATTTCTTTGAAATAAGCAGAAACTTCAATTTGTCATCACTCATTTACAAAAACAAAATCATGTATGCGCACTCATTTTAATCTTCTACTGTATATACATATGTATCGAAAAAGATTATATTGGACAATAATGGGTTAAAAACCAAAAAAAAAATTAACAACCAAGTCCTAGTAAAATTTTACTTCAAAAATGTACTATCTCTTTTACAAAATCAATTTGTGGCCCTGAAAAGGGCCGATTTTTTCTATTGTATCATTTTCCTTAAGCACGTTCGCCACGAATGCGTCTGGCCAATTGGATATCTTTTGGCATAATGGTGACACGTTTTGCATGGATAGCACACAAATTCGTATCTTCGAAAAGACCAACCAAATAAGCTTCACTGGCTTCTTGAAGAGCCATAACAGCAGAGCTCTGGAAACGTAAATCTGTTTTGAAATCTTGAGCAATCTCACGAACCAAACGTTGGAATGGCAATTTGCGAATCAACAATTCAGTACTTTTCTGATAACGACGGATTTCACGCAAAGCAACAGTACCGGGACGATAACGATGAGGCTTCTTTACACCGCCAGTAGCTGGGGCACTTTTACGAGCTGCCTTAGTTGCCAATTGTTTACGTGGTGCTTTGCCACCAGTCGATTTACGGGCAGTTTGCTTAGTACGAGCCATTTTCACTTATTATTTTTTGTTCACTTCACTTTTTATTTTCACTAAACACAATCACTGTTAACACACGAATATTTTAGTTCTGGCTCAAAAAGCCGCTTTTTATAGAAAAATTTCTCAACTAAAATTAGAGGGTGAGTGTGAATGTTTGTATTTTTTTCTTTGCAAACTCACTCAAAATGGAAAAGTATCTAAAAGAAAAGAATATGTGTTTGTAAGTGTATGTGTATATCTTTCTTATACTAAATATATTATATTTTTTTGGTTGAAATTTGTATAAATACCGGTGGTTTCCCCTACAAAAATTATTAGTTCTTGTTTAACATTTGTGAAGTGTGTTTAAAGTGAAAAATAGTGAATAAAAAATGACTGGTCGTGGTAAAGGTGGCAAAGGCTTGGGAAAAGGTGGTGCTAAACGTCATCGTAAAGTGTTGCGTGATAATATCCAAGGTATTACAAAGCCAGCTATTAGACGTTTGGCTCGTCGTGGTGGTGTAAAACGTATCTCTGGTTTGATTTACGAAGAAACTCGTGGAGTCTTGAAAGTATTTTTGGAAAATGTTATCCGTGATGCTGTCACCTACACTGAACACGCCAAGAGGAAAACAGTCACCGCTATGGATGTTGTATATGCTTTGAAGAGGCAAGGTCGTACTTTGTACGGTTTCGGCGGTTAAACAACTTTTACTTTGCGGACGGACAAACAAATATTTACGATTTAAAAATTACAAAACCAATCGGTCCTTTTCAGGACCACAAAACATTTTTTAAAAAGAGTTCATTTTTACAAACAATTTTCTTTTGTACTTGTATTAGTTCAATAACGAAAATAAATTTTATAACAAAAGCCAATTATTTCTAAATTGATATTAAATGCTTATAAAAAATAATTTAATATATTTTCATCAATAAATACAAGTATTTTTCTATTAATTTCATAATGAATATTTATTTTTTTTTTTAATTTTATAAAAAAGTCTAGAATTTTTAAAAATTTATTAAAATAAAACAAAAATATGTTTAGGGGAAAATTAAATAAAAGTACAAGATTTTTATTTCTAAATAGAAAAATTAATTTTTGAAACATTTGCTTTTTGAAAGTAAATTTTAGAAAAATTTGCTTTTGCCAAATTTGTTTTCTTTAAGTAAATTTTAGAAAAATTTGCTTCTTTAACTAAATTTTAGCAAAATTTTCTTTTTTAAAGTAAATTTTAGAAAAATTTGCTATTTTAACTAAATTTTTGCAAAATTTTCTTCTTTAAAGTAAATTTTAGAAAAATTTGCTTCTTTAACTAAATTTTTGCAAAATCTGCTTTTTTAAAATAAATTTTAGAAAAATTGCTTCTTTAACTAAATTTTTGCAAAATTTGCTTTTTTAAAGTAAAATTTAGGAAAATTAGGTTCTTTAACTAAATTTTTGCAAAATTAGCTTTTTTAAAGAAAATTTTAGAAAAATTTGCTTCTTTAACTATATTTTTGCAATATTAGCTTTTTTAAGAAAATTTTAGAAAAGTTTGCTTCTTTAACTAAATTTTTGCAAAATTTACTTTTTTAAAGTAAATTTTAGAAAAGTTTGCTTCTTTTAAATAAATTTTTGCAAAATCTCCTTTTTGAAAGTAAATTTTAGAAAAATTTGCTTCTTTAACTATATTTTTGCAAAATTTTCTTTTTTAAAGAAATTTTTAGAAAAATTTGCTTCTTTAACTATATTTTTGCAAAATTTGCTATTTCAAAGTAAATTTTAGAAAAATTTGCTTCTTTAAATAAATTTTTGCAAAATTTGCTTTTTTTAAAGCAAATTTTAGAAATATTTGCTTCTTTAAGTAAATTTTTGCAAAATTGGCTTTTTTAAAGTAAAATTTAGAAAAATTTGCTTCTTTAACTAAATTTTTTGCAGAATTTGCTTCTTTAACTAAATTTTTGCAAAATTTGCTTTTTTAAAGTAAATTTAAGAAAAATTTGCTTCTTTAAGTAAATTTTAGAAAATTTTGCTTCTTTAGCTAAATGTTAGCAAAATTTGCTTGTTTAAAAACAATGAAATTTTTCTTTTATATTAATTTTTATAATAATTTTCATATTTTTATGAATCAATGACGAAACTAAAAACAAGCCAGTATCAATAGTATCTAATAGTTATATTGTCGATAAAACTAATTATTTCAATGTGCAACCCTTGAAAATATCTATATATAAAAACCAATTCTATGTCATATTTGTCGCCTAAACTTATTCAGCCCAATTCTAAATAAAAATTCCCCAGGAAATTTTTCCCAATATTTTTTTTCTTATAGGTTTCACAATGTAAAAAAAATGAGGGAATAAAATTCCCCGGGGAATTTTTATTCAGAATTGGGCTGATTATTTCACAAAAATACCCTTGATAACTGTAGGGTAAGAAGAAAGAAAGAATTTAAGTAATGCAGGCACCAACAAGAATAACATCATACATATTTGCTTTTGTTTTCTTCAAATCAGTAAAATGAGTGTGCGTACATACAAACGTATGTATGTATATGCATGGCTATTTTGTTTGTGTAAAAGGGATGATTACTTTAAGGCAGATGCTTATACATATATCAAGAAATTTTACACAGGGTATTTAGTTAAGAGCAACTGAAAATTAATTTACACACACTTTTTTTAATACGAAATGCAACCAAACGAAATGAATACTAATAGTAATAATAAAAACAACTTTTAATACTTTACCCTGTTCAGATTTGTATATTCAGAAATCGCTTGGGGGTAAAAAGAAACATTTTCTTTTATTTGTGTCTCACTTGAAAGTAATAAAAAGAAAAAATGCCATTTTAAAAGATAAATTCAAAAACAATGATAATTTAAACGTAATTACCCATAAAAATATTACTTTTAAGTCTGATACTGGAAAATGAAATAATCTTATATTTAATATTTTTTGTATTTTTATAATTTTTTATATATATATATTAAAGTTTATAAAACGAATATAGAAAACACAAGTTTTCCCATACAAATCGACAAATTTTTCAATGAAAACTAGTTTGAAAACTTATAAAATATTAAAATGTTTACCAACACTTCGAAAATGTAGTTTTGAGATTTGCTAAAGGTTTTGTGATTTACTAAAACGTATTAATATTGGGTATTTTGACACAAATTGAAAAAAGTGTTTGCCTGAAAAATCAATAAATACCAGGAAATTAAAATGTGAATAGTGGGGTTTTTGAAGTGGGTTTCGTTATTAAAAAATCCTCAAAATTGTTAATGTGAATAGGCTATTACTATAGAACAAAAATAATACCTTATAAAAGGAATTTTGTTTTACAATATAACAAAAATATTCTAACTGTACTAAAACTGGTAATTGAATAAAATATACATACAAATTTGTTTGTATACACACGAAACACAATTCTTGTTGTACAAAAACAATAACAACATCTACACTTCGTCATCAGCAGTTGGTTTTGTTATTTTTTTTAGAAGAAGACAAAACAAAAACCAGTTTTAGCATAAGTTTAAGAAAACATTAAGAAATTTTGTTTGTGAAAATTAAAAGAGGACAAAATATATTAAAATTCAAGAGTAAGTACGAAAAATTAAATAGTTTAAATCAAATTGAAAATGTTGTATATTTGTGTAGTAATAATTATTTGTTTGTTAAATAAAAATATTTCTCTTTTTGAAAATGAATTTGTCGTCCTGAAAAGGACGGATTGGTTCTTTTTTTGTTTTTCGATGATGATGAGATTGTATCCGGTCGGTATAAAATTGATATTTCCAAATAATTTAGGCCTTCTTTTCTGTTTTCTTAGGCAAAAGTACAGCTTGAATGTTTGGTAAAACACCACCTTGAGCAATAGTTACACCAGACAATAATTTGTTTAATTCTTCGTCATTGCGGATGGCCAATTGTAAATGACGAGGAATAATTCTGGTCTTCTTGTTATCACGAGCAGCATTACCAGCCAATTCAAGAACTTCAGCAGCCAAATATTCCATAACGGCAGCTAAGTATACAGGAGCACCGGCACCAACACGCTCAGCGTAATTTCCTTTACGCAACAAACGATGAATACGACCAACGGGAAATTGTAAGCCAGCACGGGTTGAGCGGGACTTTGACTTGTTTTTAACTTTTCCACCTTTACCACGACCAGACATTTTGATTCACTTTTTATTTTTTAAACACTTCACAATATCACTGAATAAACGAAACTGTTGTCGTTTCGGCCTAAGTAAACGAGTATTTATACTTTTTGTATATATTTTTTGAGTATATTTTTAGTCTGGGGTTGTTTATTTTTCATCTACCTAAATTAAACTCAAAAGTATTTGTAAGATACAAAAAAAAATGTATATAAAGAGCACACAGTGGCGAGAATCTCAAAAACAGTGAACAGTGTTAAAAGTGTTTGTGAAGTGTAAACTAGAAAAAAAAATTAAATTGTGAAAAATGCCTCCTAAAGCTAGTGGAAAAGCAACCAAAAAGGCCGGCAAAGCCCAAAAGAATATTACCAAGGGTGATAAGAAAGTGAGACGCAAGCGTAAGGAAAGTTATGCCATCTATATCTACAAAGTATTGAAACAAGTACATCCTGATACTGGTATTTCTTCAAAGGCCATGAGTATCATGAACAGTTTTGTTAATGATATTTTTGAACGTATTGCGGCTGAAGCCTCTCGTTTGGCTCAATACAACAAGCGATCAACCATCACTAGTCGGGAAATTCAAACTGCTGTCCGTCTATTGTTGCCCGGTGAGTTGGCTAAGCACGCTGTCAGTGAAGGAACCAAGGCCGTAACCAAATACACTAGCTCCAAGTAAATTATATTTACCAACAACGATAACTGGATTCATCTTCTTTTTATAACAAAAGGCCCTTTTCAGGGCCACAAAATCTATTACAAAAGAGTTTTTATTTGTTCTTAAACATTTATTTTTTTAATTTGTTGAATTTCATATCATGAATTAGTTGCAGTAAATTTTTACAACTGAAACAAGAAACCTTAATTTCTTTCACTTTTAAAAAGCAAATTTTCAAAAATACTCTAGAATTATTTTGGTTTTTTAAATTTTAGAGAACATTTCCAAAAATCATCATCAGCTAAAATAATTTTCGTTTTAAAAATGTTGCCATTTAATTTAAACAAAAAATTTCCATTAAATAATTACTAAATATTCAAAAAAAAATAAGTTGATATTTACAAAATTTCCAAAAATCATCATCAGTTTAAATCATTTTTTTTTTGTTTTAAAAAATTTTTCATTTAATAAGAAAATTTTCAAAAAAAAATCATCATCAGATTCAAAAAAAAATCTCCATCTGTTTAAATAATTTTTGATTTACAAATATTTACCTTTAATTTAATTTAAATAAAAAAATTTCAAAACAAAGTTGAAAGAAATCATTTCTAATAACTTCAAAATTTTTAAATATTATTCCTTATATGTATAAAAAGTACCTATAATATTCAATTTGACTCAAATAAAATAACAATGCCCAATTTCTTTGAAATAAGCAGAAACTTCAATTTGTCATCACTCATTTACAAAAACAAAATCATGTATGCGCACTCATTTTAATCTTCTACTGTATATACATATGTATCGAAAAAGATTATATTGGACAATAATGGGTTAAAAACCAAAAAAAAAATTAACAACCAAGTCCTAGTAAAATTTTACTTCAAAAATGTACTATCTCTTTTACAAAATCAATTTGTGGCCCTGAAAAGGGCCGATTTTTTCTATTGTATCATTTTCCTTAAGCACGTTCGCCACGAATGCGTCTGGCCAATTGGATATCTTTTGGCATAATGGTGACACGTTTTGCATGGATAGCACACAAATTCGTATCTTCGAAAAGACCAACCAAATAAGCTTCACTGGCTTCTTGAAGAGCCATAACAGCAGAGCTCTGGAAACGTAAATCTGTTTTGAAATCTTGAGCAATCTCACGAACCAAACGTTGGAATGGCAATTTGCGAATCAACAATTCAGTACTTTTCTGATAACGACGGATTTCACGCAAAGCAACAGTACCGGGACGATAACGATGAGGCTTCTTTACACCGCCAGTAGCTGGGGCACTTTTACGAGCTGCCTTAGTTGCCAATTGTTTACGTGGTGCTTTGCCACCAGTCGATTTACGGGCAGTTTGCTTAGTACGAGCCATTTTCACTTATTATTTTTTGTTCACTTCACTTTTTATTTTCACTAAACACAATCACTGTTAACACACGAATATTTTAGTTCTGGCTCAAAAAGCCGCTTTTTATAGAAAAATTTCTCAACTAAAATTAGAGGGTGAGTGTGAATGTTTGTATTTTTTTCTTTGCAAACTCACTCAAAATGGAAAAGTATCTAAAAGAAAAGAATATGTGTTTGTAAGTGTATGTGTATATCTTTCTTATACTAAATATATTATATTTTTTTGGTTGAAATTTGTATAAATACCGGTGGTTTCCCCTACAAAAATTATTGAACAACACATTGAACAGTGATCAGTGACAGTGTTAAGACTTACAAGCGGATAAATAAAAAGTGCTTAAAAATAAAAAGTTCATGAAAAATACAAATATTAAAATTGGCAACAAATAGTGAAAAGACACTAAAGAGCCAAAGTTTAAATAAATATAATAGACAGTGCTTGTGTAGTAGTTATAAAAAACTACTTTTATATCAAGTGATAGACATTAAAAAATTTTAAATAATTAAATTAAAAATTATTTTTGTTTGTGTTCGAAAAGTTTAAAATTCTTTGAGTAAATGCAAAGAAAGAACCTAAAAAATGGAGGAAGACATTAATCCCCATAAGAGACCAAGGGTCTATGAAACTATTGAAGATCTTCAACGCGCTATAAGCGAGCGCGATAAAGAATACGAAGATCTTAGTGCAAAATTTCAAATGCTGGTTGAGAAAAGCATCAACCTTCAAAAAGACTACGATTGCTTACTACAAAAACTTAGTAGTCAGGTACCCACTGAGGAGGTATCCACCGAAGAAGATATGGCTGTTTGGGAGCCTGTCCAACCCAAATCAAAAAACAAGAAGAAGAGCAAGAAAAGCTCTAAAAAAGATACTAATAATCAGTCTAAAGCCGTAGCTGGTTCGCACGCAGATGGTGCAAAAACTGGAGCTATTAAAAAAGTATTAGCTGTTAATGATGAAAATGGTGCTGCTAGCCATCATGCAGCCGCTGCTTCATTTGTTCCTGCTATTGGTGATGCAGGTATATCAACAATGAGCCTAAATGATGACGGATCCAGTGACGAGTCGAGCCAGACTCCACCAGAAGAAAATAGTAGTAAGTGTAAGAAAATTCCTGTTATTACATGTTTTAATATTAATATAAAAGAAATTACCATTGAAATTGATAAGGCGCTAGGCCACAAAAATTACAATGTTAAAATTTTAAGAGGAGGTGCTACAAATATAGGGGTTTGTACCATCTCGGACTTTGACAAAGTTAAAATATTTTTAAAAGAAAAGCGTGTAAATTATTATACGTACACACCAAAAGGCAAACGGCCTTTTTCGTTGGTTATAGAGGGTCTCTCTAGGACTTATAGTTGTGAAGAAATTAGGGAATATTTAGAAAATTTAAATATTAAAATTGACATTTTGAGTCTAATAGAGTTGGGTAACGATAGATATCTTTTGCGTCTGTCACGAGACTCCGACATTAGAGCTTTTTACGGAGTGCGCTACATTCTTCGCTGTAGAGTGAATATGCGTAAATTTAAAAAAGGAGCAGTTACTCAGTGTTTTAACTGCCAGCGTTTCGGACATGTGTCCTCCAACTGCGAGATGCCATATCGGTGTGTCAAATGCGGAGATTCACATGGTCCAGATAATTGTCCTATTCCATCTAAGGAGAACAACACTAAAAAGACTGTTGAAACGGATCCTAAATCCGGTAAAGCCGTAGTAAAGATAGGGCTTCCTGTAAGATGCGTCAACTGCAATGTTGAAGGTCATGTGGCCAGTGCCAAGGAATGTCCACGTAGGGTTCAATTACTCAAAAGGATAGAGGAGAAAAAGTCTTTTCGAAATGAAGTACAACCACGTAGGTTTACTAGCACCGGAATTAGGGCAGGAACGTCATATGCGTCAGCCGCAGCAACATCATTGACATCTTCGTCTTCGTCATCTAGAGTTACGTCGGGTAATTCGATCGCTACAGAGCCAACATTAAAAGGTGCTTTAAATGAATTTGAAGCAATCAATAAAGACTGCAAACGGTTCTTCGGAGGCGGATTGCTAGATTGCATCACAAAAATTGGTAAGTTTGCGAAGGAATACCGTGAACTTAAAAATGACGAAGATAAACCCCAGGCTCTACTTGGGATGATAATGATGTTGCAGCACAATGGCTAGACAAATTAAATGTATATTTTTAAATACAAACTCGGTCGTTTCTAGGGTAAAGAGACACTACTTGCGACTTTTTATTAACAGACATAAACCGGACGTTCTGCTTTTAGCTGAGCATAAGCTTAGCCCGAGACACAAACTTGACATGACTGGATACTTGACTTTTCGACAGAATAGACAAGATGGACGAGGAGGAGGGACAGCTATTCTCATAAGGGATAGCCTATCTTGTGAAAGAATTATCCTAAACACTGGTAGTATTGAGAATACAGCCGTTCGAATTCATAGAATCAATGGCACATCACTTGTAGTGATCTCAATGTACAAAAGACCGCGGGATCCACTGTCAGTTGCAGATCTAAATGAAGTTCTTGATTTTGCTCGCATTGGTTGCACAATCATAGGAGCAGACCTGAATGCCAGGCACCCATTCTGGGGTGATTCAACTACCAATGCGAGCGGACAAGTTCTCCATGACCTGCTATTGGCAAGCCCAAATCTTCAAGTACATCAGACAGAAGGACCAACTAGGATTACTCCTGAATCCTCATCATTCCTTGATATTTTTATGACATCAGTTGACGTTACCCGAATTGTGACAGGAAACGGACTAAAGACACTTGACTTTGAATCGGATCATAAGGCAGTAGAATTCATAACTGGAATTGATAACTGCGTAGGTCGGATCCGTCCGACTCTACTTGATTTTGGCAAAATGAATAGGCGTCTTTTTAATACGACTTTAACAAGACAGCTAACGGACTGCATCCTCCCAATCGACGCAAACGTTGGCATTTCAGAAATTGACGAATGTGTTAGCTCAATGAATAGTTCTTTTCGCAACGCCATGGAAATTTCAATACCTAGGGTTCCAGTTGGAAGAAGGGGACTTGTCGAACTTCCCCCTAGAATATTGAACTTTATCGCAGAAAAGAAACGGTTGCGTCGAGTGGTACAAAGATGCGAAGACCCAGGACGTATTAATATTTTAAAAGCTGATATAAGAAATTTGACCAGGATCATACAGGGGGCCATTGCCACCTACGAGCGTGAACACTGGACCAAATTTCTAAGCAATATAAAACTTAATGACAGGACTTACAGAACTATAAAATCGGCAGCTGGACTAAATAAAAAAGCTGTAGTTCATGACTTAATAGACACAAGTGGTCAACTTGTGTCTGATGATGTTGGAAAATCCGAACTGCTTGCAGATCACTTTTTCAACATACATCAAAGTAGTCAAGGACTCAACACGGATCCCTTTTCGGAAACAGTACGCCAGAGAGTGTCTACACTAGAAAACCATGCACCACTAGTGACATTTGGAAGCATAGTTAAAGCAGATGGATCTTTGCCCAACAATCTTGGGCTTATACAAGAGGGCATGATTGGTGAAGCCTTAAAAAAGAGATCTAGTAAAAGATCCTGTGGAATAGATGGAATTCCCGATATTGTTTTGAAAAGAATTCCCAAGGAAACTTGGAAATTTTTTGCAATACTTTTCAACCATTGCTATAATATAGGGTATTTTCCGGATCTCTGGAAAAAGGCACTAATCGCCCCTATTCTAAAGCCAAGATCTGATCCAAAGCAAAAGAACAACTATAGGCCAATTTCACTCTTGTCAGCGTTTAGTAAACTGTTTGAGTATTTTATTCTTGCCAAAATCAAGACAAAAATATCCGAAGAAAATATTTTAAAGGACTTCCAATTTGGTTTCAAAACTGGACACTCGACCACACACGCTTTGACGGTCTTTTCTGACTATGTAGCTAAAGGACTCAATAAAAGATATCCGACAATTGCTGTAAGCCTTGACATAGCCAAAGCATTTGATACTGCCTGGCAGGATGGCATAATCTCTAAAATGCTAGATATGGGTTTTGATACAAATCTTTGTAGGTTAGTGACTAACTTTTTGCATAACCGATCCTTAACAGTAAGGATAGGTGAAAGCAAGTCAAACGAAAAAGCAGTCAATGCAGGTGTCCCTCAGGGGTCACTGCTTGGGCCCGTATTATACAATATATTTGTCTCGGATATACCAACTCCACCCGAAGGTAATCTCCTGCTTTTGTACGCTGACGATATTTTACTAGCGTTTACAGGTCCTAGAGCTAGGAATATAAATGGCCGGATAAATGACTACTTGTCTATACTGGAACCCTATCTTTCAAAATGGCGACTATACTTGAACGTTTCAAAGTCTGAGAGTATAATTATTAAAGGCAAAAGAAAATATCTGTACCCAAACAATAGACCGTACATACCATGTATTAAAATAGGCAATGACATTATCCCTACATCAGATCGTATAAAGTATCTTGGAATCATTTTCCATGAAAACTTTGAATACTATCGCCATATTGATAAAGTTTTACAACAAACAAAATGTACATATGCTGCTTATCGAGGAATTCTTGGACGTCAGGGAGGCCTCGATAAAAAAATTAGTTTATTATTGTATCGCCAAGTAATTCGACCTCTCATGTCTTACGCCTTTCCTGTCTGGTCCAGGATATCTTCTGCCCAGATGGAGAGGCTTAGGAAGTGGGAAAGGAGGATATTGATAGCGTGTCTAGGGTTGAGACCACGTCTCGGACCTGACGGCATCTATCGTAGGCCACCCAATAGGTCGATTTATGAGGCGATCGATTTTGAACGAATAGACGTCTTCATGATGAAGACATGTTTTTCATTTCTTGAGAAAGCTCGTTCTCTGGAGAACAGCCTTGTTAGGGAATGCTTCCAAACGGCAAACAATCTGGAAGGTGTCAGGTCTTCACACTATTTGTCTCCGATAGACCTTCTAGAACTTGGGAGGGCTGGTCTTCTAAGCGATGGTACAAACCTCTTATTTTATCACAGGAGGATAAACACTTTAGAAACAAGCGACGTAGTGTACAGCACTGCGCAATAGGCCTTAGCCTGTTTCTTTTGTAAATATTTTTTTTTCCCTATTACTTTTGTAAATAACATTTCTATCTATCTGTAAATATTTTCTCCATAGTTTTAGAATCGTAGTTTTTAAGATTAAAAATAAAACAAAAGTGCCTCCCTTTTTATGTCAAATTTTTTGGGGAATAAACAACAAAAATGTAAAATAAAAATATTTATAACTTATATATAAATGGTAATTTATAAACAAATATAAATAATTATTAGGTTAAGTTGAATAGTCCTTTAAAAATACTTAGTATGTAAGGAAAAATTATTATAAGATCTAGTTTAAGAAAAAACAAATGTAAATGAAATCTTTATGACAATAAATAAATGAAAAAAAAAAAAAAAAAAACTACAAAAATTATTAGTTCTTGTTTAACATTTGTGAAGTGTGTTTAAAGTGAAAAATAGTGAATAAAAAATGACTGGTCGTGGTAAAGGTGGCAAAGGCTTGGGAAAAGGTGGTGCTAAACGTCATCGTAAAGTGTTGCGTGATAATATCCAAGGTATTACAAAGCCAGCTATTAGACGTTTGGCTCGTCGTGGTGGTGTAAAACGTATCTCTGGTTTGATTTACGAAGAAACTCGTGGAGTCTTGAAAGTATTTTTGGAAAATGTTATCCGTGATGCTGTCACCTACACTGAACACGCCAAGAGGAAAACAGTCACCGCTATGGATGTTGTATATGCTTTGAAGAGGCAAGGTCGTACTTTGTACGGTTTCGGCGGTTAAACAACTTTTACTTTGCGGACGGACAAACAAATATTTACGATTTAAAAATTACAAAACCAATCGGTCCTTTTCAGGACCACAAAACATTTTTTAAAAAGAGTTCATTTTTACAAACAATTTTCTTTTGTACTTGTATTAGTTCAATAACGAAAATAAATTTTATAACAAAAGCCAATTATTTCTAAATTGATATTAAATGCTTATAAAAAATAATTTAATATATTTTCATCAATAAATACAAGTATTTTTCTATTAATTTCATAATGAATATTTATTTTTTTTTTTAATTTTATAAAAAAGTCTAGAATTTTTAAAAATTTATTAAAATAAAACAAAAATATGTTTAGGGGAAAATTAAATAAAAGTACAAGATTTTTATTTCTAAATAGAAAAATTAATTTTTGAAACATTTGCTTTTTGAAAGTAAATTTTAGAAAAATTTGCTTTTGCCAAATTTGTTTTCTTTAAGTAAATTTTAGAAAAATTTGCTTCTTTAACTAAATTTTAGCAAAATTTTCTTTTTTAAAGTAAATTTTAGAAAAATTTGCTATTTTAACTAAATTTTTGCAAAATTTTCTTCTTTAAAGTAAATTTTAGAAAAATTTGCTTCTTTAACTAAATTTTTGCAAAATCTGCTTTTTTAAAATAAATTTTAGAAAAATTGCTTCTTTAACTAAATTTTTGCAAAATTTGCTTTTTTAAAGTAAAATTTAGGAAAATTAGGTTCTTTAACTAAATTTTTGCAAAATTAGCTTTTTTAAAGAAAATTTTAGAAAAATTTGCTTCTTTAACTATATTTTTGCAATATTAGCTTTTTTAAGAAAATTTTAGAAAAGTTTGCTTCTTTAACTAAATTTTTGCAAAATTTACTTTTTTAAAGTAAATTTTAGAAAAGTTTGCTTCTTTTAAATAAATTTTTGCAAAATCTCCTTTTTGAAAGTAAATTTTAGAAAAATTTGCTTCTTTAACTATATTTTTGCAAAATTTTCTTTTTTAAAGAAATTTTTAGAAAAATTTGCTTCTTTAACTATATTTTTGCAAAATTTGCTATTTCAAAGTAAATTTTAGAAAAATTTGCTTCTTTAAATAAATTTTTGCAAAATTTGCTTTTTTTAAAGCAAATTTTAGAAATATTTGCTTCTTTAAGTAAATTTTTGCAAAATTGGCTTTTTTAAAGTAAAATTTAGAAAAATTTGCTTCTTTAACTAAATTTTTTGCAGAATTTGCTTCTTTAACTAAATTTTTGCAAAATTTGCTTTTTTAAAGTAAATTTAAGAAAAATTTGCTTCTTTAAGTAAATTTTAGAAAATTTTGCTTCTTTAGCTAAATGTTAGCAAAATTTGCTTGTTTAAAAACAATGAAATTTTTCTTTTATATTAATTTTTATAATAATTTTCATATTTTTATGAATCAATGACGAAACTAAAAACAAGCCAGTATCAATAGTATCTAATAGTTATATTGTCGATAAAACTAATTATTTCAATGTGCAACCCTTGAAAATATCTATATATAAAAACCAATTCTATGTCATATTTGTCGCCTAAACTTATTCAGCCCAATTCTAAATAAAAATTCCCCAGGAAATTTTTCCCAATATTTTTTTTCTTATAGGTTTCACAATGTAAAAAAAATGAGGGAATAAAATTCCCCGGGGAATTTTTATTCAGAATTGGGCTGATTATTTCACAAAAATACCCTTGATAACTGTAGGGTAAGAAGAAAGAAAGAATTTAAGTAATGCAGGCACCAACAAGAATAACATCATACATATTTGCTTTTGTTTTCTTCAAATCAGTAAAATGAGTGTGCGTACATACAAACGTATGTATGTATATGCATGGCTATTTTGTTTGTGTAAAAGGGATGATTACTTTAAGGCAGATGCTTATACATATATCAAGAAATTTTACACAGGGTATTTAGTTAAGAGCAACTGAAAATTAATTTACACACACTTTTTTTAATACGAAATGCAACCAAACGAAATGAATACTAATAGTAATAATAAAAACAACTTTTAATACTTTACCCTGTTCAGATTTGTATATTCAGAAATCGCTTGGGGGTAAAAAGAAACATTTTCTTTTATTTGTGTCTCACTTGAAAGTAATAAAAAGAAAAAATGCCATTTTAAAAGATAAATTCAAAAACAATGATAATTTAAACGTAATTACCCATAAAAATATTACTTTTAAGTCTGATACTGGAAAATGAAATAATCTTATATTTAATATTTTTTGTATTTTTATAATTTTTTATATATATATATTAAAGTTTATAAAACGAATATAGAAAACACAAGTTTTCCCATACAAATCGACAAATTTTTCAATGAAAACTAGTTTGAAAACTTATAAAATATTAAAATGTTTACCAACACTTCGAAAATGTAGTTTTGAGATTTGCTAAAGGTTTTGTGATTTACTAAAACGTATTAATATTGGGTATTTTGACACAAATTGAAAAAAGTGTTTGCCTGAAAAATCAATAAATACCAGGAAATTAAAATGTGAATAGTGGGGTTTTTGAAGTGGGTTTCGTTATTAAAAAATCCTCAAAATTGTTAATGTGAATAGGCTATTACTATAGAACAAAAATAATACCTTATAAAAGGAATTTTGTTTTACAATATAACAAAAATATTCTAACTGTACTAAAACTGGTAATTGAATAAAATATACATACAAATTTGTTTGTATACACACGAAACACAATTCTTGTTGTACAAAAACAATAACAACATCTACACTTCGTCATCAGCAGTTGGTTTTGTTATTTTTTTTAGAAGAAGACAAAACAAAAACCAGTTTTAGCATAAGTTTAAGAAAACATTAAGAAATTTTGTTTGTGAAAATTAAAAGAGGACAAAATATATTAAAATTCAAGAGTAAGTACGAAAAATTAAATAGTTTAAATCAAATTGAAAATGTTGTATATTTGTGTAGTAATAATTATTTGTTTGTTAAATAAAAATATTTCTCTTTTTGAAAATGAATTTGTCGTCCTGAAAAGGACGGATTGGTTCTTTTTTTGTTTTTCGATGATGATGAGATTGTATCCGGTCGGTATAAAATTGATATTTCCAAATAATTTAGGCCTTCTTTTCTGTTTTCTTAGGCAAAAGTACAGCTTGAATGTTTGGTAAAACACCACCTTGAGCAATAGTTACACCAGACAATAATTTGTTTAATTCTTCGTCATTGCGGATGGCCAATTGTAAATGACGAGGAATAATTCTGGTCTTCTTGTTATCACGAGCAGCATTACCAGCCAATTCAAGAACTTCAGCAGCCAAATATTCCATAACGGCAGCTAAGTATACAGGAGCACCGGCACCAACACGCTCAGCGTAATTTCCTTTACGCAACAAACGATGAATACGACCAACGGGAAATTGTAAGCCAGCACGGGTTGAGCGGGACTTTGACTTGTTTTTAACTTTTCCACCTTTACCACGACCAGACATTTTGATTCACTTTTTATTTTTTAAACACTTCACAATATCACTGAATAAACGAAACTGTTGTCGTTTCGGCCTAAGTAAACGAGTATTTATACTTTTTGTATATATTTTTTGAGTATATTTTTAGTCTGGGGTTGTTTATTTTTCATCTACCTAAATTAAACTCAAAAGTATTTGTAAGATACAAAAAAAAATGTATATAAAGAGCACACAGTGGCGAGAATCTCAAAAACAGTGAACAGTGTTAAAAGTGTTTGTGAAGTGTAAACTAGAAAAAAAAATTAAATTGTGAAAAATGCCTCCTAAAGCTAGTGGAAAAGCAACCAAAAAGGCCGGCAAAGCCCAAAAGAATATTACCAAGGGTGATAAGAAAGTGAGACGCAAGCGTAAGGAAAGTTATGCCATCTATATCTACAAAGTATTGAAACAAGTACATCCTGATACTGGTATTTCTTCAAAGGCCATGAGTATCATGAACAGTTTTGTTAATGATATTTTTGAACGTATTGCGGCTGAAGCCTCTCGTTTGGCTCAATACAACAAGCGATCAACCATCACTAGTCGGGAAATTCAAACTGCTGTCCGTCTATTGTTGCCCGGTGAGTTGGCTAAGCACGCTGTCAGTGAAGGAACCAAGGCCGTAACCAAATACACTAGCTCCAAGTAAATTATATTTACCAACAACGATAACTGGATTCATCTTCTTTTTATAACAAAAGGCCCTTTTCAGGGCCACAAAATCTATTACAAAAGAGTTTTTATTTGTTCTTAAACATTTATTTTTTTAATTTGTTGAATTTCATATCATGAATTAGTTGCAGTAAATTTTTACAACTGAAACAAGAAACCTTAATTTCTTTCACTTTTAAAAAGCAAATTTTCAAAAATACTCTAGAATTATTTTGGTTTTTTAAATTTTAGAGAACATTTCCAAAAATCATCATCAGCTAAAATAATTTTCGTTTTAAAAATGTTGCCATTTAATTTAAACAAAAAATTTCCATTAAATAATTACTAAATATTCAAAAAAAAATAAGTTGATATTTACAAAATTTCCAAAAATCATCATCAGTTTAAATCATTTTTTTTTTGTTTTAAAAAATTTTTCATTTAATAAGAAAATTTTCAAAAAAAAATCATCATCAGATTCAAAAAAAAATCTCCATCTGTTTAAATAATTTTTGATTTACAAATATTTACCTTTAATTTAATTTAAATAAAAAAATTTCAAAACAAAGTTGAAAGAAATCATTTCTAATAACTTCAAAATTTTTAAATATTATTCCTTATATGTATAAAAAGTACCTATAATATTCAATTTGACTCAAATAAAATAACAATGCCCAATTTCTTTGAAATAAGCAGAAACTTCAATTTGTCATCACTCATTTACAAAAACAAAATCATGTATGCGCACTCATTTTAATCTTCTACTGTATATACATATGTATCGAAAAAGATTATATTGGACAATAATGGGTTAAAAACCAAAAAAAAAATTAACAACCAAGTCCTAGTAAAATTTTACTTCAAAAATGTACTATCTCTTTTACAAAATCAATTTGTGGCCCTGAAAAGGGCCGATTTTTTCTATTGTATCATTTTCCTTAAGCACGTTCGCCACGAATGCGTCTGGCCAATTGGATATCTTTTGGCATAATGGTGACACGTTTTGCATGGATAGCACACAAATTCGTATCTTCGAAAAGACCAACCAAATAAGCTTCACTGGCTTCTTGAAGAGCCATAACAGCAGAGCTCTGGAAACGTAAATCTGTTTTGAAATCTTGAGCAATCTCACGAACCAAACGTTGGAATGGCAATTTGCGAATCAACAATTCAGTACTTTTCTGATAACGACGGATTTCACGCAAAGCAACAGTACCGGGACGATAACGATGAGGCTTCTTTACACCGCCAGTAGCTGGGGCACTTTTACGAGCTGCCTTAGTTGCCAATTGTTTACGTGGTGCTTTGCCACCAGTCGATTTACGGGCAGTTTGCTTAGTACGAGCCATTTTCACTTATTATTTTTTGTTCACTTCACTTTTTATTTTCACTAAACACAATCACTGTTAACACACGAATATTTTAGTTCTGGCAAGTTCAAGTTCAAGTTCAAGTTCAAGTTTTATTAATCCCATAAAATTGTTTTTACATAAGTCCTTAAGCTAGTTCTTAAAAACTAAAATTTATTACATTTAATCCTCGCATATGTTATCTATCAAGGCTTTCTTATTATTTATACATATTAATAATATTTGTAGCTTTGCTACGACATTTTTACATTTTATAGTTTAATAATTTCAAAATATTCCCTAAAAAGGGATCAAAAAAGGAAGTCTATTATCAAAGAACTTACATACTAAGAAAATAAAAATAAAACTTATATCTAAATAAACAATAGGAAATTTTATTTACAAAAGTTAAAGTATATGTACAGGAAGAGTTTAGAAATTTTATTTACAAAAGAGATTATTGTGTAGTTATATACACTGTATCATTTACATTGAGCGTATTGATTCTTCTATGGTAAAATAGGAGTTTATCACCAATATAGAGGATTCCGGCCCCCTTAAGTGTTAAGAGGTCGACCGGGGAAAAATATTTTGCATTTTGTACGGCCTCCAGATTACCTGCTCCGGCAAAACATTCTCTTACTAAGCTGTTATCTAGATTTTGCGAGCTTTCAAGAAACTTAACCGCACTATCTACCATAAACCTATCAATACGTTTGAAATCTATTGCTGTATAAATAGCCCCACAAGATGGTCTACGTACAACACCATTTAGTGCTACATGAGGTCTCAGGCCCAGGCAAGCAACTAAGACCCCTCGTTCCCATCTCCTAAGCCTCTCCATCTGTGATGAGGATATTCCAAACCAAGATGGGAAAGCGTAGGAGACAATAGGTCGTATGACCTGGCGGTACAGCAGGAGTCGTACTTTCTGATCTAACCCCTCTTTTCGTCTCAAAATACCCTTGTAGGCCGAGTAAATTTTCTTTGCCTTTTGGAGAATGTCATCGATGTGTCTGTAGTACTCAAATTTTTCATGAAAAGTCACACCTAAGTACGTCATTCTATCAGAAATAGAAATAATTTCACCTCCTATAGAGAGGGACGGAATGTATGACCTGCAATTTCGATAAATATTTTTTCTTTTTCCTTTGAATATCATAGATACTGTTTTTCCCATATTTAAACTAAATTTCCATTTAAGAAAATATTCGCTAAGGTTAGCCAAATAGCAGTTTATGCGATTGTTAACCAACCTAGCCCGAGCCCCCGAAGAAGCTATTAGGATGTCATCCGCATACATCAGAAGGAGGTCTCCTTCCGGTGGTTGAGGAATGTCTGAAACGTATATGTTGTAAAGCACGGGTCCCAGTAACGAGCCCTGTGGTACCCCGGCTGAAATTTCACTTTCTTCCGAAATGGCATTTCCCACCTTAACGCAAAATTTTCTGTCTTCTAAGAAACTGGATATGAGTCTGCAAATTCCTATTTCAAATCCCATGGTTTGCAACTTGAAAAGAATACCGTCATGCCAGACAGTGTCAAATGCTTTAGAAAAGTCGAGGCTTACCGCTATTGTCGGACATTTATTATTTAAGCCTTTTGCTACATAGTTAGTAAACACCATTAAGGCATGTGAGGTGGAGTGTCCGGCCCTAAAACCAAATTGACAGTCTGTGAGTATATTCTTTTCAAGAATAATTTCTTTAATTTTTTCTAAAATAAAAAACTCAAATAGTTTTCCAATGGCAGACAGCAAAGAGATTGGTCTATAGTTGCCCGTGGATGAAGGGTCTGACCTCGGCTTAAGTATGGGAATAATCAATGCAGATTTCCAACTTCTTGGGAAATATCCAAGATTAACGCAATGGTTAAACAATATAGCTAGAAAATTCCAAGCTGTAGTGTCAGTTTTTCTAAGAATAAAATCCGGGATACCATCTGTACCACTAGATTTTTTGTTGGATCTTCTCTTGAGAGCGGTGCCAATAGCGGCGGCGTCAATAAAACCCAGCTCTTCATTTTTTCTGTCAGCATAAATAGTCCTTTCGTCAACAATATGTCCAAATGTTGTCATAGGCGTCACTCTGTCTAAAGTTGAGACTAATTCCCTCACCTCTGTGTCATATGCGTTAGGTTGTGCACTTTGCGTCATTTGAAATGTTTCAGCTAATAAATTGGCTTTGCCAATGTCATCAGTAACTAAAAGACCATTGCTTCCATTTAGAGCTTGAACACGAGAACGAGCATTCAGTCCTGCGGCTGTCTTAACTTTTCTATAAGTTTTATTGTTAACTTTAATTCTACTAAGAAAGTCCGTCCAATAATCTGTTTCAAATTTATAAATGGCACCCTGTATTATTGTATTGAGATTTTTTATTTCGGCTTTCAATACATTACACCTGCCTGGGTCGCCACATCTATGTAGTGTTCTCCTAAGTCTTTTCTTCGTATTAATAAAGTTAAGGATATGTGGTGGAAGATTAAGCAGCCCTCTACCTTTCGCATTTATTTTAGGGACTGAATGCTCTATGGCATTCATAAAAGCTCCATTCATGTTCTCTATGCACTGGTCTATTTCGCCTTGGGTAACATTTCTATCAACTGGTAAAGAAAGATTTTCTAAGTTTGTGGAAAGTCTATTTCTAAAATTACGTACATTAATCCTATCAAAATCATATCTTATAACAGGTTCTTGTTGTTGACATTGGGAGGTGAGAAAAGAAAACTCAACTGCCTTATGATCTGAATCATAGTCAATGGTCCTTAGTCTGTTTGTTGTTGGAATAACATCTACTGTTGTCAGGAAGAAGTCGATATACGATGATATTACTGGGTTAATTCTTGTGGGTCCATCAGTCTGTCTTATGTCAAAATCAGGACTCGTTAGTAAGAACTCATAGAGGTTACGGCCACTCACATTTGTGTATGTGTCGCCCCAATACGGGTGCCTAGAATTTAGATCAGCTCCTATTATTATACTATATGTTTGAGACAGTCTTTGTACTGCATCAAAATCTTCTGTTTCAAGGTTAGTACCAGGCCTAAGGTACATAGCAATTACCACTATGTCATTGCCATTGACTTTACGAATGCGAACAGAAGTATTTTCCATTGCACCCGTATCAACAACAATTTCCTCACATTTAAGATTTTCTCTAACGAGAACTGCAGTACCCCTCCCGCGTCCGTTGTGTCGGTCCTGTCTAAATGTCAAGTAACCCCTCATGTCAAATTTATGGTGCTGACTAAGGCAATGCTCAGCCAGTAGCACAATGTCTGGTTTATGTTCGGTCAAAAAAAGGCTTAAACAATGCCTTTTGTATCTAGAGACAATTGAATTTAGATTAATAAAAATTGCTTTGAGAGAATTATCCATGATGTCCTAATGTCATTAATAATCCAAATAGGGCAGTCTGCTTGTCCCTATCTGTTCCCAAATCACTATATTGTTTAGCAAAAGTGCCAATATTTTGGAGACATTGTAAGAGACCATTACCGAAAAATCGTTTACAGTCTTTCTCTATCATTTCGTATTGTGCCATAGCAACACCTAATGTTACTTGGGAATTTGCGGAGGTATTAAGTCTAGTCCGATTGGCTGAGTTTTCACCGCCTACAGAGGTACCAACTGCCGCAGCATACGACATACCAGGTCTTACAACATTAGCTGTTGCGGAAAATCTTTTTGGACGATTATTAGGACCTAATAATTTCTTTTGTTCTATTTTATGTAGTAGTTCTTGTCGTCTAGGGCAGTCTCTTGAACTAGCTACATGTCCCTCAGTTTGGCAGTTTACGCATTTAACTGGCAAACCGACACGTTTCACAATATTACCAGTCTTTGGATCAGTAATAACATTATTTTCTGTATTTTCAGCCTTTGGGGGTATTTTACAGTTGCCAGGGCCATGAGGTTCCCCGCACTTGACGCATCTGTAGGGCATTGAGCAATTCGTGGAAACATGGCCAAATCTTTGGCAGTTAAAGCACTGGATTATTCCTTTTCGGACGAACTTACGGACATGTACTCTACAGCACAAAATAAATCTAACATTATAGAATTGTTGAATGTCAGAGTCCCTATGTAATCTGACAACCCATTTATCACCCCCGAGTTTGGAAATTCCCATCACATTGATGGAAATCTGAAGACCGGACAAATATTCGTTAACTTCTGAGGCTTCAAAAGAATTCGGAAGCCCCTCAATTACAGTTGTATATGGCCGTTCACCCTTAGGGGTGTACGTGTAATATTCAACCTTTTTTTCGGTAAATAATTCCTTAACTCTACCGAAATCCTCTAAAGTGCAAACTCCTATGTTTACTACATTTGTTCCTAAGACCTTAATATTAAAATTTTTATGTCCTAGTAAGCCTTCTATATTTTTAATTGTACTTTTTACATCAATATTATAGGTAGTAATAATTGGTATAGTTTTACTCTTATTTCTACTTACAGATACTCTATTGTTATTTTTATTACCATCTACATTAGCTGCTGCGGTTGTTTTGCTGCATCCTGCGACGTCATCATTATCTTCTTGTTGACTCGGCTTTTTTGCAAATTTGGCTGATCCCTTTTCTTTATTCGGCATTGTTTTTGTAGATTGAATTTCATCTTCATCCATCTGTACTACAGAAGTTTTGCGTTTTGGTATATTTTTTGTCTCTTTTACTTTTTCCTCATATAATTTGAGGATTCTTTCCACATTTTCTTTTAATGAATCATTTTCTTTAATAAGATGTTCAACTTTTCTTTCAGATAAGTCTAGACGAGCAAGAAGCTCTTTATTTAGTTTATGTAATTTTTCCATTTTACTTATTTCAGAATCACTTTCTTTAATGTGACTATCAGCGTTTTTCCTCTTTTTATTAGAGGTACCTTCGTCACCATCCATTTTATTTTAACATTTATTAGCCTTAACTTGGCTATAGAGTTTATTTATCTTATAAAAGTTTTCTTGGTTCACTACTGTATTACAGCACAAGTAATAAACACAGTTTATGTTGCCTTCTATTAGATTCTCAAAAATCCACAGATAGGCAATAATTTTTATTTAGCGTAGTGACTACTATATGTCACTCGCTTCTCAAATATTCACTTAAGAAACAGTTTTTTAAAATCTTCTTAGAGATTAGATTTTTGTTTCACTTTTTGGTTTTTAAACACAGTTCACTTTTTAAAAGTTTAATATTTTTAATATTTCCGATTTGAGCACTGTTCACTATCACTGTTCACTTGCAACTCTTTTTGATCTTATGTTCATCTTTTAGTTCTGGCTCAAAAAGCCGCTTTTTATAGAAAAATTTCTCAACTAAAATTAGAGGGTGAGTGTGAATGTTTGTATTTTTTTCTTTGCAAACTCACTCAAAATGGAAAAGTATCTAAAAGAAAAGAATATGTGTTTGTAAGTGTATGTGTATATCTTTCTTATACTAAATATATTATATTTTTTTGGTTGAAATTTGTATAAATACCGGTGGTTTCCCCTACAAAAATTATTAGTTCTTGTTTAACATTTGTGAAGTGTGTTTAAAGTGAAAAATAGTGAATAAAAAATGACTGGTCGTGGTAAAGGTGGCAAAGGCTTGGGAAAAGGTGGTGCTAAACGTCATCGTAAAGTGTTGCGTGATAATATCCAAGGTATTACAAAGCCAGCTATTAGACGTTTGGCTCGTCGTGGTGGTGTAAAACGTATCTCTGGTTTGATTTACGAAGAAACTCGTGGAGTCTTGAAAGTATTTTTGGAAAATGTTATCCGTGATGCTGTCACCTACACTGAACACGCCAAGAGGAAAACAGTCACCGCTATGGATGTTGTATATGCTTTGAAGAGGCAAGGTCGTACTTTGTACGGTTTCGGCGGTTAAACAACTTTTACTTTGCGGACGGACAAACAAATATTTACGATTTAAAAATTACAAAACCAATCGGTCCTTTTCAGGACCACAAAACATTTTTTAAAAAGAGTTCATTTTTACAAACAATTTTCTTTTGTACTTGTATTAGTTCAATAACGAAAATAAATTTTATAACAAAAGCCAATTATTTCTAAATTGATATTAAATGCTTATAAAAAATAATTTAATATATTTTCATCAATAAATACAAGTATTTTTCTATTAATTTCATAATGAATATTTATTTTTTTTTTTAATTTTATAAAAAAGTCTAGAATTTTTAAAAATTTATTAAAATAAAACAAAAATATGTTTAGGGGAAAATTAAATAAAAGTACAAGATTTTTATTTCTAAATAGAAAAATTAATTTTTGAAACATTTGCTTTTTGAAAGTAAATTTTAGAAAAATTTGCTTTTGCCAAATTTGTTTTCTTTAAGTAAATTTTAGAAAAATTTGCTTCTTTAACTAAATTTTAGCAAAATTTTCTTTTTTAAAGTAAATTTTAGAAAAATTTGCTATTTTAACTAAATTTTTGCAAAATTTTCTTCTTTAAAGTAAATTTTAGAAAAATTTGCTTCTTTAACTAAATTTTTGCAAAATCTGCTTTTTTAAAATAAATTTTAGAAAAATTGCTTCTTTAACTAAATTTTTGCAAAATTTGCTTTTTTAAAGTAAAATTTAGGAAAATTAGGTTCTTTAACTAAATTTTTGCAAAATTAGCTTTTTTAAAGAAAATTTTAGAAAAATTTGCTTCTTTAACTATATTTTTGCAATATTAGCTTTTTTAAGAAAATTTTAGAAAAGTTTGCTTCTTTAACTAAATTTTTGCAAAATTTACTTTTTTAAAGTAAATTTTAGAAAAGTTTGCTTCTTTTAAATAAATTTTTGCAAAATCTCCTTTTTGAAAGTAAATTTTAGAAAAATTTGCTTCTTTAACTATATTTTTGCAAAATTTTCTTTTTTAAAGAAATTTTTAGAAAAATTTGCTTCTTTAACTATATTTTTGCAAAATTTGCTATTTCAAAGTAAATTTTAGAAAAATTTGCTTCTTTAAATAAATTTTTGCAAAATTTGCTTTTTTTAAAGCAAATTTTAGAAATATTTGCTTCTTTAAGTAAATTTTTGCAAAATTGGCTTTTTTAAAGTAAAATTTAGAAAAATTTGCTTCTTTAACTAAATTTTTTGCAGAATTTGCTTCTTTAACTAAATTTTTGCAAAATTTGCTTTTTTAAAGTAAATTTAAGAAAAATTTGCTTCTTTAAGTAAATTTTAGAAAATTTTGCTTCTTTAGCTAAATGTTAGCAAAATTTGCTTGTTTAAAAACAATGAAATTTTTCTTTTATATTAATTTTTATAATAATTTTCATATTTTTATGAATCAATGACGAAACTAAAAACAAGCCAGTATCAATAGTATCTAATAGTTATATTGTCGATAAAACTAATTATTTCAATGTGCAACCCTTGAAAATATCTATATATAAAAACCAATTCTATGTCATATTTGTCGCCTAAACTTATTCAGCCCAATTCTAAATAAAAATTCCCCAGGAAATTTTTCCCAATATTTTTTTTCTTATAGGTTTCACAATGTAAAAAAAATGAGGGAATAAAATTCCCCGGGGAATTTTTATTCAGAATTGGGCTGATTATTTCACAAAAATACCCTTGATAACTGTAGGGTAAGAAGAAAGAAAGAATTTAAGTAATGCAGGCACCAACAAGAATAACATCATACATATTTGCTTTTGTTTTCTTCAAATCAGTAAAATGAGTGTGCGTACATACAAACGTATGTATGTATATGCATGGCTATTTTGTTTGTGTAAAAGGGATGATTACTTTAAGGCAGATGCTTATACATATATCAAGAAATTTTACACAGGGTATTTAGTTAAGAGCAACTGAAAATTAATTTACACACACTTTTTTTAATACGAAATGCAACCAAACGAAATGAATACTAATAGTAATAATAAAAACAACTTTTAATACTTTACCCTGTTCAGATTTGTATATTCAGAAATCGCTTGGGGGTAAAAAGAAACATTTTCTTTTATTTGTGTCTCACTTGAAAGTAATAAAAAGAAAAAATGCCATTTTAAAAGATAAATTCAAAAACAATGATAATTTAAACGTAATTACCCATAAAAATATTACTTTTAAGTCTGATACTGGAAAATGAAATAATCTTATATTTAATATTTTTTGTATTTTTATAATTTTTTATATATATATATTAAAGTTTATAAAACGAATATAGAAAACACAAGTTTTCCCATACAAATCGACAAATTTTTCAATGAAAACTAGTTTGAAAACTTATAAAATATTAAAATGTTTACCAACACTTCGAAAATGTAGTTTTGAGATTTGCTAAAGGTTTTGTGATTTACTAAAACGTATTAATATTGGGTATTTTGACACAAATTGAAAAAAGTGTTTGCCTGAAAAATCAATAAATACCAGGAAATTAAAATGTGAATAGTGGGGTTTTTGAAGTGGGTTTCGTTATTAAAAAATCCTCAAAATTGTTAATGTGAATAGGCTATTACTATAGAACAAAAATAATACCTTATAAAAGGAATTTTGTTTTACAATATAACAAAAATATTCTAACTGTACTAAAACTGGTAATTGAATAAAATATACATACAAATTTGTTTGTATACACACGAAACACAATTCTTGTTGTACAAAAACAATAACAACATCTACACTTCGTCATCAGCAGTTGGTTTTGTTATTTTTTTTAGAAGAAGACAAAACAAAAACCAGTTTTAGCATAAGTTTAAGAAAACATTAAGAAATTTTGTTTGTGAAAATTAAAAGAGGACAAAATATATTAAAATTCAAGAGTAAGTACGAAAAATTAAATAGTTTAAATCAAATTGAAAATGTTGTATATTTGTGTAGTAATAATTATTTGTTTGTTAAATAAAAATATTTCTCTTTTTGAAAATGAATTTGTCGTCCTGAAAAGGACGGATTGGTTCTTTTTTTGTTTTTCGATGATGATGAGATTGTATCCGGTCGGTATAAAATTGATATTTCCAAATAATTTAGGCCTTCTTTTCTGTTTTCTTAGGCAAAAGTACAGCTTGAATGTTTGGTAAAACACCACCTTGAGCAATAGTTACACCAGACAATAATTTGTTTAATTCTTCGTCATTGCGGATGGCCAATTGTAAATGACGAGGAATAATTCTGGTCTTCTTGTTATCACGAGCAGCATTACCAGCCAATTCAAGAACTTCAGCAGCCAAATATTCCATAACGGCAGCTAAGTATACAGGAGCACCGGCACCAACACGCTCAGCGTAATTTCCTTTACGCAACAAACGATGAATACGACCAACGGGAAATTGTAAGCCAGCACGGGTTGAGCGGGACTTTGACTTGTTTTTAACTTTTCCACCTTTACCACGACCAGACATTTTGATTCACTTTTTATTTTTTAAACACTTCACAATATCACTGAATAAACGAAACTGTTGTCGTTTCGGCCTAAGTAAACGAGTATTTATACTTTTTGTATATATTTTTTGAGTATATTTTTAGTCTGGGGTTGTTTATTTTTCATCTACCTAAATTAAACTCAAAAGTATTTGTAAGATACAAAAAAAAATGTATATAAAGAGCACACAGTGGCGAGAATCTCAAAAACAGTGAACAGTGTTAAAAGTGTTTGTGAAGTGTAAACTAGAAAAAAAAATTAAATTGTGAAAAATGCCTCCTAAAGCTAGTGGAAAAGCAACCAAAAAGGCCGGCAAAGCCCAAAAGAATATTACCAAGGGTGATAAGAAAGTGAGACGCAAGCGTAAGGAAAGTTATGCCATCTATATCTACAAAGTATTGAAACAAGTACATCCTGATACTGGTATTTCTTCAAAGGCCATGAGTATCATGAACAGTTTTGTTAATGATATTTTTGAACGTATTGCGGCTGAAGCCTCTCGTTTGGCTCAATACAACAAGCGATCAACCATCACTAGTCGGGAAATTCAAACTGCTGTCCGTCTATTGTTGCCCGGTGAGTTGGCTAAGCACGCTGTCAGTGAAGGAACCAAGGCCGTAACCAAATACACTAGCTCCAAGTAAATTATATTTACCAACAACGATAACTGGATTCATCTTCTTTTTATAACAAAAGGCCCTTTTCAGGGCCACAAAATCTATTACAAAAGAGTTTTTATTTGTTCTTAAACATTTATTTTTTTAATTTGTTGAATTTCATATCATGAATTAGTTGCAGTAAATTTTTACAACTGAAACAAGAAACCTTAATTTCTTTCACTTTTAAAAAGCAAATTTTCAAAAATACTCTAGAATTATTTTGGTTTTTTAAATTTTAGAGAACATTTCCAAAAATCATCATCAGCTAAAATAATTTTCGTTTTAAAAATGTTGCCATTTAATTTAAACAAAAAATTTCCATTAAATAATTACTAAATATTCAAAAAAAAATAAGTTGATATTTACAAAATTTCCAAAAATCATCATCAGTTTAAATCATTTTTTTTTTGTTTTAAAAAATTTTTCATTTAATAAGAAAATTTTCAAAAAAAAATCATCATCAGATTCAAAAAAAAATCTCCATCTGTTTAAATAATTTTTGATTTACAAATATTTACCTTTAATTTAATTTAAATAAAAAAATTTCAAAACAAAGTTGAAAGAAATCATTTCTAATAACTTCAAAATTTTTAAATATTATTCCTTATATGTATAAAAAGTACCTATAATATTCAATTTGACTCAAATAAAATAACAATGCCCAATTTCTTTGAAATAAGCAGAAACTTCAATTTGTCATCACTCATTTACAAAAACAAAATCATGTATGCGCACTCATTTTAATCTTCTACTGTATATACATATGTATCGAAAAAGATTATATTGGACAATAATGGGTTAAAAACCAAAAAAAAAATTAACAACCAAGTCCTAGTAAAATTTTACTTCAAAAATGTACTATCTCTTTTACAAAATCAATTTGTGGCCCTGAAAAGGGCCGATTTTTTCTATTGTATCATTTTCCTTAAGCACGTTCGCCACGAATGCGTCTGGCCAATTGGATATCTTTTGGCATAATGGTGACACGTTTTGCATGGATAGCACACAAATTCGTATCTTCGAAAAGACCAACCAAATAAGCTTCACTGGCTTCTTGAAGAGCCATAACAGCAGAGCTCTGGAAACGTAAATCTGTTTTGAAATCTTGAGCAATCTCACGAACCAAACGTTGGAATGGCAATTTGCGAATCAACAATTCAGTACTTTTCTGATAACGACGGATTTCACGCAAAGCAACAGTACCGGGACGATAACGATGAGGCTTCTTTACACCGCCAGTAGCTGGGGCACTTTTACGAGCTGCCTTAGTTGCCAATTGTTTACGTGGTGCTTTGCCACCAGTCGATTTACGGGCAGTTTGCTTAGTACGAGCCATTTTCACTTATTATTTTTTGTTCACTTCACTTTTTATTTTCACTAAACACAATCACTGTTAACACACGAATATTTTAGTTCTGGCTCAAAAAGCCGCTTTTTATAGAAAAATTTCTCAACTAAAATTAGAGGGTGAGTGTGAATGTTTGTATTTTTTTCTTTGCAAACTCACTCAAAATGGAAAAGTATCTAAAAGAAAAGAATATGTGTTTGTAAGTGTATGTGTATATCTTTCTTATACTAAATATATTATATTTTTTTGGTTGAAATTTGTATAAATACCGGTGGTTTCCCCTACAAAAATTATTGAACGAACATTCAAGATTGATCATTCATTATTGACAGTTTGTGAACAGTGTTTAAAGTGTTTGTGAAGTGAATATTGAAATAAAAAGTTCATGAAAAATACAAATATTAAAATTGGCAACAAATAGTGAAAAGACACTAAAGAGCCAAAGTTTAAATAAATATAATAGACAGTGCTTGTGTAGTAGTTATAAAAAACTACTTTTATATCAAGTGATAGACATTAAAAAATTTTAAATAATTAAATTAAAAATTATTTTTGTTTGTGTTCGAAAAGTTTAAAATTCTTTGAGTAAATGCAAAGAAAGAACCTAAAAAATGGAGGAAGACATTAATCCCCATAAGAGACCAAGGGTCTATGAAACTATTGAAGATCTTCAACGCGCTATAAGCGAGCGCGATAAAGAATACGAAGATCTTAGTGCAAAATTTCAAATGCTGGTTGAGAAAAGCATCAACCTTCAAAAAGACTACGATTGCTTACTACAAAAACTTAGTAGTCAGGTACCCACTGAGGAGGTATCCACCGAAGAAGATATGGCTGTTTGGGAGCCTGTCCAACCCAAATCAAAAAACAAGAAGAAGAGCAAGAAAAGCTCTAAAAAAGATACTAATAACCAGTCTAAAGCCGTAGCTGGTTCGCACGCAGATGGTGCAAAAACTGGAGCTATTAAAAAAGTATTAGCTGTTAATGATGAAAATGGTGCTGCTAGCCATCATGCAGCCGCTGCTTCATTTGTTCCTGCTATTGGTGATGCAGGTATATCAACAATGAGCCTAAATGATGACGGATCCAGTGACGAGTCGAGCCAGACTCCACCAGAAGAAAATAGTAGTAAGTGTAAGAAAATTCCTGTTATTACATGTTTTAATATTAATATAAAAGAAATTACCATTGAAATTGATAAGGCGCTAGGCCACAAAAATTACAATGTTAAAATTTTAAGAGGAGGTGCTACAAATATAGGGGTTTGTACCATCTCGGACTTTGACAAAGTTAAAATCTTTTTAAAAGAAAAGCGTGTAAATTATTATACGTACACACCAAAAGGCAAACGGCCTTTTTCGTTGGTTATAGAGGGTCTCTCTAGGACTTATAGTTGTGAAGAAATTAGGGAATATTTAGAAAATTTAAATATTAAAATTGACATTTTGAGTCTAATAGAGTTGGGTAACGATAGATATCTTTTGCGTCTGTCACGAGACTCCGACATTAGAGCTTTTTACGGAGTGCGCTACATTCTTCGCTGTAGAGTGAATATGCGTAAATTTAAAAAAGGAGCAGTTACTCAGTGTTTTAACTGCCAGCGTTTCGGACATGTGTCCTCCAACTGCGAGATGCCATATCGGTGTGTCAAATGCGGAGATTCACATGGTCCAGATAATTGTCCTATTCCATCTAAGGAGAACAACACTAAAAAGACTGTTGAAACGGATCCTAAATCCGGTAAAGCCGTAGTAAAGATAGGGCTTCCTGTAAGATGCGTCAACTGCAATGTTGAAGGTCATGTGGCCAGTGCCAAGGAATGTCCACGTAGGGTTCAATTACTCAAAAGGATAGAGGAGAAAAAGTCTTTTCGAAATGAAGTACAACCACGTAGGTTTACTAGCTCCGGAATTAGGGCAGGAACGTCATATGCGTCAGCCGCAGCAACATCATTGACATCTTCGTCTTCGTCATCTAGAGTTACGTCGGGTAATTCGATCGCTACAGAGCCAACATTAAAAGGTGCTTTAAATGAATTTGAAGCAATCAATAAAGACTGCAAACGGTTCTTCGGAGGCGGATTGCTAGATTGCATCACAAAAATTGGTAAGTTTGCGAAGGAATACCGTGAACTTAAAAATGACGAAGATAAACCCCAGGCTCTACTTGGGATGATAATGATGTTGCAGCACAATGGCTAGACAAATTAAATGTATATTTTTAAATACAAACTCGGTCGTTTCTAGGGTAAAGAGACACTACTTGCGACTTTTTATTAACAGACATAAACCGGACGTTCTGCTTTTAGCTGAGCATAAGCTTAGCCCGAGACACAAACTTGACATGACTGGATACTTGACTTTTCGACAGAATAGACAAGAAGGACGAGGAGGAGGGACAGCTATTCTCATAAGGGATAGCCTATCTTGTGAAAGAATTATCCTAAACACTGGTAGTATTGAGAATACAGCCGTTCGAATTCATAGAATCAATGGCACATCACTTGTAGTGATCTCAATGTACAAAAGACCCCGGGATCCACTGTCAGTTGCAGATCTAAATGAAGTTCTTGATTTTGCTCGCATTGGTTGCACAATCATAGGAGCAGACCTGAATGCCAGGCACCCATTCTGGGGTGATTCAACTACCAATGCGAGCGGACAAGTTCTCCATGACCTGCTATTGGCAAGCCCAAATCTTCAAGTACATCAGACAGAAGGACCAACTAGGATTACTCCTGAATCCTCATCATTCCTTGATATTTTTATGACATCAGTTGACGTTACCCGAATTGTGACAGGAAACGGACTAAAGACACTTGACTTTGAATCGGATCATAAGGCAGTAGAATTCATAACTGGAATTGATAACTGCGTAGGTCGGATCCGTCCGACTCTACTTGATTTTGGCAAAATGAATAGGCGTCTTTTTAATACGACTTTAACAAGACAGCTAACGGACTGCATCCTCCCAATCGACGCAAACGTTGGCATTTCAGAAATTGACGAATGTGTTAGCTCAATGAATAGTTCTTTTCGCAACGCCATGGAAATTTCAATACCTAGGGTTCCAGTTGGAAGAAGGGGACTTATCGAACTTCCCCCTAGAATATTGAACTTTATCGCAGAAAAGAAACGGTTGCGTCGAGTGGTACAAAGATGCGAAGACCCAGGACGTATTAATATTTTAAAAGCTGATATAAGAAATTTGACCAGGATCATACAGGGGGCCATTGCCACCTACGAGCGTGAACACTGGACCAAATTTCTAAGCAATATAAAACTTAATGACAGGACTTACAGAACTATAAAATCGGCAGCTGGACTAAATAAAAAAGCTGCAGTTCATGACTTAATAGACACAAGTGGTCAACTTGTGTCTGATGATGTTGGAAAATCCGAACTGCTTGCAGATCACTTTTTCAACATACATCAAAGTAGTCAAGGACTCAACACGGATCCCTTTTCGGAAACAGTACGCCAGAGAGTGTCTACACTAGAAAACCATGCACCACTAGTGACATTTGGAAGCATAGTTAAAGCAGATGGATCTTTGCCCAACAATCTTGGGCTTATACAAGAGGGCATGATTGGTGAAGCCTTAAAAAAGAGATCTAGTAAAAGATCCTGTGGAATAGATGGAATTCCCGATATTGTTTTGAAAAGAATTCCCAAGGAAACTTGGAAATTTTTTGCAATACTTTTCAACCATTGCTATAATATAGGGTATTTTCCGGATCTCTGGAAAAAGGCACTAATCGCCCCTATTCTAAAGCCAAGATCTGATCCAAAGCAAAAGAACAACTATAGGCCAATTTCACTCTTGTCAGCGTTTAGTAAACTGTTTGAGTATTTTATTCTTGCCAAAATCAAGACAAAAATATCCGAAGAAAATATTTTAAAGGACTTCCAATTTGGTTTCAAAACTGGACACTCGACCACACACGCTTTGACGGTCTTTTCTGACTATGTAGCTAAAGGACTCAATAAAAGATATCCGACAATTGCTGTAAGCCTTGACATAGCCAAAGCATTTGATACTGCCTGGCAGGATGGCATAATCTCTAAAATGCTAGATATGGGTTTTGATACAAATCTTTGTAGGTTAGTGACTAACTTTTTGCATAACCGATCCTTAACAGTAAGGATAGGTGAAAGCAAGTCAAACGAAAAAGCAGTCAATGCAGGTGTCCCTCAGGGGTCACTGCTTGGGCCCGTATTATACAATATATTTGTCTCGGATATACCAACTCCACCCGAAGGTAATCTCCTGCTTTTGTACGCTGACGATATTTTATTAGCGTTTACAGGTCCTAGAGCTAGGAATATAAATGGCCGGATAAATGACTACTTGTCTATACTGGAACCCTATCTTTCAAAATGGCGACTATACTTGAACGTTTCAAAGTCTGAGAGTATAATTATTAAAGGCAAAAGAAAATATCTGTACCCAAACAATAGACCGTACATACCATGTATTAAAATAGGCAATGACATTATCCCTACATCAGATCGTATAAAGTATCTTGGAATCATTTTCCATGAAAACTTTGAATACTATCGCCATATTGATAAAGTTTTACAACAAACAAAATGTACATATGCTGCTTATCGAGGAATTCTTGGACGTCAGGGAGGCCTCGATAAAAAAATTAGTTTATTATTGTATCGCCAAGTAATTCGACCTCTCATGTCTTACGCCTTTCCTGTCTGGTCCAGGATATCTTCTGCCCAGATGGAGAGGCTTAGGAAGTGGGAAAGGAGGATATTGATAGCGTGTCTAGGGTTGAGACCACGTCTCGGACCTGACGGCATCTATCGTAGGCCACCCAATAGGTCGATTTATGAGGCGATCGATTTTGAACGAATAGACGTCTTCATGATGAAGACATGTTTTTCATTTCTTGAGAAAGCTCGTTCTCTGGAGAACAGCCTTGTTAGGGAATGCTTCCAAACGGCAAACAATCTGGAAGGTGTCAGGTCTTCACACTATTTGTCTCCGATAGACCTTCTAGAGCTTGGGAGGGCTGGTCTTCTAAGCGATGGTACAAACCTCTTATTTTATCACAGGAGGATAAACACTTTAGAAACAAGCGACGTAGTGTACAGCACTGCGCAATAGGCCTTAGCCTGTTACTTTTGTAAATATTTTTTTTCCCCTATTACTTTTGTAAATAACATTTCTATCTATCTGTAAATATTTTCTCCATAGTTTTAGAATCGTAGTTTTTAAGATTAAAAATAAAACAAAAGTGCCTCCCTTTTTATGTCAAATTTTTTGGGGAATAAACAACAAAAATGTAAAATAAAAATATTTATAACTTATATATAAATGGTAATTTATAAACAAATATAAATAATTATTAGGTTAAGTTGAATAGTCCTTTAAAAATACTTAGTATGTAAGGAAAAATTATTATAAGATCTAGTTTAAGAAAAACAAATGTAAATGAAATCTTTATGACAATAAATAAATAAATGAAACTACAAAAATTATTAGTTCTTGTTTAACATTTGTGAAGTGTGTTTAAAGTGAAAAATAGTGAATAAAAAATGACTGGTCGTGGTAAAGGTGGCAAAGGCTTGGGAAAAGGTGGTGCTAAACGTCATCGTAAAGTGTTGCGTGATAATATCCAAGGTATTACAAAGCCAGCTATTAGACGTTTGGCTCGTCGTGGTGGTGTAAAACGTATCTCTGGTTTGATTTACGAAGAAACTCGTGGAGTCTTGAAAGTATTTTTGGAAAATGTTATCCGTGATGCTGTCACCTACACTGAACACGCCAAGAGGAAAACAGTCACCGCTATGGATGTTGTATATGCTTTGAAGAGGCAAGGTCGTACTTTGTACGGTTTCGGCGGTTAAACAACTTTTACTTTGCGGACGGACAAACAAATATTTACGATTTAAAAATTACAAAACCAATCGGTCCTTTTCAGGACCACAAAACATTTTTTAAAAAGAGTTCATTTTTACAAACAATTTTCTTTTGTACTTGTATTAGTTCAATAACGAAAATAAATTTTATAACAAAAGCCAATTATTTCTAAATTGATATTAAATGCTTATAAAAAATAATTTAATATATTTTCATCAATAAATACAAGTATTTTTCTATTAATTTCATAATGAATATTTATTTTTTTTTTTAATTTTATAAAAAAGTCTAGAATTTTTAAAAATTTATTAAAATAAAACAAAAATATGTTTAGGGGAAAATTAAATAAAAGTACAAGATTTTTATTTCTAAATAGAAAAATTAATTTTTGAAACATTTGCTTTTTGAAAGTAAATTTTAGAAAAATTTGCTTTTGCCAAATTTGTTTTCTTTAAGTAAATTTTAGAAAAATTTGCTTCTTTAACTAAATTTTAGCAAAATTTTCTTTTTTAAAGTAAATTTTAGAAAAATTTGCTATTTTAACTAAATTTTTGCAAAATTTTCTTCTTTAAAGTAAATTTTAGAAAAATTTGCTTCTTTAACTAAATTTTTGCAAAATCTGCTTTTTTAAAATAAATTTTAGAAAAATTGCTTCTTTAACTAAATTTTTGCAAAATTTGCTTTTTTAAAGTAAAATTTAGGAAAATTAGGTTCTTTAACTAAATTTTTGCAAAATTAGCTTTTTTAAAGAAAATTTTAGAAAAATTTGCTTCTTTAACTATATTTTTGCAATATTAGCTTTTTTAAGAAAATTTTAGAAAAGTTTGCTTCTTTAACTAAATTTTTGCAAAATTTACTTTTTTAAAGTAAATTTTAGAAAAGTTTGCTTCTTTTAAATAAATTTTTGCAAAATCTCCTTTTTGAAAGTAAATTTTAGAAAAATTTGCTTCTTTAACTATATTTTTGCAAAATTTTCTTTTTTAAAGAAATTTTTAGAAAAATTTGCTTCTTTAACTATATTTTTGCAAAATTTGCTATTTCAAAGTAAATTTTAGAAAAATTTGCTTCTTTAAATAAATTTTTGCAAAATTTGCTTTTTTTAAAGCAAATTTTAGAAATATTTGCTTCTTTAAGTAAATTTTTGCAAAATTGGCTTTTTTAAAGTAAAATTTAGAAAAATTTGCTTCTTTAACTAAATTTTTTGCAGAATTTGCTTCTTTAACTAAATTTTTGCAAAATTTGCTTTTTTAAAGTAAATTTAAGAAAAATTTGCTTCTTTAAGTAAATTTTAGAAAATTTTGCTTCTTTAGCTAAATGTTAGCAAAATTTGCTTGTTTAAAAACAATGAAATTTTTCTTTTATATTAATTTTTATAATAATTTTCATATTTTTATGAATCAATGACGAAACTAAAAACAAGCCAGTATCAATAGTATCTAATAGTTATATTGTCGATAAAACTAATTATTTCAATGTGCAACCCTTGAAAATATCTATATATAAAAACCAATTCTATGTCATATTTGTCGCCTAAACTTATTCAGCCCAATTCTAAATAAAAATTCCCCAGGAAATTTTTCCCAATATTTTTTTTCTTATAGGTTTCACAATGTAAAAAAAATGAGGGAATAAAATTCCCCGGGGAATTTTTATTCAGAATTGGGCTGATTATTTCACAAAAATACCCTTGATAACTGTAGGGTAAGAAGAAAGAAAGAATTTAAGTAATGCAGGCACCAACAAGAATAACATCATACATATTTGCTTTTGTTTTCTTCAAATCAGTAAAATGAGTGTGCGTACATACAAACGTATGTATGTATATGCATGGCTATTTTGTTTGTGTAAAAGGGATGATTACTTTAAGGCAGATGCTTATACATATATCAAGAAATTTTACACAGGGTATTTAGTTAAGAGCAACTGAAAATTAATTTACACACACTTTTTTTAATACGAAATGCAACCAAACGAAATGAATACTAATAGTAATAATAAAAACAACTTTTAATACTTTACCCTGTTCAGATTTGTATATTCAGAAATCGCTTGGGGGTAAAAAGAAACATTTTCTTTTATTTGTGTCTCACTTGAAAGTAATAAAAAGAAAAAATGCCATTTTAAAAGATAAATTCAAAAACAATGATAATTTAAACGTAATTACCCATAAAAATATTACTTTTAAGTCTGATACTGGAAAATGAAATAATCTTATATTTAATATTTTTTGTATTTTTATAATTTTTTATATATATATATTAAAGTTTATAAAACGAATATAGAAAACACAAGTTTTCCCATACAAATCGACAAATTTTTCAATGAAAACTAGTTTGAAAACTTATAAAATATTAAAATGTTTACCAACACTTCGAAAATGTAGTTTTGAGATTTGCTAAAGGTTTTGTGATTTACTAAAACGTATTAATATTGGGTATTTTGACACAAATTGAAAAAAGTGTTTGCCTGAAAAATCAATAAATACCAGGAAATTAAAATGTGAATAGTGGGGTTTTTGAAGTGGGTTTCGTTATTAAAAAATCCTCAAAATTGTTAATGTGAATAGGCTATTACTATAGAACAAAAATAATACCTTATAAAAGGAATTTTGTTTTACAATATAACAAAAATATTCTAACTGTACTAAAACTGGTAATTGAATAAAATATACATACAAATTTGTTTGTATACACACGAAACACAATTCTTGTTGTACAAAAACAATAACAACATCTACACTTCGTCATCAGCAGTTGGTTTTGTTATTTTTTTTAGAAGAAGACAAAACAAAAACCAGTTTTAGCATAAGTTTAAGAAAACATTAAGAAATTTTGTTTGTGAAAATTAAAAGAGGACAAAATATATTAAAATTCAAGAGTAAGTACGAAAAATTAAATAGTTTAAATCAAATTGAAAATGTTGTATATTTGTGTAGTAATAATTATTTGTTTGTTAAATAAAAATATTTCTCTTTTTGAAAATGAATTTGTCGTCCTGAAAAGGACGGATTGGTTCTTTTTTTGTTTTTCGATGATGATGAGATTGTATCCGGTCGGTATAAAATTGATATTTCCAAATAATTTAGGCCTTCTTTTCTGTTTTCTTAGGCAAAAGTACAGCTTGAATGTTTGGTAAAACACCACCTTGAGCAATAGTTACACCAGACAATAATTTGTTTAATTCTTCGTCATTGCGGATGGCCAATTGTAAATGACGAGGAATAATTCTGGTCTTCTTGTTATCACGAGCAGCATTACCAGCCAATTCAAGAACTTCAGCAGCCAAATATTCCATAACGGCAGCTAAGTATACAGGAGCACCGGCACCAACACGCTCAGCGTAATTTCCTTTACGCAACAAACGATGAATACGACCAACGGGAAATTGTAAGCCAGCACGGGTTGAGCGGGACTTTGACTTGTTTTTAACTTTTCCACCTTTACCACGACCAGACATTTTGATTCACTTTTTATTTTTTAAACACTTCACAATATCACTGAATAAACGAAACTGTTGTCGTTTCGGCCTAAGTAAACGAGTATTTATACTTTTTGTATATATTTTTTGAGTATATTTTTAGTCTGGGGTTGTTTATTTTTCATCTACCTAAATTAAACTCAAAAGTATTTGTAAGATACAAAAAAAAATGTATATAAAGAGCACACAGTGGCGAGAATCTCAAAAACAGTGAACAGTGTTAAAAGTGTTTGTGAAGTGTAAACTAGAAAAAAAAATTAAATTGTGAAAAATGCCTCCTAAAGCTAGTGGAAAAGCAACCAAAAAGGCCGGCAAAGCCCAAAAGAATATTACCAAGGGTGATAAGAAAGTGAGACGCAAGCGTAAGGAAAGTTATGCCATCTATATCTACAAAGTATTGAAACAAGTACATCCTGATACTGGTATTTCTTCAAAGGCCATGAGTATCATGAACAGTTTTGTTAATGATATTTTTGAACGTATTGCGGCTGAAGCCTCTCGTTTGGCTCAATACAACAAGCGATCAACCATCACTAGTCGGGAAATTCAAACTGCTGTCCGTCTATTGTTGCCCGGTGAGTTGGCTAAGCACGCTGTCAGTGAAGGAACCAAGGCCGTAACCAAATACACTAGCTCCAAGTAAATTATATTTACCAACAACGATAACTGGATTCATCTTCTTTTTATAACAAAAGGCCCTTTTCAGGGCCACAAAATCTATTACAAAAGAGTTTTTATTTGTTCTTAAACATTTATTTTTTTAATTTGTTGAATTTCATATCATGAATTAGTTGCAGTAAATTTTTACAACTGAAACAAGAAACCTTAATTTCTTTCACTTTTAAAAAGCAAATTTTCAAAAATACTCTAGAATTATTTTGGTTTTTTAAATTTTAGAGAACATTTCCAAAAATCATCATCAGCTAAAATAATTTTCGTTTTAAAAATGTTGCCATTTAATTTAAACAAAAAATTTCCATTAAATAATTACTAAATATTCAAAAAAAAATAAGTTGATATTTACAAAATTTCCAAAAATCATCATCAGTTTAAATCATTTTTTTTTTGTTTTAAAAAATTTTTCATTTAATAAGAAAATTTTCAAAAAAAAATCATCATCAGATTCAAAAAAAAATCTCCATCTGTTTAAATAATTTTTGATTTACAAATATTTACCTTTAATTTAATTTAAATAAAAAAATTTCAAAACAAAGTTGAAAGAAATCATTTCTAATAACTTCAAAATTTTTAAATATTATTCCTTATATGTATAAAAAGTACCTATAATATTCAATTTGACTCAAATAAAATAACAATGCCCAATTTCTTTGAAATAAGCAGAAACTTCAATTTGTCATCACTCATTTACAAAAACAAAATCATGTATGCGCACTCATTTTAATCTTCTACTGTATATACATATGTATCGAAAAAGATTATATTGGACAATAATGGGTTAAAAACCAAAAAAAAAATTAACAACCAAGTCCTAGTAAAATTTTACTTCAAAAATGTACTATCTCTTTTACAAAATCAATTTGTGGCCCTGAAAAGGGCCGATTTTTTCTATTGTATCATTTTCCTTAAGCACGTTCGCCACGAATGCGTCTGGCCAATTGGATATCTTTTGGCATAATGGTGACACGTTTTGCATGGATAGCACACAAATTCGTATCTTCGAAAAGACCAACCAAATAAGCTTCACTGGCTTCTTGAAGAGCCATAACAGCAGAGCTCTGGAAACGTAAATCTGTTTTGAAATCTTGAGCAATCTCACGAACCAAACGTTGGAATGGCAATTTGCGAATCAACAATTCAGTACTTTTCTGATAACGACGGATTTCACGCAAAGCAACAGTACCGGGACGATAACGATGAGGCTTCTTTACACCGCCAGTAGCTGGGGCACTTTTACGAGCTGCCTTAGTTGCCAATTGTTTACGTGGTGCTTTGCCACCAGTCGATTTACGGGCAGTTTGCTTAGTACGAGCCATTTTCACTTATTATTTTTTGTTCACTTCACTTTTTATTTTCACTAAACACAATCACTGTTAACACACGAATATTTTAGTTCTGGCTCAAAAAGCCGCTTTTTATAGAAAAATTTCTCAACTAAAATTAGAGGGTGAGTGTGAATGTTTGTATTTTTTTCTTTGCAAACTCACTCAAAATGGAAAAGTATCTAAAAGAAAAGAATATGTGTTTGTAAGTGTATGTGTATATCTTTCTTATACTAAATATATTATATTTTTTTGGTTGAAATTTGTATAAATACCGGTGGTTTCCCCTACAAAAATTATTAGTTCTTGTTTAACATTTGTGAAGTGTGTTTAAAGTGAAAAATAGTGAATAAAAAATGACTGGTCGTGGTAAAGGTGGCAAAGGCTTGGGAAAAGGTGGTGCTAAACGTCATCGTAAAGTGTTGCGTGATAATATCCAAGGTATTACAAAGCCAGCTATTAGACGTTTGGCTCGTCGTGGTGGTGTAAAACGTATCTCTGGTTTGATTTACGAAGAAACTCGTGGAGTCTTGAAAGTATTTTTGGAAAATGTTATCCGTGATGCTGTCACCTACACTGAACACGCCAAGAGGAAAACAGTCACCGCTATGGATGTTGTATATGCTTTGAAGAGGCAAGGTCGTACTTTGTACGGTTTCGGCGGTTAAACAACTTTTACTTTGCGGACGGACAAACAAATATTTACGATTTAAAAATTACAAAACCAATCGGTCCTTTTCAGGACCACAAAACATTTTTTAAAAAGAGTTCATTTTTACAAACAATTTTCTTTTGTACTTGTATTAGTTCAATAACGAAAATAAATTTTATAACAAAAGCCAATTATTTCTAAATTGATATTAAATGCTTATAAAAAATAATTTAATATATTTTCATCAATAAATACAAGTATTTTTCTATTAATTTCATAATGAATATTTATTTTTTTTTTTAATTTTATAAAAAAGTCTAGAATTTTTAAAAATTTATTAAAATAAAACAAAAATATGTTTAGGGGAAAATTAAATAAAAGTACAAGATTTTTATTTCTAAATAGAAAAATTAATTTTTGAAACATTTGCTTTTTGAAAGTAAATTTTAGAAAAATTTGCTTTTGCCAAATTTGTTTTCTTTAAGTAAATTTTAGAAAAATTTGCTTCTTTAACTAAATTTTAGCAAAATTTTCTTTTTTAAAGTAAATTTTAGAAAAATTTGCTATTTTAACTAAATTTTTGCAAAATTTTCTTCTTTAAAGTAAATTTTAGAAAAATTTGCTTCTTTAACTAAATTTTTGCAAAATCTGCTTTTTTAAAATAAATTTTAGAAAAATTGCTTCTTTAACTAAATTTTTGCAAAATTTGCTTTTTTAAAGTAAAATTTAGGAAAATTAGGTTCTTTAACTAAATTTTTGCAAAATTAGCTTTTTTAAAGAAAATTTTAGAAAAATTTGCTTCTTTAACTATATTTTTGCAATATTAGCTTTTTTAAGAAAATTTTAGAAAAGTTTGCTTCTTTAACTAAATTTTTGCAAAATTTACTTTTTTAAAGTAAATTTTAGAAAAGTTTGCTTCTTTTAAATAAATTTTTGCAAAATCTCCTTTTTGAAAGTAAATTTTAGAAAAATTTGCTTCTTTAACTATATTTTTGCAAAATTTTCTTTTTTAAAGAAATTTTTAGAAAAATTTGCTTCTTTAACTATATTTTTGCAAAATTTGCTATTTCAAAGTAAATTTTAGAAAAATTTGCTTCTTTAAATAAATTTTTGCAAAATTTGCTTTTTTTAAAGCAAATTTTAGAAATATTTGCTTCTTTAAGTAAATTTTTGCAAAATTGGCTTTTTTAAAGTAAAATTTAGAAAAATTTGCTTCTTTAACTAAATTTTTTGCAGAATTTGCTTCTTTAACTAAATTTTTGCAAAATTTGCTTTTTTAAAGTAAATTTAAGAAAAATTTGCTTCTTTAAGTAAATTTTAGAAAATTTTGCTTCTTTAGCTAAATGTTAGCAAAATTTGCTTGTTTAAAAACAATGAAATTTTTCTTTTATATTAATTTTTATAATAATTTTCATATTTTTATGAATCAATGACGAAACTAAAAACAAGCCAGTATCAATAGTATCTAATAGTTATATTGTCGATAAAACTAATTATTTCAATGTGCAACCCTTGAAAATATCTATATATAAAAACCAATTCTATGTCATATTTGTCGCCTAAACTTATTCAGCCCAATTCTAAATAAAAATTCCCCAGGAAATTTTTCCCAATATTTTTTTTCTTATAGGTTTCACAATGTAAAAAAAATGAGGGAATAAAATTCCCCGGGGAATTTTTATTCAGAATTGGGCTGATTATTTCACAAAAATACCCTTGATAACTGTAGGGTAAGAAGAAAGAAAGAATTTAAGTAATGCAGGCACCAACAAGAATAACATCATACATATTTGCTTTTGTTTTCTTCAAATCAGTAAAATGAGTGTGCGTACATACAAACGTATGTATGTATATGCATGGCTATTTTGTTTGTGTAAAAGGGATGATTACTTTAAGGCAGATGCTTATACATATATCAAGAAATTTTACACAGGGTATTTAGTTAAGAGCAACTGAAAATTAATTTACACACACTTTTTTTAATACGAAATGCAACCAAACGAAATGAATACTAATAGTAATAATAAAAACAACTTTTAATACTTTACCCTGTTCAGATTTGTATATTCAGAAATCGCTTGGGGGTAAAAAGAAACATTTTCTTTTATTTGTGTCTCACTTGAAAGTAATAAAAAGAAAAAATGCCATTTTAAAAGATAAATTCAAAAACAATGATAATTTAAACGTAATTACCCATAAAAATATTACTTTTAAGTCTGATACTGGAAAATGAAATAATCTTATATTTAATATTTTTTGTATTTTTATAATTTTTTATATATATATATTAAAGTTTATAAAACGAATATAGAAAACACAAGTTTTCCCATACAAATCGACAAATTTTTCAATGAAAACTAGTTTGAAAACTTATAAAATATTAAAATGTTTACCAACACTTCGAAAATGTAGTTTTGAGATTTGCTAAAGGTTTTGTGATTTACTAAAACGTATTAATATTGGGTATTTTGACACAAATTGAAAAAAGTGTTTGCCTGAAAAATCAATAAATACCAGGAAATTAAAATGTGAATAGTGGGGTTTTTGAAGTGGGTTTCGTTATTAAAAAATCCTCAAAATTGTTAATGTGAATAGGCTATTACTATAGAACAAAAATAATACCTTATAAAAGGAATTTTGTTTTACAATATAACAAAAATATTCTAACTGTACTAAAACTGGTAATTGAATAAAATATACATACAAATTTGTTTGTATACACACGAAACACAATTCTTGTTGTACAAAAACAATAACAACATCTACACTTCGTCATCAGCAGTTGGTTTTGTTATTTTTTTTAGAAGAAGACAAAACAAAAACCAGTTTTAGCATAAGTTTAAGAAAACATTAAGAAATTTTGTTTGTGAAAATTAAAAGAGGACAAAATATATTAAAATTCAAGAGTAAGTACGAAAAATTAAATAGTTTAAATCAAATTGAAAATGTTGTATATTTGTGTAGTAATAATTATTTGTTTGTTAAATAAAAATATTTCTCTTTTTGAAAATGAATTTGTCGTCCTGAAAAGGACGGATTGGTTCTTTTTTTGTTTTTCGATGATGATGAGATTGTATCCGGTCGGTATAAAATTGATATTTCCAAATAATTTAGGCCTTCTTTTCTGTTTTCTTAGGCAAAAGTACAGCTTGAATGTTTGGTAAAACACCACCTTGAGCAATAGTTACACCAGACAATAATTTGTTTAATTCTTCGTCATTGCGGATGGCCAATTGTAAATGACGAGGAATAATTCTGGTCTTCTTGTTATCACGAGCAGCATTACCAGCCAATTCAAGATATTCAGATTTATTTATTCCATATTTTTGGTTTTACAAATTTTTTTTTCTTAAAAAAACTAATTAATTTTAAATTTCTCTTCGTGCTTTTTGCTTTTCAAAGACTTATAACATTTACATTTTATAATTACTTATAGCTAGTATTCATTTAAATATATTATTTGACAGTTAAAAAATTTCGGGAAAAAAGGAATAAACCCAAATACATTTAAATCTTAAAATCTAAAGTTAAAAATATATCTTACAGACTAAATAAATAATTCTTATGTGCTAATAAAATAAAAATAAGGTATTTACAAAAACAAAAATAATAGATTAAATCCAAAGAGGTACATTTTTTTATTGAGCGGTGTTATACACCGTATTTGTTATATTAAGAGTGTTTGCTCTCCTATGATAAAATAGGAGATCTGCACCCTGGAAGACTAGTTCTCCATCTATTAGTGTTGTCAAGTCGACAGGTGAGAGGTAACTACTACCATTCAAGGTCCCCAAATTAGCCGCCGTTTGAAAGCAGTTTGCTATCATTTCATTATCAAGAGTGGATGCTCTTTCAAGATATCTGATGGCACAGCCAATCAGAAAAACGTCAATTCTATCAAAGTCCATAGCATTATATATGGACATATTAGAAGGTCTTCTTATAGTCCCGTCAGGTTGGGGTTGTATGAAAAGACCCAGGCATGGTGCCAGAATTCTTCGCTCCCATATTCTAAGCCTTTCCATCTGATGTGAAGAAATTCCAAACCAGATCGGAAAGGCATAGGCAATAAGTGGTCTTATGATCTGTTTATATATAAGAAGCCTAATTTTAGAGCTAAGACCATTTTTTCGTCTTAGCAGTCTGTTATAAAGTTGATATGTGCTCTTTACTTTTAGAATCATATGGTCGACATGCCTGTAAAATTCAAAATTTTCGGTGAAAATAACACCAAGATATCTTAAGGTGTCTGAAGTTTGAACCCTTAAGCCATCAATTTTTATATTTGGAATGTATTTTCTAGCATTTGGATAAAGTCGCCCACGTTTGCCCTTAATTAAAAGACCTTCAGTTTTTTCTATATTTAGCCGTAAGCCCCACTTTTTAAAATAGTCGTTAAGAACTGCAAGATAGCAATTAACTCTTCTGTTTATGGTTTTTGCCATTGGACCACTAGCTGCAATTAGCATGTCGTCAGCATACATAAGGAGAATATCCCCCTCGGATGGCTGGGGGATATCAGAAACAAATATATTGTATAAGATCGGCCCCAGTAATGATCCTTGCGGTACTCCCGCCTCAATGGATTTAGAAGCTGAAAGTACGTTGCCTACTTTGACTTTAAAAGTCCTCCGTTTTAAAAAATTTGCAACCATTCTGCAAGTTGATTGGTCAAATCCAAGGCCAATCATCTTATACACTATACCCTCCTGCCAGACAGAGTCAAAAGCCTTTGCTAGGTCCAAGCTGACGGCTAAAGTCGGAAAACGTTTGTTTAAGCCCTTTGAAACGTAATCGACAAACACTGTAAGAGCGTGTGTTGTCGAGTGGCTTTTTTTGAAACCAAATTGGCATTCCTTAAGAATTTCATCATTCTCAAGCTTGTCATCTATTTTAGATAGGATAAATCTTTCAAGTAGTTTTCCAAAAGATGTTAGTAGTGATATAGGCCTATAACTTCCAACTTTCTTTGGATCTGACTTAGGTTTCAAAATCGGTACCACGAAGGCCTCCTTCCAACTTACGGGAAAATATCCAATGTTCAAGCAGTGGTTGAAAAGCACAGCAAGAAAATGCCAGGTGACGCTGTCTGTACATTTTAGTACAATGTCTGGAATATTATCATTCCCGCTAGATTTTTTATTTGGCCTGGTTTTAAGGGCATCTCTAATATCGCCAGGTGTCACAAGACTGATTTCTGAAGGTTGAGCACCACCCTCAAGCAAGATTCCATCCGCTAAAATGTCTCTTCCAAATGTCAAAGACGAGTTATGGTTAGCTAAAGTGGAGACCTCACAATTCACAGTGTTCACAAAGGGGTCAGTGCGTAAAGCACTGTCCCCTCTGTGAACTGCATAGAATTGGTCCGCCAGCCACTCAGCTTTTTGGGTATCTTCCGAGAGTAGTGCTCCTCCAGGTCCAATCAAATCTGACATTGGTGACAATTTAGAAATGCCGGCCGCTCTCTTAACTTGGCGAAAAGTCCTGCTGTTTACTTTAATACTTTTGAGATAATTTTCCCAATAGCATTCTTCAAACACTGCTATAGCACCTTGGATAATTTTGTCTAGATTTCTAATATCTGCCTTGAGTATTAGATATCTAGCCGGGTCTAAGGTTCTAAATAGCTTTCGCTTTAATTTCTTCCTTTCCGAAATGAAATGTATGATATTTGGAGGAAGCTTCGCAAGGCCCCGATTCCTGAACGTAATTTTTGGAATTGATTCCTCCATCGCTCGTTTGAAAGTTGAATTTAACAGGCCTATATTATGATCTATGTCCTGGGTAGTAACATTTCTATCAGTTGGCAGCTCAAAGTTTGGAAGTTCTCTAGCCAAGATCCCATTGAGGCGATTTTTATTTATATGGGCGAAATCAAACACAGTGCGTTCGGTCATCCGCTGAAAACTACCTGCACGAAAAATGGCCTCCACCGCCAGATGGTCAGACTCAAACTCTAAAGTCCTTAGTCCCCCGTCAGACATTGGACAAATTGTCATATCTGACGAGGACATAAGAACATCTATAAAAGATGATGAAGACTCAGAGATACGAGTTGCACCATCCGTACGATGAATTTCAATGTCAGGGCATGATAGTAAAAAGTCGTAAAGACTTTGCCCGCTACTATTGCAGAGATTGCCTCCCCAATAGGAGTGCTTGGCGTTAAGATCCGCCCCTATTATTAAACTGCCACTACTTGATAGATCTGCTATTGGGTCAAGATCACTTACTGACAGATTGTCCTGTGGTCTTAAATACATGGACACTACGGTAAGAGTGCTACCATCTACCCTAACTATTTTAACTGCTGTATTCTCTACAGGTCCTAAATTAAGTATAACTCTTTTCGAGCATAAATTGTCTCTTACAAATACAGCAGTACCCCCACCGCGCCCGCTGTTTCTATTTTGTCTGTATATTGTATAGTCTTTAAAATCTAGAGTATGTCTTGGGGACAACTTATGTTCAGCCACTAAAAGAACATCGGGATAATGTTCTTTTAGAAACAAGTCCAAATAATGTCTTCTATGTTTAGAGATTATAGAATTGACGTTTAGAAATATGCATTTAAAATAATTAGCCATCGTGTTGGAATGAAAATAACATACCGAGCAAGGCACGGAATTTTTGACTATCATCAGTCAGCTCTTTGTATTCGCTGGCAAAACCTTTTATTTTATTTATGCAGGTAAGTAAATCACCCCCAAAGAATTTTTTACAATCTCTATCTATGAGATCGAATTCGGATCTCGCTGAAGCAAGAGAAATTGCTCTATTTGGAGCAGAGCGATTATTGTTTAATGTCGGACGGACGTTTGACTGATAGGAAGCACAGGCCCCTGTATCACCAGTATTACGAGATGACGACGGACGATTATTTGATGATGGAGTGCTTTTCACCCCAGAGCTGGCCATAGCAGCATATGATACACCTGGAATTGAATAAGATGTACTACGGGCAATCGGTGTTGCTGATGTAGTACTACCTTGTTTCCTTGCTGCGATTTTCCGCAATTCAAGAACTTCAGCAGCCAAATATTCCATAACGGCAGCTAAGTATACAGGAGCACCGGCACCAACACGCTCAGCGTAATTTCCTTTACGCAACAAACGATGAATACGACCAACGGGAAATTGTAAGCCAGCACGGGTTGAGCGGGACTTTGACTTGTTTTTAACTTTTCCACCTTTACCACGACCAGACATTTTGATTCACTTTTTATTTTTTAAACACTTCACAATATCACTGAATAAACGAAACTGTTGTCGTTTCGGCCTAAGTAAACGAGTATTTATACTTTTTGTATATATTTTTTGAGTATATTTTTAGTCTGGGGTTGTTTATTTTTCATCTACCTAAATTAAACTCAAAAGTATTTGTAAGATACAAAAAAAAATGTATATAAAGAGCACACAGTGGCGAGAATCTCAAAAACAGTGAACAGTGTTAAAAGTGTTTGTGAAGTGTAAACTAGAAAAAAAAATTAAATTGTGAAAAATGCCTCCTAAAGCTAGTGGAAAAGCAACCAAAAAGGCCGGCAAAGCCCAAAAGAATATTACCAAGGGTGATAAGAAAGTGAGACGCAAGCGTAAGGAAAGTTATGCCATCTATATCTACAAAGTATTGAAACAAGTACATCCTGATACTGGTATTTCTTCAAAGGCCATGAGTATCATGAACAGTTTTGTTAATGATATTTTTGAACGTATTGCGGCTGAAGCCTCTCGTTTGGCTCAATACAACAAGCGATCAACCATCACTAGTCGGGAAATTCAAACTGCTGTCCGTCTATTGTTGCCCGGTGAGTTGGCTAAGCACGCTGTCAGTGAAGGAACCAAGGCCGTAACCAAATACACTAGCTCCAAGTAAATTATATTTACCAACAACGATAACTGGATTCATCTTCTTTTTATAACAAAAGGCCCTTTTCAGGGCCACAAAATCTATTACAAAAGAGTTTTTATTTGTTCTTAAACATTTATTTTTTTAATTTGTTGAATTTCATATCATGAATTAGTTGCAGTAAATTTTTACAACTGAAACAAGAAACCTTAATTTCTTTCACTTTTAAAAAGCAAATTTTCAAAAATACTCTAGAATTATTTTGGTTTTTTAAATTTTAGAGAACATTTCCAAAAATCATCATCAGCTAAAATAATTTTCGTTTTAAAAATGTTGCCATTTAATTTAAACAAAAAATTTCCATTAAATAATTACTAAATATTCAAAAAAAAATAAGTTGATATTTACAAAATTTCCAAAAATCATCATCAGTTTAAATCATTTTTTTTTGTTTTAAAAAATTTTTCATTTAATAAGAAAATTTTCAAAAAAAAATCATCATCAGATTCAAAAAAAAATCTCCATCTGTTTAAATAATTTTTGATTTACAAATATTTACCTTTAATTTAATTTAAATAAAAAAATTTCAAAACAAAGTTGAAAGAAATCATTTCTAATAACTTCAAAATTTTTAAATATTATTCCTTATATGTATAAAAAGTACCTATAATATTCAATTTGACTCAAATAAAATAACAATGCCCAATTTCTTTGAAATAAGCAGAAACTTCAATTTGTCATCACTCATTTACAAAAACAAAATCATGTATGCGCACTCATTTTAATCTTCTACTGTATATACATATGTATCGAAAAAGATTATATTGGACAATAATGGGTTAAAAACCAAAAAAAAAATTAACAACCAAGTCCTAGTAAAATTTTACTTCAAAAATGTACTATCTCTTTTACAAAATCAATTTGTGGCCCTGAAAAGGGCCGATTTTTTCTATTGTATCATTTTCCTTAAGCACGTTCGCCACGAATGCGTCTGGCCAATTGGATATCTTTTGGCATAATGGTGACACGTTTTGCATGGATAGCACACAAATTCGTATCTTCGAAAAGACCAACCAAATAAGCTTCACTGGCTTCTTGAAGAGCCATAACAGCAGAGCTCTGGAAACGTAAATCTGTTTTGAAATCTTGAGCAATCTCACGAACCAAACGTTGGAATGGCAATTTGCGAATCAACAATTCAGTACTTTTCTGATAACGACGGATTTCACGCAAAGCAACAGTACCGGGACGATAACGATGAGGCTTCTTTACACCGCCAGTAGCTGGGGCACTTTTACGAGCTGCCTTAGTTGCCAATTGTTTACGTGGTGCTTTGCCACCAGTCGATTTACGGGCAGTTTGCTTAGTACGAGCCATTTTCACTTATTATTTTTTGTTCACTTCACTTTTTATTTTCACTAAACACAATCACTGTTAACACACGAATATTTTAGTTCTGGCTCAAAAAGCCGCTTTTTATAGAAAAATTTCTCAACTAAAATTAGAGGGTGAGTGTGAATGTTTGTATTTTTTTCTTTGCAAACTCACTCAAAATGGAAAAGTATCTAAAAGAAAAGAATATGTGTTTGTAAGTGTATGTGTATATCTTTCTTATACTAAATATATTATATTTTTTTGGTTGAAATTTGTATAAATACCGGTGGTTTCCCCTACAAAAATTATTAGTTCTTGTTTAACATTTGTGAAGTGTGTTTAAAGTGAAAAATAGTGAATAAAAAATGACTGGTCGTGGTAAAGGTGGCAAAGGCTTGGGAAAAGGTGGTGCTAAACGTCATCGTAAAGTGTTGCGTGATAATATCCAAGGTATTACAAAGCCAGCTATTAGACGTTTGGCTCGTCGTGGTGGTGTAAAACGTATCTCTGGTTTGATTTACGAAGAAACTCGTGGAGTCTTGAAAGTATTTTTGGAAAATGTTATCCGTGATGCTGTCACCTACACTGAACACGCCAAGAGGAAAACAGTCACCGCTATGGATGTTGTATATGCTTTGAAGAGGCAAGGTCGTACTTTGTACGGTTTCGGCGGTTAAACAACTTTTACTTTGCGGACGGACAAACAAATATTTACGATTTAAAAATTACAAAACCAATCGGTCCTTTTCAGGACCACAAAACATTTTTTAAAAAGAGTTCATTTTTACAAACAATTTTCTTTTGTACTTGTATTAGTTCAATAACGAAAATAAATTTTATAACAAAAGCCAATTATTTCTAAATTGATATTAAATGCTTATAAAAAATAATTTAATATATTTTCATCAATAAATACAAGTATTTTTCTATTAATTTCATAATGAATATTTATTTTTTTTTTTAATTTTATAAAAAAGTCTAGAATTTTTAAAAATTTATTAAAATAAAACAAAAATATGTTTAGGGGAAAATTAAATAAAAGTACAAGATTTTTATTTCTAAATAGAAAAATTAATTTTTGAAACATTTGCTTTTTGAAAGTAAATTTTAGAAAAATTTGCTTTTGCCAAATTTGTTTTCTTTAAGTAAATTTTAGAAAAATTTGCTTCTTTAACTAAATTTTAGCAAAATTTTCTTTTTTAAAGTAAATTTTAGAAAAATTTGCTATTTTAACTAAATTTTTGCAAAATTTTCTTCTTTAAAGTAAATTTTAGAAAAATTTGCTTCTTTAACTAAATTTTTGCAAAATCTGCTTTTTTAAAATAAATTTTAGAAAAATTGCTTCTTTAACTAAATTTTTGCAAAATTTGCTTTTTTAAAGTAAAATTTAGGAAAATTAGGTTCTTTAACTAAATTTTTGCAAAATTAGCTTTTTTAAAGAAAATTTTAGAAAAATTTGCTTCTTTAACTATATTTTTGCAATATTAGCTTTTTTAAGAAAATTTTAGAAAAGTTTGCTTCTTTAACTAAATTTTTGCAAAATTTACTTTTTTAAAGTAAATTTTAGAAAAGTTTGCTTCTTTTAAATAAATTTTTGCAAAATCTCCTTTTTGAAAGTAAATTTTAGAAAAATTTGCTTCTTTAACTATATTTTTGCAAAATTTTCTTTTTTAAAGAAATTTTTAGAAAAATTTGCTTCTTTAACTATATTTTTGCAAAATTTGCTATTTCAAAGTAAATTTTAGAAAAATTTGCTTCTTTAAATAAATTTTTGCAAAATTTGCTTTTTTTAAAGCAAATTTTAGAAATATTTGCTTCTTTAAGTAAATTTTTGCAAAATTGGCTTTTTTAAAGTAAAATTTAGAAAAATTTGCTTCTTTAACTAAATTTTTTGCAGAATTTGCTTCTTTAACTAAATTTTTGCAAAATTTGCTTTTTTAAAGTAAATTTAAGAAAAATTTGCTTCTTTAAGTAAATTTTAGAAAATTTTGCTTCTTTAGCTAAATGTTAGCAAAATTTGCTTGTTTAAAAACAATGAAATTTTTCTTTTATATTAATTTTTATAATAATTTTCATATTTTTATGAATCAATGACGAAACTAAAAACAAGCCAGTATCAATAGTATCTAATAGTTATATTGTCGATAAAACTAATTATTTCAATGTGCAACCCTTGAAAATATCTATATATAAAAACCAATTCTATGTCATATTTGTCGCCTAAACTTATTCAGCCCAATTCTAAATAAAAATTCCCCAGGAAATTTTTCCCAATATTTTTTTTCTTATAGGTTTCACAATGTAAAAAAAATGAGGGAATAAAATTCCCCGGGGAATTTTTATTCAGAATTGGGCTGATTATTTCACAAAAATACCCTTGATAACTGTAGGGTAAGAAGAAAGAAAGAATTTAAGTAATGCAGGCACCAACAAGAATAACATCATACATATTTGCTTTTGTTTTCTTCAAATCAGTAAAATGAGTGTGCGTACATACAAACGTATGTATGTATATGCATGGCTATTTTGTTTGTGTAAAAGGGATGATTACTTTAAGGCAGATGCTTATACATATATCAAGAAATTTTACACAGGGTATTTAGTTAAGAGCAACTGAAAATTAATTTACACACACTTTTTTTAATACGAAATGCAACCAAACGAAATGAATACTAATAGTAATAATAAAAACAACTTTTAATACTTTACCCTGTTCAGATTTGTATATTCAGAAATCGCTTGGGGGTAAAAAGAAACATTTTCTTTTATTTGTGTCTCACTTGAAAGTAATAAAAAGAAAAAATGCCATTTTAAAAGATAAATTCAAAAACAATGATAATTTAAACGTAATTACCCATAAAAATATTACTTTTAAGTCTGATACTGGAAAATGAAATAATCTTATATTTAATATTTTTTGTATTTTTATAATTTTTTATATATATATATTAAAGTTTATAAAACGAATATAGAAAACACAAGTTTTCCCATACAAATCGACAAATTTTTCAATGAAAACTAGTTTGAAAACTTATAAAATATTAAAATGTTTACCAACACTTCGAAAATGTAGTTTTGAGATTTGCTAAAGGTTTTGTGATTTACTAAAACGTATTAATATTGGGTATTTTGACACAAATTGAAAAAAGTGTTTGCCTGAAAAATCAATAAATACCAGGAAATTAAAATGTGAATAGTGGGGTTTTTGAAGTGGGTTTCGTTATTAAAAAATCCTCAAAATTGTTAATGTGAATAGGCTATTACTATAGAACAAAAATAATACCTTATAAAAGGAATTTTGTTTTACAATATAACAAAAATATTCTAACTGTACTAAAACTGGTAATTGAATAAAATATACATACAAATTTGTTTGTATACACACGAAACACAATTCTTGTTGTACAAAAACAATAACAACATCTACACTTCGTCATCAGCAGTTGGTTTTGTTATTTTTTTTAGAAGAAGACAAAACAAAAACCAGTTTTAGCATAAGTTTAAGAAAACATTAAGAAATTTTGTTTGTGAAAATTAAAAGAGGACAAAATATATTAAAATTCAAGAGTAAGTACGAAAAATTAAATAGTTTAAATCAAATTGAAAATGTTGTATATTTGTGTAGTAATAATTATTTGTTTGTTAAATAAAAATATTTCTCTTTTTGAAAATGAATTTGTCGTCCTGAAAAGGACGGATTGGTTCTTTTTTTGTTTTTCGATGATGATGAGATTGTATCCGGTCGGTATAAAATTGATATTTCCAAATAATTTAGGCCTTCTTTTCTGTTTTCTTAGGCAAAAGTACAGCTTGAATGTTTGGTAAAACACCACCTTGAGCAATAGTTACACCAGACAATAATTTGTTTAATTCTTCGTCATTGCGGATGGCCAATTGTAAATGACGAGGAATAATTCTGGTCTTCTTGTTATCACGAGCAGCATTACCAGCCAATTCAAGAACTTCAGCAGCCAAATATTCCATAACGGCAGCTAAGTATACAGGAGCACCGGCACCAACACGCTCAGCGTAATTTCCTTTACGCAACAAACGATGAATACGACCAACGGGAAATTGTAAGCCAGCACGGGTTGAGCGGGACTTTGACTTGTTTTTAACTTTTCCACCTTTACCACGACCAGACATTTTGATTCACTTTTTATTTTTTAAACACTTCACAATATCACTGAATAAACGAAACTGTTGTCGTTTCGGCCTAAGTAAACGAGTATTTATACTTTTTGTATATATTTTTTGAGTATATTTTTAGTCTGGGGTTGTTTATTTTTCATCTACCTAAATTAAACTCAAAAGTATTTGTAAGATACAAAAAAAAATGTATATAAAGAGCACACAGTGGCGAGAATCTCAAAAACAGTGAACAGTGTTAAAAGTGTTTGTGAAGTGTAAACTAGAAAAAAAAATTAAATTGTGAAAAATGCCTCCTAAAGCTAGTGGAAAAGCAACCAAAAAGGCCGGCAAAGCCCAAAAGAATATTACCAAGGGTGATAAGAAAGTGAGACGCAAGCGTAAGGAAAGTTATGCCATCTATATCTACAAAGTATTGAAACAAGTACATCCTGATACTGGTATTTCTTCAAAGGCCATGAGTATCATGAACAGTTTTGTTAATGATATTTTTGAACGTATTGCGGCTGAAGCCTCTCGTTTGGCTCAATACAACAAGCGATCAACCATCACTAGTCGGGAAATTCAAACTGCTGTCCGTCTATTGTTGCCCGGTGAGTTGGCTAAGCACGCTGTCAGTGAAGGAACCAAGGCCGTAACCAAATACACTAGCTCCAAGTAAATTATATTTACCAACAACGATAACTGGATTCATCTTCTTTTTATAACAAAAGGCCCTTTTCAGGGCCACAAAATCTATTACAAAAGAGTTTTTATTTGTTCTTAAACATTTATTTTTTTAATTTGTTGAATTTCATATCATGAATTAGTTGCAGTAAATTTTTACAACTGAAACAAGAAACCTTAATTTCTTTCACTTTTAAAAAGCAAATTTTCAAAAATACTCTAGAATTATTTTGGTTTTTTAAATTTTAGAGAACATTTCCAAAAATCATCATCAGCTAAAATAATTTTCGTTTTAAAAATGTTGCCATTTAATTTAAACAAAAAATTTCCATTAAATAATTACTAAATATTCAAAAAAAAATAAGTTGATATTTACAAAATTTCCAAAAATCATCATCAGTTTAAATCATTTTTTTTTTGTTTTAAAAAATTTTTCATTTAATAAGAAAATTTTCAAAAAAAAATCATCATCAGATTCAAAAAAAAATCTCCATCTGTTTAAATAATTTTTGATTTACAAATATTTACCTTTAATTTAATTTAAATAAAAAAATTTCAAAACAAAGTTGAAAGAAATCATTTCTAATAACTTCAAAATTTTTAAATATTATTCCTTATATGTATAAAAAGTACCTATAATATTCAATTTGACTCAAATAAAATAACAATGCCCAATTTCTTTGAAATAAGCAGAAACTTCAATTTGTCATCACTCATTTACAAAAACAAAATCATGTATGCGCACTCATTTTAATCTTCTACTGTATATACATATGTATCGAAAAAGATTATATTGGACAATAATGGGTTAAAAACCAAAAAAAAAATTAACAACCAAGTCCTAGTAAAATTTTACTTCAAAAATGTACTATCTCTTTTACAAAATCAATTTGTGGCCCTGAAAAGGGCCGATTTTTTCTATTGTATCATTTTCCTTAAGCACGTTCGCCACGAATGCGTCTGGCCAATTGGATATCTTTTGGCATAATGGTGACACGTTTTGCATGGATAGCACACAAATTCGTATCTTCGAAAAGACCAACCAAATAAGCTTCACTGGCTTCTTGAAGAGCCATAACAGCAGAGCTCTGGAAACGTAAATCTGTTTTGAAATCTTGAGCAATCTCACGAACCAAACGTTGGAATGGCAATTTGCGAATCAACAATTCAGTACTTTTCTGATAACGACGGATTTCACGCAAAGCAACAGTACCGGGACGATAACGATGAGGCTTCTTTACACCGCCAGTAGCTGGGGCACTTTTACGAGCTGCCTTAGTTGCCAATTGTTTACGTGGTGCTTTGCCACCAGTCGATTTACGGGCAGTTTGCTTAGTACGAGCCATTTTCACTTATTATTTTTTGTTCACTTCACTTTTTATTTTCACTAAACACAATCACTGTTAACACACGAATATTTTAGTTCTGGCTCAAAAAGCCGCTTTTTATAGAAAAATTTCTCAACTAAAATTAGAGGGTGAGTGTGAATGTTTGTATTTTTTTCTTTGCAAACTCACTCAAAATGGAAAAGTATCTAAAAGAAAAGAATATGTGTTTGTAAGTGTATGTGTATATCTTTCTTATACTAAATATATTATATTTTTTTGGTTGAAATTTGTATAAATACCGGTGGTTTCCCCTACAAAAATTATTAGTTCTTGTTTAACATTTGTGAAGTGTGTTTAAAGTGAAAAATAGTGAATAAAAAATGACTGGTCGTGGTAAAGGTGGCAAAGGCTTGGGAAAAGGTGGTGCTAAACGTCATCGTAAAGTGTTGCGTGATAATATCCAAGGTATTACAAAGCCAGCTATTAGACGTTTGGCTCGTCGTGGTGGTGTAAAACGTATCTCTGGTTTGATTTACGAAGAAACTCGTGGAGTCTTGAAAGTATTTTTGGAAAATGTTATCCGTGATGCTGTCACCTACACTGAACACGCCAAGAGGAAAACAGTCACCGCTATGGATGTTGTATATGCTTTGAAGAGGCAAGGTCGTACTTTGTACGGTTTCGGCGGTTAAACAACTTTTACTTTGCGGACGGACAAACAAATATTTACGATTTAAAAATTACAAAACCAATCGGTCCTTTTCAGGACCACAAAACATTTTTTAAAAAGAGTTCATTTTTACAAACAATTTTCTTTTGTACTTGTATTAGTTCAATAACGAAAATAAATTTTATAACAAAAGCCAATTATTTCTAAATTGATATTAAATGCTTATAAAAAATAATTTAATATATTTTCATCAATAAATACAAGTATTTTTCTATTAATTTCATAATGAATATTTATTTTTTTTTTTAATTTTATAAAAAAGTCTAGAATTTTTAAAAATTTATTAAAATAAAACAAAAATATGTTTAGGGGAAAATTAAATAAAAGTACAAGATTTTTATTTCTAAATAGAAAAATTAATTTTTGAAACATTTGCTTTTTGAAAGTAAATTTTAGAAAAATTTGCTTTTGCCAAATTTGTTTTCTTTAAGTAAATTTTAGAAAAATTTGCTTCTTTAACTAAATTTTAGCAAAATTTTCTTTTTTAAAGTAAATTTTAGAAAAATTTGCTATTTTAACTAAATTTTTGCAAAATTTTCTTCTTTAAAGTAAATTTTAGAAAAATTTGCTTCTTTAACTAAATTTTTGCAAAATCTGCTTTTTTAAAATAAATTTTAGAAAAATTGCTTCTTTAACTAAATTTTTGCAAAATTTGCTTTTTTAAAGTAAAATTTAGGAAAATTAGGTTCTTTAACTAAATTTTTGCAAAATTAGCTTTTTTAAAGAAAATTTTAGAAAAATTTGCTTCTTTAACTATATTTTTGCAATATTAGCTTTTTTAAGAAAATTTTAGAAAAGTTTGCTTCTTTAACTAAATTTTTGCAAAATTTACTTTTTTAAAGTAAATTTTAGAAAAGTTTGCTTCTTTTAAATAAATTTTTGCAAAATCTCCTTTTTGAAAGTAAATTTTAGAAAAATTTGCTTCTTTAACTATATTTTTGCAAAATTTTCTTTTTTAAAGAAATTTTTAGAAAAATTTGCTTCTTTAACTATATTTTTGCAAAATTTGCTATTTCAAAGTAAATTTTAGAAAAATTTGCTTCTTTAAATAAATTTTTGCAAAATTTGCTTTTTTTAAAGCAAATTTTAGAAATATTTGCTTCTTTAAGTAAATTTTTGCAAAATTGGCTTTTTTAAAGTAAAATTTAGAAAAATTTGCTTCTTTAACTAAATTTTTTGCAGAATTTGCTTCTTTAACTAAATTTTTGCAAAATTTGCTTTTTTAAAGTAAATTTAAGAAAAATTTGCTTCTTTAAGTAAATTTTAGAAAATTTTGCTTCTTTAGCTAAATGTTAGCAAAATTTGCTTGTTTAAAAACAATGAAATTTTTCTTTTATATTAATTTTTATAATAATTTTCATATTTTTATGAATCAATGACGAAACTAAAAACAAGCCAGTATCAATAGTATCTAATAGTTATATTGTCGATAAAACTAATTATTTCAATGTGCAACCCTTGAAAATATCTATATATAAAAACCAATTCTATGTCATATTTGTCGCCTAAACTTATTATTTCACAAAAATACCCTTGATAACTGTAGGGTAAGAAGAAAGAAAGAATTTAAGTAATGCAGGCACCAACAAGAATAACATCATACATATTTGCTTTTGTTTTCTTCAAATCAGTAAAATGAGTGTGCGTACATACAAACGTATGTATGTATATGCATGGCTATTTTGTTTGTGTAAAAGGGATGATTACTTTAAGGCAGATGCTTATACATATATCAAGAAATTTTACACAGGGTATTTAGTTAAGAGCAACTGAAAATTAATTTACACACACTTTTTTTAATACGAAATGCAACCAAACGAAATGAATACTAATAGTAATAATAAAAACAACTTTTAATACTTTACCCTGTTCAGATTTGTATATTCAGAAATCGCTTGGGGGTAAAAAGAAACATTTTCTTTTATTTGTGTCTCACTTGAAAGTAATAAAAAGAAAAAATGCCATTTTAAAAGATAAATTCAAAAACAATGATAATTTAAACGTAATTACCCATAAAAATATTACTTTTAAGTCTGATACTGGAAAATGAAATAATCTTATATTTAATATTTTTTGTATTTTTATAATTTTTTATATATATATATTAAAGTTTATAAAACGAATATAGAAAACACAAGTTTTCCCATACAAATCGACAAATTTTTCAATGAAAACTAGTTTGAAAACTTATAAAATATTAAAATGTTTACCAACACTTCGAAAATGTAGTTTTGAGATTTGCTAAAGGTTTTGTGATTTACTAAAACGTATTAATATTGGGTATTTTGACACAAATTGAAAAAAGTGTTTGCCTGAAAAATCAATAAATACCAGGAAATTAAAATGTGAATAGTGGGGTTTTTGAAGTGGGTTTCGTTATTAAAAAATCCTCAAAATTGTTAATGTGAATAGGCTATTACTATAGAACAAAAATAATACCTTATAAAAGGAATTTTGTTTTACAATATAACAAAAATATTCTAACTGTACTAAAACTGGTAATTGAATAAAATATACATACAAATTTGTTTGTATACACACGAAACACAATTCTTGTTGTACAAAAACAATAACAACATCTACACTTCGTCATCAGCAGTTGGTTTTGTTATTTTTTTTAGAAGAAGACAAAACAAAAACCAGTTTTAGCATAAGTTTAAGAAAACATTAAGAAATTTTGTTTGTGAAAATTAAAAGAGGACAAAATATATTAAAATTCAAGAGTAAGTACGAAAAATTAAATAGTTTAAATCAAATTGAAAATGTTGTATATTTGTGTAGTAATAATTATTTGTTTGTTAAATAAAAATATTTCTCTTTTTGAAAATGAATTTGTCGTCCTGAAAAGGACGGATTGGTTCTTTTTTTGTTTTTCGATGATGATGAGATTGTATCCGGTCGGTATAAAATTGATATTTCCAAATAATTTAGGCCTTCTTTTCTGTTTTCTTAGGCAAAAGTACAGCTTGAATGTTTGGTAAAACACCACCTTGAGCAATAGTTACACCAGACAATAATTTGTTTAATTCTTCGTCATTGCGGATGGCCAATTGTAAATGACGAGGAATAATTCTGGTCTTCTTGTTATCACGAGCAGCATTACCAGCCAATTCAAGAACTTCAGCAGCCAAATATTCCATAACGGCAGCTAAGTATACAGGAGCACCGGCACCAACACGCTCAGCGTAATTTCCTTTACGCAACAAACGATGAATACGACCAACGGGAAATTGTAAGCCAGCACGGGTTGAGCGGGACTTTGACTTGTTTTTAACTTTTCCACCTTTACCACGACCAGACATTTTGATTCACTTTTTATTTTTTAAACACTTCACAATATCACTGAATAAACGAAACTGTTGTCGTTTCGGCCTAAGTAAACGAGTATTTATACTTTTTGTATATATTTTTTGAGTATATTTTTAGTCTGGGGTTGTTTATTTTTCATCTACCTAAATTAAACTCAAAAGTATTTGTAAGATACAAAAAAAAATGTATATAAAGAGCACACAGTGGCGAGAATCTCAAAAACAGTGAACAGTGTTAAAAGTGTTTGTGAAGTGTAAACTAGAAAAAAAAATTAAATTGTGAAAAATGCCTCCTAAAGCTAGTGGAAAAGCAACCAAAAAGGCCGGCAAAGCCCAAAAGAATATTACCAAGGGTGATAAGAAAGTGAGACGCAAGCGTAAGGAAAGTTATGCCATCTATATCTACAAAGTATTGAAACAAGTACATCCTGATACTGGTATTTCTTCAAAGGCCATGAGTATCATGAACAGTTTTGTTAATGATATTTTTGAACGTATTGCGGCTGAAGCCTCTCGTTTGGCTCAATACAACAAGCGATCAACCATCACTAGTCGGGAAATTCAAACTGCTGTCCGTCTATTGTTGCCCGGTGAGTTGGCTAAGCACGCTGTCAGTGAAGGAACCAAGGCCGTAACCAAATACACTAGCTCCAAGTAAATTATATTTACCAACAACGATAACTGGATTCATCTTCTTTTTATAACAAAAGGCCCTTTTCAGGGCCACAAAATCTATTACAAAAGAGTTTTTATTTGTTCTTAAACATTTATTTTTTTAATTTGTTGAATTTCATATCATGAATTAGTTGCAGTAAATTTTTACAACTGAAACAAGAAACCTTAATTTCTTTCACTTTTAAAAAGCAAATTTTCAAAAATACTCTAGAATTATTTTGGTTTTTTAAATTTTAGAGAACATTTCCAAAAATCATCATCAGCTAAAATAATTTTCGTTTTAAAAATGTTGCCATTTAATTTAAACAAAAAATTTCCATTAAATAATTACTAAATATTCAAAAAAAAATAAGTTGATATTTACAAAATTTCCAAAAATCATCATCAGTTTAAATCATTTTTTTTTTGTTTTAAAAAATTTTTCATTTAATAAGAAAATTTTCAAAAAAAAATCATCATCAGATTCAAAAAAAAATCTCCATCTGTTTAAATAATTTTTGATTTACAAATATTTACCTTTAATTTAATTTAAATAAAAAAATTTCAAAACAAAGTTGAAAGAAATCATTTCTAATAACTTCAAAATTTTTAAATATTATTCCTTATATGTATAAAAAGTACCTATAATATTCAATTTGACTCAAATAAAATAACAATGCCCAATTTCTTTGAAATAAGCAGAAACTTCAATTTGTCATCACTCATTTACAAAAACAAAATCATGTATGCGCACTCATTTTAATCTTCTACTGTATATACATATGTATCGAAAAAGATTATATTGGACAATAATGGGTTAAAAACCAAAAAAAAAATTAACAACCAAGTCCTAGTAAAATTTTACTTCAAAAATGTACTATCTCTTTTACAAAATCAATTTGTGGCCCTGAAAAGGGCCGATTTTTTCTATTGTATCATTTTCCTTAAGCACGTTCGCCACGAATGCGTCTGGCCAATTGGATATCTTTTGGCATAATGGTGACACGTTTTGCATGGATAGCACACAAATTCGTATCTTCGAAAAGACCAACCAAATAAGCTTCACTGGCTTCTTGAAGAGCCATAACAGCAGAGCTCTGGAAACGTAAATCTGTTTTGAAATCTTGAGCAATCTCACGAACCAAACGTTGGAATGGCAATTTGCGAATCAACAATTCAGTACTTTTCTGATAACGACGGATTTCACGCAAAGCAACAGTACCGGGACGATAACGATGAGGCTTCTTTACACCGCCAGTAGCTGGGGCACTTTTACGAGCTGCCTTAGTTGCCAATTGTTTACGTGGTGCTTTGCCACCAGTCGATTTACGGGCAGTTTGCTTAGTACGAGCCATTTTCACTTATTATTTTTTGTTCACTTCACTTTTTATTTTCACTAAACACAATCACTGTTAACACACGAATATTTTAGTTCTGGCAAGTTCAAGTTCAAGTTCAAGTTCAAGTTTTATTAATCCCATAAAATTGTTTTTACATAAGTCCTTAAGCTAGTTCTTAAAAACTAAAATTTATTACATTTAATCCTCGCATATGTTATCTATCAAGGCTTTCTTATTATTTATACATATTAATAATATTTGTAGCTTTGCTACGACATTTTTACATTTTATAGTTTAATAATTTCAAAATATTCCCTAAAAAGGGATCAAAAAAGGAAGTCTATTATCAAAGAACTTACATACTAAGAAAATAAAAATAAAACTTATATCTAAATAAACAATAGGAAATTTTATTTACAAAAGTTAAAGTATATGTACAGGAAGAGTTTAGAAATTTTATTTACAAAAGAGATTATTGTGTAGTTATATACACTGTATCATTTACATTGAGCGTATTGATTCTTCTATGGTAAAATAGGAGTTTATCACCAATATAGAGGATTCCGGCCCCCTTAAGTGTTAAGAGGTCGACCGGGGAAAAATATTTTGCATTTTGTACGGCCTCCAGATTACCTGCTCCGGCAAAACATTCTCTTACTAAGCTGTTATCTAGATTTTGCGAGCTTTCAAGAAACTTAACCGCACTATCTACCATAAACCTATCAATACGTTTGAAATCTATTGCTGTATAAATAGCCCCACAAGATGGTCTACGTACAACACCATTTAGTGCTACATGAGGTCTCAGGCCCAGGCAAGCAACTAAGACCCCTCGTTCCCATCTCCTAAGCCTCTCCATCTGTGATGAGGATATTCCAAACCAAGATGGGAAAGCGTAGGAGACAATAGGTCGTATGACCTGGCGGTACAGCAGGAGTCGTACTTTCTGATCTAACCCCTCTTTTCGTCTCAAAATACCCTTGTAGGCCGAGTAAATTTTCTTTGCCTTTTGGAGAATGTCATCGATGTGTCTGTAGTACTCAAATTTTTCATGAAAAGTCACACCTAAGTACGTCATTCTATCAGAAATAGAAATAATTTCACCTCCTATAGAGAGGGACGGAATGTATGACCTGCAATTTCGATAAATATTTTTTCTTTTTCCTTTGAATATCATAGATACTGTTTTTCCCATATTTAAACTAAATTTCCATTTAAGAAAATATTCGCTAAGGTTAGCCAAATAGCAGTTTATGCGATTGTTAACCAACCTAGCCCGAGCCCCCGAAGAAGCTATTAGGATGTCATCCGCATACATCAGAAGGAGGTCTCCTTCCGGTGGTTGAGGAATGTCTGAAACGTATATGTTGTAAAGCACGGGTCCCAGTAACGAGCCCTGTGGTACCCCGGCTGAAATTTCACTTTCTTCCGAAATGGCATTTCCCACCTTAACGCAAAATTTTCTGTCTTCTAAGAAACTGGATATGAGTCTGCAAATTCCTATTTCAAATCCCATGGTTTGCAACTTGAAAAGAATACCGTCATGCCAGACAGTGTCAAATGCTTTAGAAAAGTCGAGGCTTACCGCTATTGTCGGACATTTATTATTTAAGCCTTTTGCTACATAGTTAGTAAACACCATTAAGGCATGTGAGGTGGAGTGTCCGGCCCTAAAACCAAATTGACAGTCTGTGAGTATATTCTTTTCAAGAATAATTTCTTTAATTTTTTCTAAAATAAAAAACTCAAATAGTTTTCCAATGGCAGACAGCAAAGAGATTGGTCTATAGTTGCCCGTGGATGAAGGGTCTGACCTCGGCTTAAGTATGGGAATAATCAATGCAGATTTCCAACTTCTTGGGAAATATCCAAGATTAACGCAATGGTTAAACAATATAGCTAGAAAATTCCAAGCTGTAGTGTCAGTTTTTCTAAGAATAAAATCCGGGATACCATCTGTACCACTAGATTTTTTGTTGGATCTTCTCTTGAGAGCGGTGCCAATAGCGGCGGCGTCAATAAAACCCAGCTCTTCATTTTTTCTGTCAGCATAAATAGTCCTTTCGTCAACAATATGTCCAAATGTTGTCATAGGCGTCACTCTGTCTAAAGTTGAGACTAATTCCCTCACCTCTGTGTCATATGCGTTAGGTTGTGCACTTTGCGTCATTTGAAATGTTTCAGCTAATAAATTGGCTTTGCCAATGTCATCAGTAACTAAAAGACCATTGCTTCCATTTAGAGCTTGAACACGAGAACGAGCATTCAGTCCTGCGGCTGTCTTAACTTTTCTATAAGTTTTATTGTTAACTTTAATTCTACTAAGAAAGTCCGTCCAATAATCTGTTTCAAATTTATAAATGGCACCCTGTATTATTGTATTGAGATTTTTTATTTCGGCTTTCAATACATTACACCTGCCTGGGTCGCCACATCTATGTAGTGTTCTCCTAAGTCTTTTCTTCGTATTAATAAAGTTAAGGATATGTGGTGGAAGATTAAGCAGCCCTCTACCTTTCGCATTTATTTTAGGGACTGAATGCTCTATGGCATTCATAAAAGCTCCATTCATGTTCTCTATGCACTGGTCTATTTCGCCTTGGGTAACATTTCTATCAACTGGTAAAGAAAGATTTTCTAAGTTTGTGGAAAGTCTATTTCTAAAATTACGTACATTAATCCTATCAAAATCATATCTTATAACAGGTTCTTGTTGTTGACATTGGGAGGTGAGAAAAGAAAACTCAACTGCCTTATGATCTGAATCATAGTCAATGGTCCTTAGTCTGTTTGTTGTTGGAATAACATCTACTGTTGTCAGGAAGAAGTCGATATACGATGATATTACTGGGTTAATTCTTGTGGGTCCATCAGTCTGTCTTATGTCAAAATCAGGACTCGTTAGTAAGAACTCATAGAGGTTACGGCCACTCACATTTGTGTATGTGTCGCCCCAATACGGGTGCCTAGAATTTAGATCAGCTCCTATTATTATACTATATGTTTGAGACAGTCTTTGTACTGCATCAAAATCTTCTGTTTCAAGGTTAGTACCAGGCCTAAGGTACATAGCAATTACCACTATGTCATTGCCATTGACTTTACGAATGCGAACAGAAGTATTTTCCATTGCACCCGTATCAACAACAATTTCCTCACATTTAAGATTTTCTCTAACGAGAACTGCAGTACCCCTCCCGCGTCCGTTGTGTCGGTCCTGTCTAAATGTCAAGTAACCCCTCATGTCAAATTTATGGTGCTGACTAAGGCAATGCTCAGCCAGTAGCACAATGTCTGGTTTATGTTCGGTCAAAAAAAGGCTTAAACAATGCCTTTTGTATCTAGAGACAATTGAATTTAGATTAATAAAAATTGCTTTGAGAGAATTATCCATGATGTCCTAATGTCATTAATAATCCAAATAGGGCAGTCTGCTTGTCCCTATCTGTTCCCAAATCACTATATTGTTTAGCAAAAGTGCCAATATTTTGGAGACATTGTAAGAGACCATTACCGAAAAATCGTTTACAGTCTTTCTCTATCATTTCGTATTGTGCCATAGCAACACCTAATGTTACTTGGGAATTTGCGGAGGTATTAAGTCTAGTCCGATTGGCTGAGTTTTCACCGCCTACAGAGGTACCAACTGCCGCAGCATACGACATACCAGGTCTTACAACATTAGCTGTTGCGGAAAATCTTTTTGGACGATTATTAGGACCTAATAATTTCTTTTGTTCTATTTTATGTAGTAGTTCTTGTCGTCTAGGGCAGTCTCTTGAACTAGCTACATGTCCCTCAGTTTGGCAGTTTACGCATTTAACTGGCAAACCGACACGTTTCACAATATTACCAGTCTTTGGATCAGTAATAACATTATTTTCTGTATTTTCAGCCTTTGGGGGTATTTTACAGTTGCCAGGGCCATGAGGTTCCCCGCACTTGACGCATCTGTAGGGCATTGAGCAATTCGTGGAAACATGGCCAAATCTTTGGCAGTTAAAGCACTGGATTATTCCTTTTCGGACGAACTTACGGACATGTACTCTACAGCACAAAATAAATCTAACATTATAGAATTGTTGAATGTCAGAGTCCCTATGTAATCTGACAACCCATTTATCACCCCCGAGTTTGGAAATTCCCATCACATTGATGGAAATCTGAAGACCGGACAAATATTCGTTAACTTCTGAGGCTTCAAAAGAATTCGGAAGCCCCTCAATTACAGTTGTATATGGCCGTTCACCCTTAGGGGTGTACGTGTAATATTCAACCTTTTTTTCGGTAAATAATTCCTTAACTCTACCGAAATCCTCTAAAGTGCAAACTCCTATGTTTACTACATTTGTTCCTAAGACCTTAATATTAAAATTTTTATGTCCTAGTAAGCCTTCTATATTTTTAATTGTACTTTTTACATCAATATTATAGGTAGTAATAATTGGTATAGTTTTACTCTTATTTCTACTTACAGATACTCTATTGTTATTTTTATTACCATCTACATTAGCTGCTGCGGTTGTTTTGCTGCATCCTGCGACGTCATCATTATCTTCTTGTTGACTCGGCTTTTTTGCAAATTTGGCTGATCCCTTTTCTTTATTCGGCATTGTTTTTGTAGATTGAATTTCATCTTCATCCATCTGTACTACAGAAGTTTTGCGTTTTGGTATATTTTTTGTCTCTTTTACTTTTTCCTCATATAATTTGAGGATTCTTTCCACATTTTCTTTTAATGAATCATTTTCTTTAATAAGATGTTCAACTTTTCTTTCAGATAAGTCTAGACGAGCAAGAAGCTCTTTATTTAGTTTATGTAATTTTTCCATTTTACTTATTTCAGAATCACTTTCTTTAATGTGACTATCAGCGTTTTTCCTCTTTTTATTAGAGGTACCTTCGTCACCATCCATTTTATTTTAACATTTATTAGCCTTAACTTGGCTATAGAGTTTATTTATCTTATAAAAGTTTTCTTGGTTCACTACTGTATTACAGCACAAGTAATAAACACAGTTTATGTTGCCTTCTATTAGATTCTCAAAAATCCACAGATAGGCAATAATTTTTATTTAGCGTAGTGACTACTATATGTCACTCGCTTCTCAAATATTCACTTAAGAAACAGTTTTTTAAAATCTTCTTAGAGATTAGATTTTTGTTTCACTTTTTGGTTTTTAAACACAGTTCACTTTTTAAAAGTTTAATATTTTTAATATTTCCGATTTGAGCACTGTTCACTATCACTGTTCACTTGCAACTCTTTTTGATCTTATGTTCATCTTTTAGTTCTGGCTCAAAAAGCCGCTTTTTATAGAAAAATTTCTCAACTAAAATTAGAGGGTGAGTGTGAATGTTTGTATTTTTTTCTTTGCAAACTCACTCAAAATGGAAAAGTATCTAAAAGAAAAGAATATGTGTTTGTAAGTGTATGTGTATATCTTTCTTATACTAAATATATTATATTTTTTTGGTTGAAATTTGTATAAATACCGGTGGTTTCCCCTACAAAAATTATTAGTTCTTGTTTAACATTTGTGAAGTGTGTTTAAAGTGAAAAATAGTGAATAAAAAATGACTGGTCGTGGTAAAGGTGGCAAAGGCTTGGGAAAAGGTGGTGCTAAACGTCATCGTAAAGTGTTGCGTGATAATATCCAAGGTATTACAAAGCCAGCTATTAGACGTTTGGCTCGTCGTGGTGGTGTAAAACGTATCTCTGGTTTGATTTACGAAGAAACTCGTGGAGTCTTGAAAGTATTTTTGGAAAATGTTATCCGTGATGCTGTCACCTACACTGAACACGCCAAGAGGAAAACAGTCACCGCTATGGATGTTGTATATGCTTTGAAGAGGCAAGGTCGTACTTTGTACGGTTTCGGCGGTTAAACAACTTTTACTTTGCGGACGGACAAACAAATATTTACGATTTAAAAATTACAAAACCAATCGGTCCTTTTCAGGACCACAAAACATTTTTTAAAAAGAGTTCATTTTTACAAACAATTTTCTTTTGTACTTGTATTAGTTCAATAACGAAAATAAATTTTATAACAAAAGCCAATTATTTCTAAATTGATATTAAATGCTTATAAAAAATAATTTAATATATTTTCATCAATAAATACAAGTATTTTTCTATTAATTTCATAATGAATATTTATTTTTTTTTTTAATTTTATAAAAAAGTCTAGAATTTTTAAAAATTTATTAAAATAAAACAAAAATATGTTTAGGGGAAAATTAAATAAAAGTACAAGATTTTTATTTCTAAATAGAAAAATTAATTTTTGAAACATTTGCTTTTTGAAAGTAAATTTTAGAAAAATTTGCTTTTGCCAAATTTGTTTTCTTTAAGTAAATTTTAGAAAAATTTGCTTCTTTAACTAAATTTTAGCAAAATTTTCTTTTTTAAAGTAAATTTTAGAAAAATTTGCTATTTTAACTAAATTTTTGCAAAATTTTCTTCTTTAAAGTAAATTTTAGAAAAATTTGCTTCTTTAACTAAATTTTTGCAAAATCTGCTTTTTTAAAATAAATTTTAGAAAAATTGCTTCTTTAACTAAATTTTTGCAAAATTTGCTTTTTTAAAGTAAAATTTAGGAAAATTAGGTTCTTTAACTAAATTTTTGCAAAATTAGCTTTTTTAAAGAAAATTTTAGAAAAATTTGCTTCTTTAACTATATTTTTGCAATATTAGCTTTTTTAAGAAAATTTTAGAAAAGTTTGCTTCTTTAACTAAATTTTTGCAAAATTTACTTTTTTAAAGTAAATTTTAGAAAAGTTTGCTTCTTTTAAATAAATTTTTGCAAAATCTCCTTTTTGAAAGTAAATTTTAGAAAAATTTGCTTCTTTAACTATATTTTTGCAAAATTTTCTTTTTTAAAGAAATTTTTAGAAAAATTTGCTTCTTTAACTATATTTTTGCAAAATTTGCTATTTCAAAGTAAATTTTAGAAAAATTTGCTTCTTTAAATAAATTTTTGCAAAATTTGCTTTTTTTAAAGCAAATTTTAGAAATATTTGCTTCTTTAAGTAAATTTTTGCAAAATTGGCTTTTTTAAAGTAAAATTTAGAAAAATTTGCTTCTTTAACTAAATTTTTTGCAGAATTTGCTTCTTTAACTAAATTTTTGCAAAATTTGCTTTTTTAAAGTAAATTTAAGAAAAATTTGCTTCTTTAAGTAAATTTTAGAAAATTTTGCTTCTTTAGCTAAATGTTAGCAAAATTTGCTTGTTTAAAAACAATGAAATTTTTCTTTTATATTAATTTTTATAATAATTTTCATATTTTTATGAATCAATGACGAAACTAAAAACAAGCCAGTATCAATAGTATCTAATAGTTATATTGTCGATAAAACTAATTATTTCAATGTGCAACCCTTGAAAATATCTATATATAAAAACCAATTCTATGTCATATTTGTCGCCTAAACTTATTCAGCCCAATTCTAAATAAAAATTCCCCAGGAAATTTTTCCCAATATTTTTTTTCTTATAGGTTTCACAATGTAAAAAAAATGAGGGAATAAAATTCCCCGGGGAATTTTTATTCAGAATTGGGCTGATTATTTCACAAAAATACCCTTGATAACTGTAGGGTAAGAAGAAAGAAAGAATTTAAGTAATGCAGGCACCAACAAGAATAACATCATACATATTTGCTTTTGTTTTCTTCAAATCAGTAAAATGAGTGTGCGTACATACAAACGTATGTATGTATATGCATGGCTATTTTGTTTGTGTAAAAGGGATGATTACTTTAAGGCAGATGCTTATACATATATCAAGAAATTTTACACAGGGTATTTAGTTAAGAGCAACTGAAAATTAATTTACACACACTTTTTTTAATACGAAATGCAACCAAACGAAATGAATACTAATAGTAATAATAAAAACAACTTTTAATACTTTACCCTGTTCAGATTTGTATATTCAGAAATCGCTTGGGGGTAAAAAGAAACATTTTCTTTTATTTGTGTCTCACTTGAAAGTAATAAAAAGAAAAAATGCCATTTTAAAAGATAAATTCAAAAACAATGATAATTTAAACGTAATTACCCATAAAAATATTACTTTTAAGTCTGATACTGGAAAATGAAATAATCTTATATTTAATATTTTTTGTATTTTTATAATTTTTTATATATATATATTAAAGTTTATAAAACGAATATAGAAAACACAAGTTTTCCCATACAAATCGACAAATTTTTCAATGAAAACTAGTTTGAAAACTTATAAAATATTAAAATGTTTACCAACACTTCGAAAATGTAGTTTTGAGATTTGCTAAAGGTTTTGTGATTTACTAAAACGTATTAATATTGGGTATTTTGACACAAATTGAAAAAAGTGTTTGCCTGAAAAATCAATAAATACCAGGAAATTAAAATGTGAATAGTGGGGTTTTTGAAGTGGGTTTCGTTATTAAAAAATCCTCAAAATTGTTAATGTGAATAGGCTATTACTATAGAACAAAAATAATACCTTATAAAAGGAATTTTGTTTTACAATATAACAAAAATATTCTAACTGTACTAAAACTGGTAATTGAATAAAATATACATACAAATTTGTTTGTATACACACGAAACACAATTCTTGTTGTACAAAAACAATAACAACATCTACACTTCGTCATCAGCAGTTGGTTTTGTTATTTTTTTTAGAAGAAGACAAAACAAAAACCAGTTTTAGCATAAGTTTAAGAAAACATTAAGAAATTTTGTTTGTGAAAATTAAAAGAGGACAAAATATATTAAAATTCAAGAGTAAGTACGAAAAATTAAATAGTTTAAATCAAATTGAAAATGTTGTATATTTGTGTAGTAATAATTATTTGTTTGTTAAATAAAAATATTTCTCTTTTTGAAAATGAATTTGTCGTCCTGAAAAGGACGGATTGGTTCTTTTTTTGTTTTTCGATGATGATGAGATTGTATCCGGTCGGTATAAAATTGATATTTCCAAATAATTTAGGCCTTCTTTTCTGTTTTCTTAGGCAAAAGTACAGCTTGAATGTTTGGTAAAACACCACCTTGAGCAATAGTTACACCAGACAATAATTTGTTTAATTCTTCGTCATTGCGGATGGCCAATTGTAAATGACGAGGAATAATTCTGGTCTTCTTGTTATCACGAGCAGCATTACCAGCCAATTCAAGAACTTCAGCAGCCAAATATTCCATAACGGCAGCTAAGTATACAGGAGCACCGGCACCAACACGCTCAGCGTAATTTCCTTTACGCAACAAACGATGAATACGACCAACGGGAAATTGTAAGCCAGCACGGGTTGAGCGGGACTTTGACTTGTTTTTAACTTTTCCACCTTTACCACGACCAGACATTTTGATTCACTTTTTATTTTTTAAACACTTCACAATATCACTGAATAAACGAAACTGTTGTCGTTTCGGCCTAAGTAAACGAGTATTTATACTTTTTGTATATATTTTTTGAGTATATTTTTAGTCTGGGGTTGTTTATTTTTCATCTACCTAAATTAAACTCAAAAGTATTTGTAAGATACAAAAAAAAATGTATATAAAGAGCACACAGTGGCGAGAATCTCAAAAACAGTGAACAGTGTTAAAAGTGTTTGTGAAGTGTAAACTAGAAAAAAAAATTAAATTGTGAAAAATGCCTCCTAAAGCTAGTGGAAAAGCAACCAAAAAGGCCGGCAAAGCCCAAAAGAATATTACCAAGGGTGATAAGAAAGTGAGACGCAAGCGTAAGGAAAGTTATGCCATCTATATCTACAAAGTATTGAAACAAGTACATCCTGATACTGGTATTTCTTCAAAGGCCATGAGTATCATGAACAGTTTTGTTAATGATATTTTTGAACGTATTGCGGCTGAAGCCTCTCGTTTGGCTCAATACAACAAGCGATCAACCATCACTAGTCGGGAAATTCAAACTGCTGTCCGTCTATTGTTGCCCGGTGAGTTGGCTAAGCACGCTGTCAGTGAAGGAACCAAGGCCGTAACCAAATACACTAGCTCCAAGTAAATTATATTTACCAACAACGATAACTGGATTCATCTTCTTTTTATAACAAAAGGCCCTTTTCAGGGCCACAAAATCTATTACAAAAGAGTTTTTATTTGTTCTTAAACATTTATTTTTTTAATTTGTTGAATTTCATATCATGAATTAGTTGCAGTAAATTTTTACAACTGAAACAAGAAACCTTAATTTCTTTCACTTTTAAAAAGCAAATTTTCAAAAATACTCTAGAATTATTTTGGTTTTTTAAATTTTAGAGAACATTTCCAAAAATCATCATCAGCTAAAATAATTTTCGTTTTAAAAATGTTGCCATTTAATTTAAACAAAAAATTTCCATTAAATAATTACTAAATATTCAAAAAAAAATAAGTTGATATTTACAAAATTTCCAAAAATCATCATCAGTTTAAATCATTTTTTTTTTGTTTTAAAAAATTTTTCATTTAATAAGAAAATTTTCAAAAAAAAATCATCATCAGATTCAAAAAAAAATCTCCATCTGTTTAAATAATTTTTGATTTACAAATATTTACCTTTAATTTAATTTAAATAAAAAAATTTCAAAACAAAGTTGAAAGAAATCATTTCTAATAACTTCAAAATTTTTAAATATTATTCCTTATATGTATAAAAAGTACCTATAATATTCAATTTGACTCAAATAAAATAACAATGCCCAATTTCTTTGAAATAAGCAGAAACTTCAATTTGTCATCACTCATTTACAAAAACAAAATCATGTATGCGCACTCATTTTAATCTTCTACTGTATATACATATGTATCGAAAAAGATTATATTGGACAATAATGGGTTAAAAACCAAAAAAAAAATTAACAACCAAGTCCTAGTAAAATTTTACTTCAAAAATGTACTATCTCTTTTACAAAATCAATTTGTGGCCCTGAAAAGGGCCGATTTTTTCTATTGTATCATTTTCCTTAAGCACGTTCGCCACGAATGCGTCTGGCCAATTGGATATCTTTTGGCATAATGGTGACACGTTTTGCATGGATAGCACACAAATTCGTATCTTCGAAAAGACCAACCAAATAAGCTTCACTGGCTTCTTGAAGAGCCATAACAGCAGAGCTCTGGAAACGTAAATCTGTTTTGAAATCTTGAGCAATCTCACGAACCAAACGTTGGAATGGCAATTTGCGAATCAACAATTCAGTACTTTTCTGATAACGACGGATTTCACGCAAAGCAACAGTACCGGGACGATAACGATGAGGCTTCTTTACACCGCCAGTAGCTGGGGCACTTTTACGAGCTGCCTTAGTTGCCAATTGTTTACGTGGTGCTTTGCCACCAGTCGATTTACGGGCAGTTTGCTTAGTACGAGCCATTTTCACTTATTATTTTTTGTTCACTTCACTTTTTATTTTCACTAAACACAATCACTGTTAACACACGAATATTTTAGTTCTGGCTCAAAAAGCCGCTTTTTATAGAAAAATTTCTCAACTAAAATTAGAGGGTGAGTGTGAATGTTTGTATTTTTTTCTTTGCAAACTCACTCAAAATGGAAAAGTATCTAAAAGAAAAGAATATGTGTTTGTAAGTGTATGTGTATATCTTTCTTATACTAAATATATTATATTTTTTTGGTTGAAATTTGTATAAATACCGGTGGTTTCCCCTACAAAAATTATTGAACGAACATTCAAGATTGATCATTCATTATTGACAGTTTGTGAACAGTGTTTAAAGTGTTTGTGAAGTGAATATTGAAATAAAAAGTTCATGAAAAATACAAATATTAAAATTGGCAACAAATAGTGAAAAGACACTAAAGAGCCAAAGTTTAAATAAATATAATAGACAGTGCTTGTGTAGTAGTTATAAAAAACTACTTTTATATCAAGTGATAGACATTAAAAAATTTTAAATAATTAAATTAAAAATTATTTTTGTTTGTGTTCGAAAAGTTTAAAATTCTTTGAGTAAATGCAAAGAAAGAACCTAAAAAATGGAGGAAGACATTAATCCCCATAAGAGACCAAGGGTCTATGAAACTATTGAAGATCTTCAACGCGCTATAAGCGAGCGCGATAAAGAATACGAAGATCTTAGTGCAAAATTTCAAATGCTGGTTGAGAAAAGCATCAACCTTCAAAAAGACTACGATTGCTTACTACAAAAACTTAGTAGTCAGGTACCCACTGAGGAGGTATCCACCGAAGAAGATATGGCTGTTTGGGAGCCTGTCCAACCCAAATCAAAAAACAAGAAGAAGAGCAAGAAAAGCTCTAAAAAAGATACTAATAACCAGTCTAAAGCCGTAGCTGGTTCGCACGCAGATGGTGCAAAAACTGGAGCTATTAAAAAAGTATTAGCTGTTAATGATGAAAATGGTGCTGCTAGCCATCATGCAGCCGCTGCTTCATTTGTTCCTGCTATTGGTGATGCAGGTATATCAACAATGAGCCTAAATGATGACGGATCCAGTGACGAGTCGAGCCAGACTCCACCAGAAGAAAATAGTAGTAAGTGTAAGAAAATTCCTGTTATTACATGTTTTAATATTAATATAAAAGAAATTACCATTGAAATTGATAAGGCGCTAGGCCACAAAAATTACAATGTTAAAATTTTAAGAGGAGGTGCTACAAATATAGGGGTTTGTACCATCTCGGACTTTGACAAAGTTAAAATCTTTTTAAAAGAAAAGCGTGTAAATTATTATACGTACACACCAAAAGGCAAACGGCCTTTTTCGTTGGTTATAGAGGGTCTCTCTAGGACTTATAGTTGTGAAGAAATTAGGGAATATTTAGAAAATTTAAATATTAAAATTGACATTTTGAGTCTAATAGAGTTGGGTAACGATAGATATCTTTTGCGTCTGTCACGAGACTCCGACATTAGAGCTTTTTACGGAGTGCGCTACATTCTTCGCTGTAGAGTGAATATGCGTAAATTTAAAAAAGGAGCAGTTACTCAGTGTTTTAACTGCCAGCGTTTCGGACATGTGTCCTCCAACTGCGAGATGCCATATCGGTGTGTCAAATGCGGAGATTCACATGGTCCAGATAATTGTCCTATTCCATCTAAGGAGAACAACACTAAAAAGACTGTTGAAACGGATCCTAAATCCGGTAAAGCCGTAGTAAAGATAGGGCTTCCTGTAAGATGCGTCAACTGCAATGTTGAAGGTCATGTGGCCAGTGCCAAGGAATGTCCACGTAGGGTTCAATTACTCAAAAGGATAGAGGAGAAAAAGTCTTTTCGAAATGAAGTACAACCACGTAGGTTTACTAGCTCCGGAATTAGGGCAGGAACGTCATATGCGTCAGCCGCAGCAACATCATTGACATCTTCGTCTTCGTCATCTAGAGTTACGTCGGGTAATTCGATCGCTACAGAGCCAACATTAAAAGGTGCTTTAAATGAATTTGAAGCAATCAATAAAGACTGCAAACGGTTCTTCGGAGGCGGATTGCTAGATTGCATCACAAAAATTGGTAAGTTTGCGAAGGAATACCGTGAACTTAAAAATGACGAAGATAAACCCCAGGCTCTACTTGGGATGATAATGATGTTGCAGCACAATGGCTAGACAAATTAAATGTATATTTTTAAATACAAACTCGGTCGTTTCTAGGGTAAAGAGACACTACTTGCGACTTTTTATTAACAGACATAAACCGGACGTTCTGCTTTTAGCTGAGCATAAGCTTAGCCCGAGACACAAACTTGACATGACTGGATACTTGACTTTTCGACAGAATAGACAAGAAGGACGAGGAGGAGGGACAGCTATTCTCATAAGGGATAGCCTATCTTGTGAAAGAATTATCCTAAACACTGGTAGTATTGAGAATACAGCCGTTCGAATTCATAGAATCAATGGCACATCACTTGTAGTGATCTCAATGTACAAAAGACCCCGGGATCCACTGTCAGTTGCAGATCTAAATGAAGTTCTTGATTTTGCTCGCATTGGTTGCACAATCATAGGAGCAGACCTGAATGCCAGGCACCCATTCTGGGGTGATTCAACTACCAATGCGAGCGGACAAGTTCTCCATGACCTGCTATTGGCAAGCCCAAATCTTCAAGTACATCAGACAGAAGGACCAACTAGGATTACTCCTGAATCCTCATCATTCCTTGATATTTTTATGACATCAGTTGACGTTACCCGAATTGTGACAGGAAACGGACTAAAGACACTTGACTTTGAATCGGATCATAAGGCAGTAGAATTCATAACTGGAATTGATAACTGCGTAGGTCGGATCCGTCCGACTCTACTTGATTTTGGCAAATGAATAGGCGTCTTTTTAATACGACTTTAACAAGACAGCTAACGGACTGCATCCTCCCAATCGACGCAAACGTTGGCATTTCAGAAATTGACGAATGTGTTAGCTCAATGAATAGTTCTTTTCGCAACGCCATGGAAATTTCAATACCTAGGGTTCCAGTTGGAAGAAGGGGACTTATCGAACTTCCCCCTAGAATATTGAACTTTATCGCAGAAAAGAAACGGTTGCGTCGAGTGGTACAAAGATGCGAAGACCCAGGACGTATTAATATTTTAAAAGCTGATATAAGAAATTTGACCAGGATCATACAGGGGGCCATTGCCACCTACGAGCGTGAACACTGGACCAAATTTCTAAGCAATTATAAAACTTAATGACAGGACTTACAGAACTATAAAATCGGCAGCTGGACTAAATAAAAAAGCTGCAGTTCATGACTTAATAGACACAAGTGGTCAACTTGTGTCTGATGATGTTGGAAAATCCGAACTGCTTGCAGATCACTTTTTCAACATACATCAAAGTAGTCAAGGACTCAACACGGATCCCTTTTCGGAAACAGTACGCCAGAGAGTGTCTACACTAGAAAACCATGCACCACTAGTGACATTTGGAAGCATAGTTAAAGCAGATGGATCTTTGCCCAACAATCTTGGGCTTATACAAGAGGGCATGATTGGTGAAGCCTTAAAAAAGAGATCTAGTAAAAGATCCTGTGGAATAGATGGAATTCCCGATATTGTTTTGAAAAGAATTCCCAAGGAAACTTGGAAATTTTTTGCAATACTTTTCAACCATTGCTATAATATAGGGTATTTTCCGGATCTCTGGAAAAAGGCACTAATCGCCCCTATTCTAAAGCCAAGATCTGATCCAAAGCAAAAGAACAACTATAGGCCAATTTCACTCTTGTCAGCGTTTAGTAAACTGTTTGAGTATTTTATTCTTGCCAAAATCAAGACAAAAATATCCGAAGAAAATATTTTAAAGGACTTCCAATTTGGTTTCAAAACTGGACACTCGACCACACACGCTTTGACGGTCTTTTCTGACTATGTAGCTAAAGGACTCAATAAAAGATATCCGACAATTGCTGTAAGCCTTGACATAGCCAAAGCATTTGATACTGCCTGGCAGGATGGCATAATCTCTAAAATGCTAGATATGGGTTTTGATACAAATCTTTGTAGGTTAGTGACTAACTTTTTGCATAACCGATCCTTAACAGTAAGGATAGGTGAAAGCAAGTCAAACGAAAAAGCAGTCAATGCAGGTGTCCCTCAGGGGTCACTGCTTGGGCCCGTATTATACAATATATTTGTCTCGGATATACCAACTCCACCCGAAGGTAATCTCCTGCTTTTGTACGCTGACGATATTTTATTAGCGTTTACAGGTCCTAGAGCTAGGAATATAAATGGCCGGATAAATGACTACTTGTCTATACTGGAACCCTATCTTTCAAAATGGCGACTATACTTGAACGTTTCAAAGTCTGAGAGTATAATTATTAAAGGCAAAAGAAAATATCTGTACCCAAACAATAGACCGTACATACCATGTATTAAAATAGGCAATGACATTATCCCTACATCAGATCGTATAAAGTATCTTGGAATCATTTTCCATGAAAACTTTGAATACTATCGCCATATTGATAAAGTTTTACAACAAACAAAATGTACATATGCTGCTTATCGAGGAATTCTTGGACGTCAGGGAGGCCTCGATAAAAAAATTAGTTTATTATTGTATCGCCAAGTAATTCGACCTCTCATGTCTTACGCCTTTCCTGTCTGGTCCAGGATATCTTCTGCCCAGATGGAGAGGCTTAGGAAGTGGGAAAGGAGGATATTGATAGCGTGTCTAGGGTTGAGACCACGTCTCGGACCTGACGGCATCTATCGTAGGCCACCCAATAGGTCGATTTATGAGGCGATCGATTTTGAACGAATAGACGTCTTCATGATGAAGACATGTTTTTCATTTCTTGAGAAAGCTCGTTCTCTGGAGAACAGCCTTGTTAGGGAATGCTTCCAAACGGCAAACAATCTGGAAGGTGTCAGGTCTTCACACTATTTGTCTCCGATAGACCTTCTAGAGCTTGGGAGGGCTGGTCTTCTAAGCGATGGTACAAACCTCTTATTTTATCACAGGAGGATAAACACTTTAGAAACAAGCGACGTAGTGTACAGCACTGCGCAATAGGCCTTAGCCTGTTACTTTTGTAAATATTTTTTTTCCCCTATTACTTTTGTAAATAACATTTCTATCTATCTGTAAATATTTTCTCCATAGTTTTAGAATCGTAGTTTTTAAGATTAAAAATAAAACAAAAGTGCCTCCCTTTTTATGTCAAATTTTTTGGGGAATAAACAACAAAAATGTAAAATAAAAATATTTATAACTTATATATAAATGGTAATTTATAAACAAATATAAATAATTATTAGGTTAAGTTGAATAGTCCTTTAAAAATACTTAGTATGTAAGGAAAAATTATTATAAGATCTAGTTTAAGAAAAACAAATGTAAATGAAATCTTTATGACAATAAATAAATAAATGAAATGAATGAAATGAGCCGAAACGACAACAGTTTCGTTTATTCAGTGATATTGTGAAGTGTTTAAAAAATAAAAAGTGAATCAAAATGTCTGGTCGTGGTAAAGGTGGAAAAGTTAAAAACAAGTCAAAGTCCCGCTCAACCCGTGCTGGCTTACAATTTCCCGTTGGTCGTATTCATCGTTTGTTGCGTAAAGGAAATTACGCTGAGCGTGTTGGTGCCGGTGCTCCTGTATACTTAGCTGCCGTTATGGAATATTTGGCTGCTGAAGTTCTTGAATTGGCTGGTAATGCTGCTCGTGATAACAAGAAGACCAGAATTATTCCTCGTCATTTACAATTGGCCATCCGCAATGACGAAGAATTAAACAAATTATTGTCTGGTGTAACTATTGCTCAAGGTGGTGTTTTACCAAACATTCAAGCTGTACTTTTGCCTAAGAAAACAGAAAAGAAGGCCTAAATTATTTGGAAATATCAATTTTATACCGACCGGATACAATCTCATCATCATCGAAAAACAAAAAAAGAACCAATCCGTCCTTTTCAGGACGACAAATTCATTTTCAAAAAGAGAAATATTTTTATTTAACAAACAAATAATTATTACTACACAAATATACAACATTTTCAATTTGATTTAAACTATTTAATTTTTCGTACTTACTCTTGAATTTTAATATATTTTGTCCTCTTTTAATTTTCACAAACAAAATTTCTTAATGTTTTCTTAAACTTATGCTAAAACTGGTTTTTGTTTTGTCTTCTTCTAAAAAAAATAACAAAACCAACTGCTGATGACGAAGTGTAGATGTTGTTATTGTTTTTGTACAACAAGAATTGTGTTTCGTGTGTATACAAACAAATTTGTATGTATATTTTATTCAATTACCAGTTTTAGTACAGTTAGAATATTTTTGTTATATTGTAAAACAAAATTCCTTTTATAAGGTATTATTTTTGTTCTATAGTAATAGCCTATTCACATTAACAATTTTGAGGATTTTTTAATAACGAAACCCACTTCAAAAACCCCACTATTCACATTTTAATTTCCTGGTATTTATTGATTTTTCAGGCAAACACTTTTTTCAATTTGTGTCAAAATACCCAATATTAATACGTTTTAGTAAATCACAAAACCTTTAGCAAATCTCAAAACTACATTTTCGAAGTGTTGGTAAACATTTTAATATTTTATAAGTTTTCAAACTAGTTTTCATTGAAAAATTTGTCGATTTGTATGGGAAAACTTGTGTTTTCTATATTCGTTTTATAAACTTTAATATATATATATATAAAAAATTATAAAAATACAAAAAATATTAAATATAAGATTATTTCATTTTCCAGTATCAGACTTAAAAGTAATATTTTTATGGGTAATTACGTTTAAATTATCATTGTTTTTGAATTTATCTTTTAAAATGGCATTTTTTCTTTTTATTACTTTCAAGTGAGACACAAATAAAAGAAAATGTTTCTTTTTACCCCCAAGCGATTTCTGAATATACAAATCTGAACAGGGTAAAGTATTAAAAGTTGTTTTTATTATTACTATTAGTATTCATTTCGTTTGGTTGCATTTCGTATTAAAAAAAGTGTGTGTAAATTAATTTTCAGTTGTTCTTAACTAAATACCCTGTGTAAAATTTCTTGATATATGTATAAGCATCTGCCTTAAAGTAATCATCCCTTTTACACAAACAAAATAGCCATGCATATACATACATACGTTTGTATGTACGCACACTCATTTTACTGATTTGAAGAAAACAAAAGCAAATATGTATGATGTTATTCTTGTTGGTGCCTGCATTACTTAAATTCTTTCTTTCTTCTTACCCTACAGTTATCAAGGGTATTTTTGTGAAATAATAAGTTTAGGCGACAAATATGACATAGAATTGGTTTTTATATATAGATATTTTCAAGGGTTGCACATTGAAATAATTAGTTTTATCGACAATATAACTATTAGATACTATTGATACTGGCTTGTTTTTAGTTTCGTCATTGATTCATAAAAATATGAAAATTATTATAAAAATTAATATAAAAGAAAAATTTCATTGTTTTTAAACAAGCAAATTTTGCTAACATTTAGCTAAAGAAGCAAAATTTTCTAAAATTTACTTAAAGAAGCAAATTTTTCTTAAATTTACTTTAAAAAAGCAAATTTTGCAAAAATTTAGTTAAAGAAGCAAATTCTGCAAAAAATTTAGTTAAAAAAGCTAATTTTTCTAAATTTTACTTTAAAAAAGCCAATTTTGCAAAAATTTACTTAAAGAAGCAAATATATCTAAAATTTGCTTTAAAAAAGCAAATTTTGCAAAAATTTATTTAAAGAAGCAAATTTTTCTAAAATTTACTTTGAAAAAGCTAATTTTGCAAAAATATAGTTAAAGAAGCAAATTTTTCTAAAATTTTCTTTAAAAAAGAAATTTTTGCAAAAATATAGTTAAAGAAGCAAATTTTTCTAAAATTTACTTTCAAAAAGCAAATGTTTCAAAAATTAATTTTTCTATTTAGAAATAAAAATCTTGTACTTTTATTTAATTTTCCCCTAAACATATTTTTGTTTTATTTTAATAAATTTTTAAAAATTCTAGACTTTTTTTTATAAAATTAAAAAAAAAATAAATATTCATTATGAAATTAATTGAAAAAATACTTGTTTTTATTGTTGAAAATATATTAAATTATTTTTTTATAAGCATTTTATATCAATTTAGAAATAATCGGCTTTTGTTAAAAAATTTATTTTCATTATTGAACTAATACAAGTGGAAAAGAAAATTGTTTGTAAAAATGAACTCTTTTTAAAAAATGTTTTGTGGTCCTGAAAAGGACCGATTGGTTTTGTAATTTTAAAATCGTAAATATTTTTTTGTCCGTCCGCAAAGTAAAAGTTGTTTAACCGCCGAAACCGTACAAAGTACGACCTTGTCTCTTCAAAGCATACACAACATCCATAGCGGTGACTGTTTTCCTCTTGGCGTGTTCAGTGTAGGTGACAGCATCACGGATAACATTTTCCAAAAATACTTTCAAGACTCCACGAGTTTCTTCGTAAATCAAACCAGAGATACGTTTTACACCACCACGACGAGCCAAACGTCTAATAGCTGGCTTTGTAATACCTTGGATATTATCACGCAACACTTTACGATGACGTTTAGCACCACCTTTTCCCAAGCCTTTGCCACCTTTACCACGACCAGTCATTTTTTATTCACTATTTTTCACTTTAAACACACTTCACAAATGTTAAACAAGAACTAATAATTTTTGTAGGGGAAACCACCGGTATTTATACAAATTTCAACCAAAAAAATATAATATATTTAGTATAAGAAAGATATACACATACACTTACAAACACATATTCTTTTCTTTTAGATACTTTTCCATTTTGAGTGAGTTTGCAAAGAAAAAAATACAAACATTCACACTCACCCTCTAATTTTAGTTGAGAGATTTTTCTATAAAAGGCGGCTTTTTGAGCCAGAACTAAAATATTCGTGTGTTAACAGTGATTGTGTTTAGTGAAAATAAAAAGTGAAGTGAACAAAAAATAATAAGTGAAAATGGCTCGTACTAAGCAAACTGCCCGTAAATCGACTGGTGGCAAAGCACCACGTAAACAATTGGCAACTAAGGCAGCTCGTAAAAGTGCCCCAGCTACTGGCGGTGTAAAGAAGCCTCATCGTTATCGTCCCGGTACTGTTGCTTTGCGTGAAATCCGTCGTTATCAGAAAAGTACTGAATTGTTGATTCGCAAATTGCCATTCCAACGTTTGGTTCGTGAGATTGCTCAAGATTTCAAAACAGATTTACGTTTCCAGAGCTCTGCTGTTATGGCTCTTCAAGAAGCCAGTGAAGCTTATTTGGTTGGTCTTTTCGAAGATACGAATTTGTGTGCTATCCATGCAAAACGTGTCACCATTATGCCAAAAGATATCCAATTGGCCAGACGTATTCGTGGAGAACGTGCTTAAGGAAAATGATAATTGAAAAAATCGGCCCTTTTCAGGGCCACAAAATGATTTTGTAAAAGAGATAGTACATTTTTGAAGTAAAATTTTATTAGGACTTGGTTGTTAATTTTTTTTTTGGTTTTTAACCCATTATTGTCCAATATAATCTTTTTCGATACATAGGTACATTTCATATTATTAAAGAATTATTTTATAAAAATTGGGTTAATTTAAACCAAACAAGAATTTAAATTGAAAAGTATTCATTTTTGATATACACCAAAAATAATATTCAGATTTTCGGCAAAAATTGCATCTTGCATCCAAATAAATATTTGCCAAAAATATATTCATATTTAAAACTTATAAATAATTTCAATATTTTTTAGAGAAACAAAACAAAATTATATGTATATATGTATGTGTGTATGCATATACAAACAATTTTCGCTTTTATTAAACACAAGCAAGAGCAAAACCATGTTTATGGGTTTTGTTCTCAGTAGAAGATTAAAATGAGTGCGCATACATGATTTTGTTTTTGTAAATGAGTGATGACAAATTGAAGTTTCTGCTTATTGCAAAGAAATTGGGCATTGTTATTTTATTTGAGTCAAATTAAATATTATAGGTACTTTTTATACATATAAGGAATAATATTTAAAAATTTTGAAGTTATTAGAAATGATTTATTTCAACTTTGTTTTGAAATTTTTTTTATTTAAATTAAATTAAAGGCAAATATTTGTAAATCAAAAATTATTTAAACTGATGGAGATTTTTTTTTTAAATTTTCTTATTTAAATAAAATTAAAGGGAAAAATCTTTTAAAGCAAAAATTATTTAATCTGATGGTGATTTTTTGAAAATTTTCTTATTAAATGAACAATTAAAAAAAAAATGATTTAAACTGATGATGATTTTTGGAAATTTTGTAAATAATCAACTTATTTTTTGAATATTTAGTAATTATTTAATGGAAATTTTTTGTTTAAATTAAATGGCAACATTTTTAAAACGAAAATTATTTTAGCTGATGATGATTTTTGGAAATGTTCTCTAAAATTTAAAAAACCAAAATAATTCTAGAGTATTTTTGAAAATTTGCTTTTTAAAAGTGAAAGAAATTAAGGTTTCTTGTTTCAGTTGTAAAAATTTACTGCAACTAATTCATGATATGAAATTCAACAAATTAAAAAAATAAATGTTTAAGAACAAATAAAAACTCTTTTGTAATCGATTTTGTGGCCCTGAAAAGGGCCTTTTGTTATAAAAAGAAGATGAATCCAGTTATCGTTGTTGGTAAATATAATTTACTTGGAGCTAGTGTATTTGGTTACGGCCTTGGTTCCTTCACTGACAGCGTGCTTAGCCAACTCACCGGGCAACAATAGACGGACAGCAGTTTGAATTTCCCGACTAGTGATGGTTGATCGCTTGTTGTATTGAGCCAAACGAGAGGCTTCAGCCGCAATACGTTCAAAAATATCATTAACAAAACTGTTCATGATACTCATGGCCTTTGAAGAAATACCAGTATCAGGATGTACTTGTTTCAATACTTTGTAGATATAGATGGCATAACTTTCCTTACGCTTGCGTCTCACTTTCTTATCACCCTTGGTAATATTCTTTTGGGCTTTGCCGGCCTTTTTGGTTGCTTTTCCACTAGCTTTAGGAGGCATTTTTCACAATTTAATTTTTTTCTAGTTTACACTTCACAAACACTTTTAACACTGTTCACTGTTTTTGAGATTCTCGCCACTGTGTGCTCTTTATATACATTTTTTTTTGTATCTTACAAATACTTTTGAGTTTAATTTAGGTAGATGAAAAATAAACAACCCCAGACTAAAAATATACTCAAAAAATATATACAAAAAGTATAAATACTCGTTTACTTAGGCCGAAACGACAACAGTTTCGTTTATTCAGTGATATTGTGAAGTGTTTAAAAAATAAAAAGTGAATCAAAATGTCTGGTCGTGGTAAAGGTGGAAAAGTTAAAAACAAGTCAAAGTCCCGCTCAACCCGTGCTGGCTTACAATTTCCCGTTGGTCGTATTCATCGTTTGTTGCGTAAAGGAAATTACGCTGAGCGTGTTGGTGCCGGTGCTCCTGTATACTTAGCTGCCGTTATGGAATATTTGGCTGCTGAAGTTCTTGAATTGGCTGGTAATGCTGCTCGTGATAACAAGAAGACCAGAATTATTCCTCGTCATTTACAATTGGCCATCCGCAATGACGAAGAATTAAACAAATTATTGTCTGGTGTAACTATTGCTCAAGGTGGTGTTTTACCAAACATTCAAGCTGTACTTTTGCCTAAGAAAACAGAAAAGAAGGCCTAAATTATTTGGAAATATCAATTTTATACCGACCGGATACAATCTCATCATCATCGAAAAACAAAAAAAGAACCAATCCGTCCTTTTCAGGACGACAAATTCATTTTCAAAAAGAGAAATATTTTTATTTAACAAACAAATAATTATTACTACACAAATATACAACATTTTCAATTTGATTTAAACTATTTAATTTTTCGTACTTACTCTTGAATTTTAATATATTTTGTCCTCTTTTAATTTTCACAAACAAAATTTCTTAATGTTTTCTTAAACTTATGCTAAAACTGGTTTTTGTTTTGTCTTCTTCTAAAAAAAATAACAAAACCAACTGCTGATGACGAAGTGTAGATGTTGTTATTGTTTTTGTACAACAAGAATTGTGTTTCGTGTGTATACAAACAAATTTGTATGTATATTTTATTCAATTACCAGTTTTAGTACAGTTAGAATATTTTTGTTATATTGTAAAACAAAATTCCTTTTATAAGGTATTATTTTTGTTCTATAGTAATAGCCTATTCACATTAACAATTTTGAGGATTTTTTAATAACGAAACCCACTTCAAAAACCCCACTATTCACATTTTAATTTCCTGGTATTTATTGATTTTTCAGGCAAACACTTTTTTCAATTTGTGTCAAAATACCCAATATTAATACGTTTTAGTAAATCACAAAACCTTTAGCAAATCTCAAAACTACATTTTCGAAGTGTTGGTAAACATTTTAATATTTTATAAGTTTTCAAACTAGTTTTCATTGAAAAATTTGTCGATTTGTATGGGAAAACTTGTGTTTTCTATATTCGTTTTATAAACTTTAATATATATATATATAAAAAATTATAAAAATACAAAAAATATTAAATATAAGATTATTTCATTTTCCAGTATCAGACTTAAAAGTAATATTTTTATGGGTAATTACGTTTAAATTATCATTGTTTTTGAATTTATCTTTTAAAATGGCATTTTTTCTTTTTATTACTTTCAAGTGAGACACAAATAAAAGAAAATGTTTCTTTTTACCCCCAAGCGATTTCTGAATATACAAATCTGAACAGGGTAAAGTATTAAAAGTTGTTTTTATTATTACTATTAGTATTCATTTCGTTTGGTTGCATTTCGTATTAAAAAAAGTGTGTGTAAATTAATTTTCAGTTGTTCTTAACTAAATACCCTGTGTAAAATTTCTTGATATATGTATAAGCATCTGCCTTAAAGTAATCATCCCTTTTACACAAACAAAATAGCCATGCATATACATACATACGTTTGTATGTACGCACACTCATTTTACTGATTTGAAGAAAACAAAAGCAAATATGTATGATGTTATTCTTGTTGGTGCCTGCATTACTTAAATTCTTTCTTTCTTCTTACCCTACAGTTATCAAGGGTATTTTTGTGAAATAATAAGTTTAGGCGACAAATATGACATAGAATTGGTTTTTATATATAGATATTTTCAAGGGTTGCACATTGAAATAATTAGTTTTATCGACAATATAACTATTAGATACTATTGATACTGGCTTGTTTTTAGTTTCGTCATTGATTCATAAAAATATGAAAATTATTATAAAAATTAATATAAAAGAAAAATTTCATTGTTTTTAAACAAGCAAATTTTGCTAACATTTAGCTAAAGAAGCAAAATTTTCTAAAATTTACTTAAAGAAGCAAATTTTTCTTAAATTTACTTTAAAAAAGCAAATTTTGCAAAAATTTAGTTAAAGAAGCAAATTCTGCAAAAAATTTAGTTAAAAAAGCTAATTTTTCTAAATTTTACTTTAAAAAAGCCAATTTTGCAAAAATTTACTTAAAGAAGCAAATATATCTAAAATTTGCTTTAAAAAAGCAAATTTTGCAAAAATTTATTTAAAGAAGCAAATTTTTCTAAAATTTACTTTGAAAAAGCTAATTTTGCAAAAATATAGTTAAAGAAGCAAATTTTTCTAAAATTTTCTTTAAAAAAGAAATTTTTGCAAAAATATAGTTAAAGAAGCAAATTTTTCTAAAATTTACTTTCAAAAAGCAAATGTTTCAAAAATTAATTTTTCTATTTAGAAATAAAAATCTTGTACTTTTATTTAATTTTCCCCTAAACATATTTTTGTTTTATTTTAATAAATTTTTAAAAATTCTAGACTTTTTTTTATAAAATTAAAAAAAAAATAAATATTCATTATGAAATTAATTGAAAAAATACTTGTTTTTATTGTTGAAAATATATTAAATTATTTTTTTATAAGCATTTTATATCAATTTAGAAATAATCGGCTTTTGTTAAAAAATTTATTTTCATTATTGAACTAATACAAGTGGAAAAGAAAATTGTTTGTAAAAATGAACTCTTTTTAAAAAATGTTTTGTGGTCCTGAAAAGGACCGATTGGTTTTGTAATTTTAAAATCGTAAATATTTTTTTGTCCGTCCGCAAAGTAAAAGTTGTTTAACCGCCGAAACCGTACAAAGTACGACCTTGTCTCTTCAAAGCATACACAACATCCATAGCGGTGACTGTTTTCCTCTTGGCGTGTTCAGTGTAGGTGACAGCATCACGGATAACATTTTCCAAAAATACTTTCAAGACTCCACGAGTTTCTTCGTAAATCAAACCAGAGATACGTTTTACACCACCACGACGAGCCAAACGTCTAATAGCTGGCTTTGTAATACCTTGGATATTATCACGCAACACTTTACGATGACGTTTAGCACCACCTTTTCCCAAGCCTTTGCCACCTTTACCACGACCAGTCATTTTTTATTCACTATTTTTCACTTTAAACACACTTCACAAATGTTAAACAAGAACTAATAATTTTTGTAGTCATTTCATTTTTCATTTATTTATTTATTGTCATAAAGATTTCATTTACATTTGTTTTTCTTAAACTAGATCTTATAATAATTTTTCCTTACATACTAAGTATTTTTAAAGGACTATTCAACTTAACCTAATAATTATTTATATTTGTTTATAAATTACCATTTATATATAAGTTATAAATATTTTTATTTTACATTTTTGTTGTTTATTCCCCAAAAAATTTGACATAAAAAGGGAGGCACTTTTGTTTTATTTTTAATCTTAAAAACTACGATTCTAAAACTATGGAGAAAATATTTACAGATAGATAGAAATGTTATTTACAAAAGTAATAGGGGAAAAAAAATATTTACAAAAGTAACAGGCTAAGGCCTATTGCGCAGTGCTGTACACTACGTCGCTTGTTTCTAAAGTGTTTATCCTCCTGTGATAAAATAAGAGGTTTGTACCATCGCTTAGAAGACCAGCCCTCCCAAGCTCTAGAAGGTCTATCGGAGACAAATAGTGTGAAGACCTGACACCTTCCAGATTGTTTGCCGTTTGGAAGCATTCCCTAACAAGGCTGTTCTCCAGAGAACGAGCTTTCTCAAGAAATGAAAAACATGTCTTCATCATGAAGACGTCTATTCGTTCAAAATCGATCGCCTCATAAATCGACCTATTGGGTGGCCTACGATAGATGCCGTCAGGTCCGAGACGTGGTCTCAACCCTAGACACGCTATCAATATCCTCCTTTCCCACTTCCTAAGCCTCTCCATCTGGGCAGAAGATATCCTGGACCAGACAGGAAAGGCGTAAGACATGAGAGGTCGAATTACTTGGCGATACAATAATAAACTAATTTTTTTATCGAGGCCTCCCTGACGTCCAAGAATTCCTCGATAAGCAGCATATGTACATTTTGTTTGTTGTAAAACTTTATCAATATGGCGATAGTATTCAAAGTTTTCATGGAAAATGATTCCAAGATACTTTATACGATCTGATGTAGGGATAATGTCATTGCCTATTTTAATACATGGTATGTACGGTCTATTGTTTGGGTACAGATATTTTCTTTTGCCTTTAATAATTATACTCTCAGACTTTGAAACGTTCAAGTATAGTCGCCATTTTGAAAGATAGGGTTCCAGTATAGACAAGTAGTCATTTATCCGGCCATTTATATTCCTAGCTCTAGGACCTGTAAACGCTAATAAAATATCGTCAGCGTACAAAAGCAGGAGATTACCTTCGGGTGGAGTTGGTATATCCGAGACAAATATATTGTATAATACGGGCCCAAGCAGTGACCCCTGAGGGACACCTGCATTGACTGCTTTTTCGTTTGACTTGCTTTCACCTATCCTTACTGTTAAGGATCGGTTATGCAAAAAGTTAGTCACTAACCTACAAAGATTTGTATCAAAACCCATATCTAGCATTTTAGAGATTATGCCATCCTGCCAGGCAGTATCAAATGCTTTGGCTATGTCAAGGCTTACAGCAATTGTCGGATATCTTTTATTGAGTCCTTTAGCTACATAGTCAGAAAAGACCGTCAAAGCGTGTGTGGTCGAGTGTCCAGTTTTGAAACCAAATTGGAAGTCCTTTAAAATATTTTCTTCGGATATTTTTGTCTTGATTTTGGCAAGAATAAAATACTCAAACAGTTTACTAAACGCTGACAAGAGTGAAATTGGCCTATAGTTGTTCTTTTGCTTTGGATCAGATCTTGGCTTTAGAATAGGGGCGATTAGTGCCTTTTTCCAGAGATCCGGAAAATACCCTATATTATAGCAATGGTTGAGAAGTATTGCAAAAAATTTCCAAGTTTCCTTGGGAATTCTTTTCAAAACAATATCGGGAATTCCATCTATTCCACAGGATCTTTTACTAGATCTCTTTTTTAAGGCTTCACCAATCATGCCCTCTTGTATAAGCCCAAGATTGTTGGGCAAAGATCCATCTGCTTTAACTATGCTTCCAAATGTCACTAGTGGTGCATGGTTTTCTAGTGTAGACACTCTCTGGCGTACTGTTTCCGAAAAGGGATCCGTGTTGAGTCCTTGACTACTTTGATGTATGTTGAAAAAGTGATCTGCAAGCAGTTCGGATTTTCCAACATCATCAGACACAAGTTGACCACTTGTGTCTATTAAGTCATGAACTGCAGCTTTTTTATTTAGTCCAGCTGCCGATTTTATAGTTCTGTAAGTCCTGTCATTAAGTTTTATATTGCTTAGAAATTTGGTCCAGTGTTCACGCTCGTAGGTGGCAATGGCCCCCTGTATGATCCTGGTCAAATTTCTTATATCAGCTTTTAAAATATTAATACGTCCTGGGTCTTCGCATCTTTGTACCACTCGACGCAACCGTTTCTTTTCTGCGATAAAGTTCAATATTCTAGGGGGAAGTTCGATAAGTCCCCTTCTTCCAACTGGAACCCTAGGTATTGAAATTTCCATGGCGTTGCGAAAAGAACTATTCATTGAGCTAACACATTCGTCAATTTCTGAAATGCCAACGTTTGCGTCGATTGGGAGGATGCAGTCCGTTAGCTGTCTTGTTAAAGTCGTATTAAAAAGACGCCTATTCATTTTGCCAAAATCAAGTAGAGTCGGACGGATCCGACCTACGCAGTTATCAATTCCAGTTATGAATTCTACTGCCTTATGATCCGATTCAAAGTCAAGTGTCTTTAGTCCGTTTCCTGTCACAATTCGGGTAACGTCAACTGATGTCATAAAAATATCAAGGAATGATGAGGATTCAGGAGTAATCCTAGTTGGTCCTTCTGTCTGATGTACTTGAAGATTTGGGCTTGCCAATAGCAGGTCATGGAGAACTTGTCCGCTCGCATTGGTAGTTGAATCACCCCAGAATGGGTGCCTGGCATTCAGGTCTGCTCCTATGATTGTGCAACCAATGCGAGCAAAATCAAGAACTTCATTTAGATCTGCAACTGACAGTGGATCCCGGGGTCTTTTGTACATTGAGATCACTACAAGTGATGTGCCATTGATTCTATGAATTCGAACGGCTGTATTCTCAATACTACCAGTGTTTAGGATAATTCTTTCACAAGATAGGCTATCCCTTATGAGAATAGCTGTCCCTCCTCCTCGTCCTTCTTGTCTATTCTGTCGAAAAGTCAAGTATCCAGTCATGTCAAGTTTGTGTCTCGGGCTAAGCTTATGCTCAGCTAAAAGCAGAACGTCCGGTTTATGTCTGTTAATAAAACGTCGCAAGTAGTGTCTCTTTACCCTAGAAACGACCGAGTTTGTATTTAAAAATATACATTTAATTTGTCTAGCCATTGTGCTGCAACATCATTATCATCCCAAGTAGAGCCTGGGGTTTATCTTCGTCATTTTTAAGTTCACGGTATTCCTTCGCAAACTTACCAATTTTTGTGATGCAATCTAGCAATCCGCCTCCGAAGAACCGTTTGCAGTCTTTATTGATTGCTTCAAATTCATTTAAAGCACCTTTTAATGTTGGCTCTGTAGCGATCGAATTACCCGACGTAACTCTAGATGACGAAGACGAAGATGTCAATGATGTTGCTGCGGCTGACGCATATGACGTTCCTGCCCTAATTCCGGAGCTAGTAAACCTACGTGGTTGTACTTCATTTCGAAAAGACTTTTTCTCCTCTATCCTTTTGAGTAATTGAACCCTACGTGGACATTCCTTGGCACTGGCCACATGACCTTCAACATTGCAGTTGACGCATCTTACAGGAAGCCCTATCTTTACTACGGCTTTACCGGATTTAGGATCCGTTTCAACAGTCTTTTTAGTGTTGTTCTCCTTAGATGGAATAGGACAATTATCTGGACCATGTGAATCTCCGCATTTGACACACCGATATGGCATCTCGCAGTTGGAGGACACATGTCCGAAACGCTGGCAGTTAAAACACTGAGTAACTGCTCCTTTTTTAAATTTACGCATATTCACTCTACAGCGAAGAATGTAGCGCACTCCGTAAAAAGCTCTAATGTCGGAGTCTCGTGACAGACGCAAAAGATATCTATCGTTACCCAACTCTATTAGACTCAAAATGTCAATTTTAATATTTAAATTTTCTAAATATTCCCTAATTTCTTCACAACTATAAGTCCTAGAGAGACCCTCTATAACCAACGAAAAAGGCCGTTTGCCTTTTGGTGTGTACGTATAATAATTTACACGCTTTTCTTTTAAAAAGATTTTAACTTTGTCAAAGTCCGAGATGGTACAAACCCCTATATTTGTAGCACCTCCTCTTAAAATTTTAACATTGTAATTTTTGTGGCCTAGCGCCTTATCAATTTCAATGGTAATTTCTTTTATATTAATATTAAAACATGTAATAACAGGAATTTTCTTACACTTACTACTATTTTCTTCTGGTGGAGTCTGGCTCGACTCGTCACTGGATCCGTCATCATTTAGGCTCATTGTTGATATACCTGCATCACCAATAGCAGGAACAAATGAAGCAGCGGCTGCATGATGGCTAGCAGCACCATTTTCATCATTAACAGCTAATACTTTTTTAATAGCTCCAGTTTTTGCACCATCTGCGTGCGAACCAGCTACGGCTTTAGACTGGTTATTAGTATCTTTTTTAGAGCTTTTCTTGCTCTTCTTCTTGTTTTTTGATTTGGGTTGGACAGGCTCCCAAACAGCCATATCTTCTTCGGTGGATACCTCCTCAGTGGGTACCTGACTACTAAGTTTTTGTAGTAAGCAATCGTAGTCTTTTTGAAGGTTGATGCTTTTCTCAACCAGCATTTGAAATTTTGCACTAAGATCTTCGTATTCTTTATCGCGCTCGCTTATAGCGCGTTGAAGATCTTCAATAGTTTCATAGACCCTTGGTCTCTTATGGGGATTAATGTCTTCCTCCATTTTTTAGGTTCTTTCTTTGCATTTACTCAAAGAATTTTAAACTTTTCGAACACAAACAAAAATAATTTTTAATTTAATTATTTAAAATTTTTTAATGTCTATCACTTGATATAAAAGTAGTTTTTTATAACTACTACACAAGCACTGTCTATTATATTTATTTAAACTTTGGCTCTTTAGTGTCTTTTCACTATTTGTTGCCAATTTTAATATTTGTATTTTTCATGAACTTTTTATTTCAATATTCACTTCACAAACACTTTAAACACTGTTCACAAACTGTCAATAATGAATGATCAATCTTGAATGTTCGTTGTTCAATAATTTTTGTAGGGGAAACCACCGGTATTTATACAAATTTCAACCAAAAAAATATAATATATTTAGTATAAGAAAGATATACACATACACTTACAAACACATATTCTTTTCTTTTAGATACTTTTCCATTTTGAGTGAGTTTGCAAAGAAAAAAATACAAACATTCACACTCACCCTCTAATTTTAGTTGAGAGATTTTTCTATAAAAGGCGGCTTTTTGAGCCAGAACTAAAATATTCGTGTGTTAACAGTGATTGTGTTTAGTGAAAATAAAAAGTGAAGTGAACAAAAAATAATAAGTGAAAATGGCTCGTACTAAGCAAACTGCCCGTAAATCGACTGGTGGCAAAGCACCACGTAAACAATTGGCAACTAAGGCAGCTCGTAAAAGTGCCCCAGCTACTGGCGGTGTAAAGAAGCCTCATCGTTATCGTCCCGGTACTGTTGCTTTGCGTGAAATCCGTCGTTATCAGAAAAGTACTGAATTGTTGATTCGCAAATTGCCATTCCAACGTTTGGTTCGTGAGATTGCTCAAGATTTCAAAACAGATTTACGTTTCCAGAGCTCTGCTGTTATGGCTCTTCAAGAAGCCAGTGAAGCTTATTTGGTTGGTCTTTTCGAAGATACGAATTTGTGTGCTATCCATGCAAAACGTGTCACCATTATGCCAAAAGATATCCAATTGGCCAGACGTATTCGTGGAGAACGTGCTTAAGGAAAATGATAATTGAAAAAATCGGCCCTTTTCAGGGCCACAAAATGATTTTGTAAAAGAGATAGTACATTTTTGAAGTAAAATTTTATTAGGACTTGGTTGTTAATTTTTTTTTTGGTTTTTAACCCATTATTGTCCAATATAATCTTTTTCGATACATAGGTACATTTCATATTATTAAAGAATTATTTTATAAAAATTGGGTTAATTTAAACCAAACAAGAATTTAAATTGAAAAGTATTCATTTTTGATATACACCAAAAATAATATTCAGATTTTCGGCAAAAATTGCATCTTGCATCCAAATAAATATTTGCCAAAAATATATTCATATTTAAAACTTATAAATAATTTCAATATTTTTTAGAGAAACAAAACAAAATTATATGTATATATGTATGTGTGTATGCATATACAAACAATTTTCGCTTTTATTAAACACAAGCAAGAGCAAAACCATGTTTATGGGTTTTGTTCTCAGTAGAAGATTAAAATGAGTGCGCATACATGATTTTGTTTTTGTAAATGAGTGATGACAAATTGAAGTTTCTGCTTATTGCAAAGAAATTGGGCATTGTTATTTTATTTGAGTCAAATTAAATATTATAGGTACTTTTTATACATATAAGGAATAATATTTAAAAATTTTGAAGTTATTAGAAATGATTTATTTCAACTTTGTTTTGAAATTTTTTTTATTTAAATTAAATTAAAGGCAAATATTTGTAAATCAAAAATTATTTAAACTGATGGAGATTTTTTTTTTAAATTTTCTTATTTAAATAAAATTAAAGGGAAAAATCTTTTAAAGCAAAAATTATTTAATCTGATGGTGATTTTTTGAAAATTTTCTTATTAAATGAACAATTAAAAAAAAAATGATTTAAACTGATGATGATTTTTGGAAATTTTGTAAATAATCAACTTATTTTTTGAATATTTAGTAATTATTTAATGGAAATTTTTTGTTTAAATTAAATGGCAACATTTTTAAAACGAAAATTATTTTAGCTGATGATGATTTTTGGAAATGTTCTCTAAAATTTAAAAAACCAAAATAATTCTAGAGTATTTTTGAAAATTTGCTTTTTAAAAGTGAAAGAAATTAAGGTTTCTTGTTTCAGTTGTAAAAATTTACTGCAACTAATTCATGATATGAAATTCAACAAATTAAAAAAATAAATGTTTAAGAACAAATAAAAACTCTTTTGTAATCGATTTTGTGGCCCTGAAAAGGGCCTTTTGTTATAAAAAGAAGATGAATCCAGTTATCGTTGTTGGTAAATATAATTTACTTGGAGCTAGTGTATTTGGTTACGGCCTTGGTTCCTTCACTGACAGCGTGCTTAGCCAACTCACCGGGCAACAATAGACGGACAGCAGTTTGAATTTCCCGACTAGTGATGGTTGATCGCTTGTTGTATTGAGCCAAACGAGAGGCTTCAGCCGCAATACGTTCAAAAATATCATTAACAAAACTGTTCATGATACTCATGGCCTTTGAAGAAATACCAGTATCAGGATGTACTTGTTTCAATACTTTGTAGATATAGATGGCATAACTTTCCTTACGCTTGCGTCTCACTTTCTTATCACCCTTGGTAATATTCTTTTGGGCTTTGCCGGCCTTTTTGGTTGCTTTTCCACTAGCTTTAGGAGGCATTTTTCACAATTTAATTTTTTTCTAGTTTACACTTCACAAACACTTTTAACACTGTTCACTGTTTTTGAGATTCTCGCCACTGTGTGCTCTTTATATACATTTTTTTTTGTATCTTACAAATACTTTTGAGTTTAATTTAGGTAGATGAAAAATAAACAACCCCAGACTAAAAATATACTCAAAAAATATATACAAAAAGTATAAATACTCGTTTACTTAGGCCGAAACGACAACAGTTTCGTTTATTCAGTGATATTGTGAAGTGTTTAAAAAATAAAAAGTGAATCAAAATGTCTGGTCGTGGTAAAGGTGGAAAAGTTAAAAACAAGTCAAAGTCCCGCTCAACCCGTGCTGGCTTACAATTTCCCGTTGGTCGTATTCATCGTTTGTTGCGTAAAGGAAATTACGCTGAGCGTGTTGGTGCCGGTGCTCCTGTATACTTAGCTGCCGTTATGGAATATTTGGCTGCTGAAGTTCTTGAATTGGCTGGTAATGCTGCTCGTGATAACAAGAAGACCAGAATTATTCCTCGTCATTTACAATTGGCCATCCGCAATGACGAAGAATTAAACAAATTATTGTCTGGTGTAACTATTGCTCAAGGTGGTGTTTTACCAAACATTCAAGCTGTACTTTTGCCTAAGAAAACAGAAAAGAAGGCCTAAATTATTTGGAAATATCAATTTTATACCGACCGGATACAATCTCATCATCATCGAAAAACAAAAAAAGAACCAATCCGTCCTTTTCAGGACGACAAATTCATTTTCAAAAAGAGAAATATTTTTATTTAACAAACAAATAATTATTACTACACAAATATACAACATTTTCAATTTGATTTAAACTATTTAATTTTTCGTACTTACTCTTGAATTTTAATATATTTTGTCCTCTTTTAATTTTCACAAACAAAATTTCTTAATGTTTTCTTAAACTTATGCTAAAACTGGTTTTTGTTTTGTCTTCTTCTAAAAAAAATAACAAAACCAACTGCTGATGACGAAGTGTAGATGTTGTTATTGTTTTTGTACAACAAGAATTGTGTTTCGTGTGTATACAAACAAATTTGTATGTATATTTTATTCAATTACCAGTTTTAGTACAGTTAGAATATTTTTGTTATATTGTAAAACAAAATTCCTTTTATAAGGTATTATTTTTGTTCTATAGTAATAGCCTATTCACATTAACAATTTTGAGGATTTTTTAATAACGAAACCCACTTCAAAAACCCCACTATTCACATTTTAATTTCCTGGTATTTATTGATTTTTCAGGCAAACACTTTTTTCAATTTGTGTCAAAATACCCAATATTAATACGTTTTAGTAAATCACAAAACCTTTAGCAAATCTCAAAACTACATTTTCGAAGTGTTGGTAAACATTTTAATATTTTATAAGTTTTCAAACTAGTTTTCATTGAAAAATTTGTCGATTTGTATGGGAAAACTTGTGTTTTCTATATTCGTTTTATAAACTTTAATATATATATATATAAAAAATTATAAAAATACAAAAAATATTAAATATAAGATTATTTCATTTTCCAGTATCAGACTTAAAAGTAATATTTTTATGGGTAATTACGTTTAAATTATCATTGTTTTTGAATTTATCTTTTAAAATGGCATTTTTTCTTTTTATTACTTTCAAGTGAGACACAAATAAAAGAAAATGTTTCTTTTTACCCCCAAGCGATTTCTGAATATACAAATCTGAACAGGGTAAAGTATTAAAAGTTGTTTTTATTATTACTATTAGTATTCATTTCGTTTGGTTGCATTTCGTATTAAAAAAAGTGTGTGTAAATTAATTTTCAGTTGTTCTTAACTAAATACCCTGTGTAAAATTTCTTGATATATGTATAAGCATCTGCCTTAAAGTAATCATCCCTTTTACACAAACAAAATAGCCATGCATATACATACATACGTTTGTATGTACGCACACTCATTTTACTGATTTGAAGAAAACAAAAGCAAATATGTATGATGTTATTCTTGTTGGTGCCTGCATTACTTAAATTCTTTCTTTCTTCTTACCCTACAGTTATCAAGGGTATTTTTGTGAAATAATAAGTTTAGGCGACAAATATGACATAGAATTGGTTTTTATATATAGATATTTTCAAGGGTTGCACATTGAAATAATTAGTTTTATCGACAATATAACTATTAGATACTATTGATACTGGCTTGTTTTTAGTTTCGTCATTGATTCATAAAAATATGAAAATTATTATAAAAATTAATATAAAAGAAAAATTTCATTGTTTTTAAACAAGCAAATTTTGCTAACATTTAGCTAAAGAAGCAAAATTTTCTAAAATTTACTTAAAGAAGCAAATTTTTCTTAAATTTACTTTAAAAAAGCAAATTTTGCAAAAATTTAGTTAAAGAAGCAAATTCTGCAAAAAATTTAGTTAAAAAAGCTAATTTTTCTAAATTTTACTTTAAAAAAGCCAATTTTGCAAAAATTTACTTAAAGAAGCAAATATATCTAAAATTTGCTTTAAAAAAGCAAATTTTGCAAAAATTTATTTAAAGAAGCAAATTTTTCTAAAATTTACTTTGAAAAAGCTAATTTTGCAAAAATATAGTTAAAGAAGCAAATTTTTCTAAAATTTTCTTTAAAAAAGAAATTTTTGCAAAAATATAGTTAAAGAAGCAAATTTTTCTAAAATTTACTTTCAAAAAGCAAATGTTTCAAAAATTAATTTTTCTATTTAGAAATAAAAATCTTGTACTTTTATTTAATTTTCCCCTAAACATATTTTTGTTTTATTTTAATAAATTTTTAAAAATTCTAGACTTTTTTTTATAAAATTAAAAAAAAAATAAATATTCATTATGAAATTAATTGAAAAAATACTTGTTTTTATTGTTGAAAATATATTAAATTATTTTTTTATAAGCATTTTATATCAATTTAGAAATAATCGGCTTTTGTTAAAAAATTTATTTTCATTATTGAACTAATACAAGTGGAAAAGAAAATTGTTTGTAAAAATGAACTCTTTTTAAAAAATGTTTTGTGGTCCTGAAAAGGACCGATTGGTTTTGTAATTTTAAAATCGTAAATATTTTTTTGTCCGTCCGCAAAGTAAAAGTTGTTTAACCGCCGAAACCGTACAAAGTACGACCTTGTCTCTTCAAAGCATACACAACATCCATAGCGGTGACTGTTTTCCTCTTGGCGTGTTCAGTGTAGGTGACAGCATCACGGATAACATTTTCCAAAAATACTTTCAAGACTCCACGAGTTTCTTCGTAAATCAAACCAGAGATACGTTTTACACCACCACGACGAGCCAAACGTCTAATAGCTGGCTTTGTAATACCTTGGATATTATCACGCAACACTTTACGATGACGTTTAGCACCACCTTTTCCCAAGCCTTTGCCACCTTTACCACGACCAGTCATTTTTTATTCACTATTTTTCACTTTAAACACACTTCACAAATGTTAAACAAGAACTAATAATTTTTGTAGGGGAAACCACCGGTATTTATACAAATTTCAACCAAAAAAATATAATATATTTAGTATAAGAAAGATATACACATACACTTACAAACACATATTCTTTTCTTTTAGATACTTTTCCATTTTGAGTGAGTTTGCAAAGAAAAAAATACAAACATTCACACTCACCCTCTAATTTTAGTTGAGAGATTTTTCTATAAAAGGCGGCTTTTTGAGCCAGAACTAAAATATTCGTGTGTTAACAGTGATTGTGTTTAGTGAAAATAAAAAGTGAAGTGAACAAAAAATAATAAGTGAAAATGGCTCGTACTAAGCAAACTGCCCGTAAATCGACTGGTGGCAAAGCACCACGTAAACAATTGGCAACTAAGGCAGCTCGTAAAAGTGCCCCAGCTACTGGCGGTGTAAAGAAGCCTCATCGTTATCGTCCCGGTACTGTTGCTTTGCGTGAAATCCGTCGTTATCAGAAAAGTACTGAATTGTTGATTCGCAAATTGCCATTCCAACGTTTGGTTCGTGAGATTGC